>JAJEJO010002012.1:43592-186451 GCA_020662805.1 Glaucomys volans
GAACCCGGGATTGAACTCAGGGGCACTCAGCCACTGAGCCACATCCCCAGCCCTATTTTTTTTTTTATTTAGAGACAGGGTCTCACTGAGTTGCTTAGGTCCTCACTAAGTTGCTGAGGCTAGCTTTGAACTCAAGATCCTCCTGCCTCAGCCCCCTGAGTCACTGGAATGACAGGCGTGCGCCACCGCGCCAGGCTAAACCTTTGTTTTATTCTTATTCCTGCCACAAGAACCCCAGGTTTGCATTTCTGTTGCTGTTTTAGTCTAGTAACCTGGCAACCACTCTAAGGTACTCTCTGACATGAAAAGAAGGGATACAGGGAGAGAGGTTTCTTAAAGGTATGTGTGTGAAGAGGAAACAGGGTGGACATGAGTGAGAGTAAAGTGGGAAGGAAAGGAAGAATCAAGGGAGGGAGAGAGGAAAAGGAGAGAGAAATAGAAATGATGAGAAAGGAGTTCAGTAAGGTTTGGATATGTGGCATTTTCCAAGATCTCATGTGTGAGACAATGCAAGAACATTCAGAAGCAAAATGATCAGACTATGAGAGGTGTAGCTTACCATTGATATGCATTAGCTGGGTGGCGCTGCAGTCAGGTAGGGTGTGGGTGGAGGAGGCGTGCTTTTGGGGTATATATTTTGTCCCTGGTGAGTGGAGCTCTTTCTGTTTCCTGACCGTCATGTCCTGCCCTGCTTTTCTCTGCCATACCCTTTGGCCATGAAGTTCTGTCTCACCTCAGGCCCAGAGCTATGGACTGAGACCTCTGAAACTGTGAGCCAAATAAACTTTTCCTCCTCTAATTGGTCTTGTCAGGGCTTTTGGTCACAGCAATGAAAAAGCTGACTAAAACAGAAACGTGAACAGCGAAAGTAAATGAAAGAGAATGGGCTGAGGTGGAGAAAGGGCAGGCAGGAAAGAAAGGGCCTATGTCGCTGAGCTAAAAGTCAGCAACAGGACCCAACCCCTCACAGCGACCCAAGACCAGTTATGGTTGAAATCAATGCCCTGATATTTACCCTACATAAGGCAAATAAGGCTCACCCAGGGACGCTGGGACACAGGGATGCTAGAACCCAGGACCACCCCTTCTCCCTAGACAGGAGGGTCAGGCAGGCTGTTGCTCAGGGGTAGAGTGCCCTCCATTAGAATATGGATTTACGGCTTTGTGCCTTCTCCTCGTTTGTTTCTGATCCTAACCTTGCTGTCCCCACATCTATATCGTGGAGAGTTCTTCTGAGTTCTGACTCAAACTTTTTACTGATCCCAACTTCTAGGAAGCTCTTGGCTTAAGTTTTGTGTAGATTGAAGGAAAGGATTTTCAGAGAGGTGTTTTTACCAACCAAAAGGAGCTCAACTCGAGCTGGGGATATAGCTCAGTTGGTAGAGTGCTTGCCTTGCAAGCACAGACCCTGAGTTCGATCCCCAGCACCACAAGAGCCCAACTCCTGGTTATCCTGGACCTGTTAGAATGTGTTTAACAGTTTTCCCTGAGTGCTAGGAGACTCCATCACATTGTTTTAAAATATTTTTTTAGATGTTGATGGGTTTAGCAAAAGAATGCCTCAGGCCCTCCAAAATACGTCCTGACGCTACTAAAACCAACAGTCTTTAAACATGCACTTAACAAGTAACATGCTGTCACACAGTACTGCAATATTTTCCTCCAAAAATGCTGAGATGACCTTTCTAGACTTGTCCACTGGCCTAGTGAGTATGTTGATAAGTCACTTAACATGGAGCTGATGTTCACACCAAAGGGACTGAAATCGATACATCAAAGGAATATTTGACCTCCCATGCTGACCACACCAGTATTCACAATAGCCAAGATATTGAATCAAACTAAGTCTCCATAAGTGGATGAATGAATTTTTGAAAGCGCTACATACACATATTATTCAGCCTTAAAAAGAAGGAAATTCTATTATTTGTGACAACATGGATGAACCTGGAGGATATCATGCTAAGTGAAATAAGCTAAGCACGGGAAGACAAATATCATGTTTCACTTATATGTAGAATTTTAAAATGTTTTTTCAAAGAAGTAGAGAGTAGAATATGGTTACCAGAGGTTGGGGGTGGAGCATAAGAAGAAAGAGGGATCTATTAATCACAGAGTACAAAGTTTCAGATAGATAGAATAAGTTTTGAAATATGCTGCATAGGTGGGTGACTAGAGTTAATCATACTGTATTGAATATTTCAAAAGAACTAAATTTCAAATGCTTCATCATAAAAGTGGTAAAAAGAGGTGATATGTTAATTTGTTTTAATCATTCCACATTGTAAGAAAATATTGTGTATGAAAATAGTACAATTATGATTTGTCAATTAAAAATAATATTAATCCAAAAACACCAATCCTACATATCTTATACAGAAAAAATGAATATTCTCAATCTTTTACTTTGAGATGACATAATCATGATGCCAAAATCTAATAAGGATACTATTACAAGCAAAGAGCATGATAGGTCAGTATTGCTCATGAATACAGATGCAAAAATTCTGAAAAAAAATTAGCAAATTGTATATGATATATCAAAAAGGAGATACATCATAACTGAGTGAGGCTTAATTTAAAATGTAAGGATTATTCAATATTCAGTCAATATAATTCACCAAATTAACAGGAGAAGTCATTTTTCAACAGATTTAGAAAAACATCTTTAATAAAATCAATACCTATTCATGACAAAAATCTCTCCACATTAGGAATAGAAAGAAGCTTCTTTAGATAGATAATGAGTATGTTTTGTATCTCCACAGCTAACACTGTACTGAATGATGAAATATTGTACTCTTTCCCCTTGTGGTTGGGAACAAAATAAGAATGTCCATATTTGGCTCCTAATCTAAGGGCCAAAGCAAACAATTAGAATAAATAAGTGAAGTTGTCAAGGTTACTCGATACAGAATTGATACATAAAAATAAGTAGGTATAAAAGAATTTAAACAATATAAATTATGTTCTTAAATCACAATGGAATAAAATCAGAAATTAATGCTACAAAGATATCTAGAAAATGGTTAATATTAGGAAAGTAAATACACTCCTAATTCACCTATGGGTCAAGAAAAAATTACAAAGGAAGTTAGAAAATATTTTCAACCAAAGGAAAATAAAAACAACAAAATCTGTGGATACAGCTAAAACAGTGATTAACTGAATTTTTATACTGAGAAAAAGCTTATGTTAAAAAAGTAGAAGGTTCCATAACCTAGGGTTTTAACTTAAACTCAGAATAAGAACAAAACATCAAATCCAAACTAAGCAGAAAAAAAATCAATAAAATAGAATAAAAGAAATACAATAAAGAAAATTAAAATCTGGTTCTTTAAGAATATCAATAAAACTGAGAAATCTCAAGCAGACTAACCAGGAAAATTTTAAAAAAAAAGAAGATATAAATTACCAATACAGGAATGAGAGAGGATATCATCAGTATACAGACATAAAATTTTATTAAGGGGATATTTTGTGCAACTTGATATTGATACATTCAAAAATTTAAATGGAATGGAAAATTTTCTTTAAGACATTAATTACCAAAGCTAACCCAAGATAAATATACATCCTAAATAGCCAAATATCTAATAAGTAGCTTAAGATTGAAGTGAAAATCCTTCCCACAAAAAGTCCACCCAGAGGGCTTCACTGATAAATAAATTCTTTAATAAATTTAACAAAGATAATATCAATTCTACATAAGCCAGAGCAAACTGGAAAGAGGGATCACTTTCCAATAGATTCTATGAATCAACATTAACCTGATAACAGACCCAGACAAAGACATTATAAAAACCCAACAACAAAAAACCATTATCTTTTATGAATGTTGAGGTAAAAATGCAAATTTAATAAACCACAACAGTAACATAAACATATCATGACCAAGTGGAGTTTATTCTAGGAATAAAATTTTGTTTTTACAACTGAAAATGTATCAATTCACCATATGCATAGCATAAAAAGAAAATAAGAGTGAAAGCACATAATTACCTCAATAGATGAAAAAACTTAAAAAGCACCTGACAGAATCCAACAATAATTTATGATCAAAACTTCAAGCAAAATACCAACAGAAGGGAACTTCCTCAACCTGATAAAGATGATCTGTGAAAACCCACAGCTAGTATCACCATACGCAATTATGAAAGACTAAACAAATACTGTCTCCTAAGATCAGAAGAGAGGCAAGAATGACATCTCTCACCACTTTCATTCAACATTATGCCAGAGATTCTACCCAGTGAAATAAGGCAAGAAAAAAGAAGAGGAGGCATAGAGTTTGGAAAAGAGGCATAAAATGTGTACACAGCATTGAAGTCTTTGTAGAAAATTCATAAAAATTTACAAAAACAAAAACTCAGGAACTAATAAGTGTTTTTAGAAAGGTTATAGGTACAAAGTTAACACAAGAATTAATTTTATCTTTATATACTAAAAAAAGCAATTGGATTTTTAAAAAACACCATTAACAATGGCATCAAAATTATGAAATATTTAAATGATGAAATGTTTACTGATAGATTTGAAAAAAATACACAAGTAAAAACTTCAAAATATTAATAAAAGAAATGGAAGAAAACCTAAGCAGATGGAGAAATATACCATGTTCATGAACTGGAAAACTAAGTGTTGTAAAGATGTTGATTCTCCCCAAATTAATCTATAGATTTAATCAGTCCCAATCAAAAATCCCATACGGATTTTCTGGTAGAAATGGACAAATGGATTCTAAAACTTATATGGAAATTCAAAGTATCTAAGATACCCAAAATAATTTTGAAAAGAACAAGTTTGGAGGACTTACACCACTTGATCTTAAAACTTCTTAAAAAGTCTTAAGACTTTATAACCATATTAAAGGAAGTATGATATTATCAAAAGGACAGAGCATCCTATCAAGTCAGAATGGCAATTATCAAGAATACAAGCAACAATAAATGTTGGTGAGGATGTGAGGGAACAGGTACACTCTTACATTGCTGGTGGGAGTGCAAATTGGTGCAACCATTATGGAAAGCGGTATGGAGATTCCTCAGAAAACTTGGAATGGAACCACAATTTGACCCAGCTATTCCACTCTAGTTTATATTCAAAGGACTTAAAATCAGCATACTACAGTGATGTAGCCACATCAATGTTTATAGCAGCTCAATTCACAATAGCCAAACTATACAACCAACTTAGGTGCCCTTCAACAGATGAATGGATAAAGAAAATGTGGTATATATACACAATGGAATATTATTCAGCCTTAAAGAACAATGAAATTATGGCATTTGCAGGTAAATGGATGGAGCTGGAGAATATCATGCTAAGCAAAATAAACCAATTCCCAAAAAACAAAGATGAAATGTTTTCTCTGATATGTGGATGCTCATTAACAATAAGGGGGGCCTAGGGAAGAATAGAGGTACTTTGGATTAGGCAGAGGGGAGTGAAGGGAGGGGAGGGATATGGGAGTAGGAAGGATAGTAGATTGAATCGGACATTATTACCCTATGTACATTTGTGATTACATGATAGGTATAACTCTCCATCATGTAAAACCAGAAGAATGAGAAGTTACCCTCCATTTATGTATGTGTCAAAGGCATTCTACTGTCATGTATAACTAATTAGAACAAATAAAGGACAGAGTATCAATGAAAGTGAATGAAAAACAGACCAATGGATATATGGTCAATTGATTTTCAACAAGGTATCAAGGGACCTGAGTGAAGGAAACATTATCTTTTAAAAATGATCCTTGAACAATTGAATATTCCAAAGCAAAAATGAACCCAGGCCTTGACCATATCACTCTATAAACAAGTAATAATTCAAAATGGGTCACTGACCTAGATGTAAAAGCTAAATCCACAAAACCATACCAGAAACCGAGAAAAAAAACTTAGTAACCTTGGGTTTGACAAAAGTTTCCTTAAAAAAAAAAAAGCATCAACTCTAAAGGAAAAAGTAGATTAACTAGCCTCAATCAAAATATAAAGCTAGAGCCAGGCACAGTGTCACACTCCTATAATCCTAGCAGCTGAGACAGAAGGATCTCAAGTTCAAAGTCAGCCTCATCAAAACCAACGTGCTAGCCGGGCACGGTGGTGCATGCCTGTAATCCAAGCGACTTGGGAGGCTGAGTCAGGAGGATCGTGAGTTCAAAGCCAGCCTCAGCAACTTAGTGAGGCCCTAAGCAACTCAGTGAGACCCTGTCTCTAAATAAAATACAAAATAGGGCTGGGGATATGGCTCAGTGGCTGAGTGTCACTGAATTCAATCCCTGGTCCAACGATCTGTTTGAGGTAAAAAACAACAAGGTGCTAAACAACTCCAGTGAGCCCCTGTCTCTAAATAAAATAAAAAACAGGGCTGGGGATGCAGCTCAGTGGCTGAGTACTCCTGAATTCAATCCCCAGAACTGGAAAAAAAAAGAAAGAAAGAAAGAAAGAAAGAAAGAAAGAAAGAAAAGAAAGTAAAACTAGGGCTGGGGTTGTAGCTCAGTGGTAGAGGGCTTGCCTAGCACATGTGAGGCACTGGGTTTGATCCTCAGCACCACATAAAAACAAACAAATAAACAAATAAATAGATGTTTTTAAAATTATAACTATTGCTCTTCATTGATACTGTTAGAAAAATGAAAAGGTACTGACACAGGCCAGAAGAAAATACTTGCAGCATATTGTCTAACAAAAGAATACCTATAACCCGAGAAAATAAATGGGAAAAATCTTTAAACTGACACTTCACCAGAGGAGATACACGGAGGGCAAATAAGTGCACAAAAAGATGCTCAACATCATTAGCCATTAGGGAAATGCAATTTCACACCACAATGAGATGCTATCACTATGTAACCACTGGTGTAGCTAAATTAAGATGGATCACTCCAAATGTTACTGAGGATATGAGCCAACCAGAAATTTCATACTCTGTTGGTGGCTTTGGAAAACAAATTGCAGTTTCTCAAATTGTCAAATATACTTCCACCACAGGAATCAGTCATCTCATTCCATCACTTCCAGTTATTTACCCAAGACAAGAAAAATGAAAATAAATGCCAACAGAAAAACATGTACATGAATGTGCACAGCCCCAAACTGGAAATACCTCAAATAGGTATCAACAGATTTAAGTGAGCTCTGTTGTATCTATGTGATCACTACTCAGCAACAAACAAGGAAACAAGTGGTCACATGAAGCAACACATGGAATAGGAAGGGACGAATTGCAAGGAATCATAGGAGACTGGGGGAGTTGATGTTTTCATTTTCTTGATTGCAATTGTGATTTGTGTGTGTGTGTGTGTGTGTGTGTGTGTGTGTGTATCAAAACTTATCAATTGTTAGTTGGTCCAGTGGTACGCACCTGTAGTTCCAGCTACTCAGGAGGTTAACTCAGGAGGAGCACTTGAGCCCAGAAGTTCAGGACAGCCTGGGTAACATAGAGAGACACCCATCTCAAAAAACAAAATAACAACAACAAAAACTTATCAACTGTCCACTTCAATCATATACAACTTTTTGTACCTCAATTATACCTGAGTGAATCTATAAAACTCAATTATATTTACACAACTATATTTTTAAATACTAAGCAATAAGCAGTGGGAAAATGAAAAAATTTTAAGTGTCCTTTATAAGAATACTGAAAATGTAAAATACCTAAGAGCAAACCTAAAAAAGGCCTTGCAATCCTTCCACACTGAATATTATGAAACATGGCTAAAACATCAAAGGGGTCCTAAGTCAATGGAGAAATATCCACATTCACAATAGGCAGCCTCAACATTGTTACGGCAGCAATTCCCCTTGAAGTGATCTATAATTCAATGCAATCCCAACCAAAACCCCAGTGATTTCTTTTAGGAGAAACTGAGAGATTATTTTTTTTTAATGCATATGGAAATGCAAAAAATCTAGGATAGTGAGAACAACCTCAAAGATCAAAATAAAGTTGGACAAATTAGGTTATCAGATTTCAAGCCTTAGTAAAGTCACCAACAAACCACCACAGTAAAAAATAGACTAGAGAGTAGTTAGGACAGTGTGGTACTGGAACAAGAATAAACAGATCCATGAAAGAAAACCGAGGGTCCAGAAAAGATCCACATATACAGTTAATTAGGAGAGCCACTGTAATTTAGTAGAGAAAGGATTTTTTTTTTAAAAAAATGCTATCAGAACAATTAGATATCACATAGAGGAAGGAAGGAAGGAAGGAAGGAAGGAAGGAAGGAAGGAAGGAAAAAAAGAAAGAAAGAATCTTGCCATCTTGCCCCAGCTCATATCTTAAAACAAGAATAAATTCCAGATGGCTCATAGATTTAAATATAAAAATTAAAACAATATCACTTTTAGGAGAAAATACATATGTCTTTGAGTATGCTAAGACTTCTTAAACTGAAAACAAAAGCCTAAGACTTGAAGGAAAAAAAAATGAATTGAATTACATTAAAAATAATTAAAAGGTTGAAAAGGAAAGCCCATAGTGGGAGAAGATGCTGCAATACATATAGCTGATAAGATAAAAAAATGAAGATAAGGCAAACAACCCAATGGGAAAATTGGCAAACAACCTGAAACAAGCATTTACAAAGGAGGCTATCCCAATGGTCAATAAACATTTGAAAAGTACCAAACATCATTATTCACTGGAGAAATGCAAAACAGTAAATTAAAAACCCAATACACACACAGGAGGATGGCTAAAATTAAAGAAGACAAACAATACCAAATGCTGGGAAGTATATGGAGGAAATGGGATTCTCACACCTTACTGGTAGAAGCGCTAACTGTTAAAACCATTTTGAATACTCTTCTGTAGATCAGCAGAACTGGGACACATATACTCTCTGATCTAGCTTTCTACTTCTTAAATATATGCCTAACAGGAATGTGTGCATATGTTCACTGAAAGATGTATACAAAAAATGTTCCTTGTAGCCCCAAATGGAAACAACTCAAATGTTCATCAACTATAGAATACACATAAATGTAGCATCTTCCCACCATTGAATTAAACAAATTGTAACTACAGAGGTGAAGTTCAACTCAGATAATGTTGAGTAAAAGAGCAAGACACAAAATAG
The DNA here is from genome assembly GCA_020662805.1 of Glaucomys volans. Lineage (NCBI taxonomy): Eukaryota > Metazoa > Chordata > Mammalia > Rodentia > Sciuridae > Glaucomys > Glaucomys volans. The sequence continues at coordinate 52,684 of JAJEJO010002012.1, forward strand.
TATGTATGATAGGATTTTGTTTGTATAAAGTTTGTACACGGGGGAGAGTGATTCATAATGCTGGAAGTCAACGTAGTTGCTCTAGTTACAGAGGATGGTGACTGGGAGGGAGCATGAAGAGTCCTGGGTGCTGGCCCTGTTCTGTTACTTGATTGGGGTACTGGTTATGCAGGTATTTTAATTTTGTGAAAATATTCCCAGCTGTACAAATAAGATTTGAATACTTTGCTTATGTGTGTCACATTTTTTAAAAAAAGTTTGGCTAACCGTAGAAAGCCCTGAGATGAAAAGCAGCATGATGCTGGAGAGAGAATTTGGTTGGAGTAGTCAGTCAGGAAGGGATCCTTGGAGGAAGGGGAATTTGGCTGAGAGCTAGAAGGAGAGAAACCTGCTATGAGAATGGCAGCAAGGGAGAGCTTCCCACGAGGTGGACCAGCATGGACAAGGGTGAGAGGCTGGGACTGACTGAAGCAGGGACACACACCTGAGCCTGTTCTAAACATCTCACCCCAACTCTGGGTTCTGTGAGGTCATTTCTTTTAGTCAGCTTTTTCACTCCTGTGATCAAAACACCTAACAGGAACAATTTTAGAGGCAGAAAAGTTTATTTTAGGACTCAGGGTTTCAGAGGTCTTGGTCCATAGACAACCAGCTCCATTCTTTGGGGCCCAAGGTGAGGCAGAACATCATGGAACAAAATACCTCAAAGGCACGCCCTCGATAACTCACCTCCTCCAGCCATACCCGACATGCCTACAGTTACCACTCAGTTAATTCCTATCAGGGGATTAATTCACTGATCATGTCAACACCCTCATAATCCAATCAATTGACCTCTAAACTTTCTTGCATTGTCCCACACATGAGTTTTTGTGGGACACCTAATATCTAAACCATAAGTCATGTTGGTAGCTTGGAATACGCAAAGAGCATGTGAAATCAGCATATTACATAAATTTGTACTTTACTTTTTGCCTTCCACTAATCGATTGGCAGGAGGGCAACGATCTTAGTGTCACATACTTACCTTGGTTGATCACTTGACATCTTTTAAAATTCACTCTATCATGTCCTTAGATTGTGGCTTGGTCCTTAGCTTTCTTCTCTCTTCTGCTGAAAAAAAAATGACTTTCATTGAAGGCAACCAAAGAAGATATCTGCTTTCACTTATCAGCTCATTATTTTTCTGTAGTACAGAACAAGAATTGACAAACTACAGCTTATGGGTCAAATCTGGCCCACGTCTGTTTCTGTAAAGAGATGTATTTGTTTACATATTGTCTGTGGTTGTTTTGTGCTGCAAAATTAAGTTGATGCCACAGAGTCTATTTGGGCTATAAAGCCTAAAATCTTAGCTATCTGACCCTTTAAGTAAAGAGTATGCAAATCTTTGTAGCTCTGCAATAGTCATCAATCCCATTCATCCTTGGGGCTACTACTTCCTGTGTGCCTGCCAGGGTGCTACTTTCTACAGGTGCATCCTCTCAGTACTCCACTGGAGAAAGTGGGCTGCGTCTGCTCAATCAGACACCAGGGATGTGGACGTTATCTCAACCAGGCAGTGAGTAATTCAATTCCCAAAGCCAAGCTTATCACCTGCCTTTTTAGACCAGCCCCAGCACCAGCTGTTGGAGGATGTTTTCCCAAAAAGTGTTGAGATGGGGGTTAAGTTCAGATCGTTATTAGGGATCAATACCTATATGGATGGAAGAGGGAAGAGTCAAAGTCCAATGAATGCTTGATAGACTCAGCTGATCCTGGGGGGCTGAGGAGAGCTCTGGTTCAATTCTAATCATCAGTATCCTGTACCAGCTGTAATGGTACTTCTGTACCCCCAGCTGGGAAGGGTATGACCTGGGTGAGGGGGTTCTCTACTGCTGAAGTAGATACTGATGGAGCTGACGGCTGGAGATTGCACCCTGCAGCTGGGAAGCAAGGCCTCCCTGAAGCAGGATCTGGGCAGCATGAAGCGAGGAAAGTCTACCATAGTCCCACCACTCATGATGTTTTGATATCCCAACTCTTTTTCCATAGGGACCACTTTATATAATTTCTTCTGCCCAATTTCTAAAAAAGTCTGCACCTAACAAATTAACTGGGCAAAGTCTCTCACAAAGACATAAGGACATGTCCCACTAGGTATCAGACATTGTGCTAAGAACTCAACATGGACAAACCCCACAGCAGCCCCTGAAGAAGGTGCTACTTCATTCCCATTTTACACAAGGAAAAATGAGGCTTAAGAGAGGTCAAGTGACTTGCTGAATGCAAACTGTCACACATGGTCTGTTCAACAACTGCACACCATTTGTTCCTATCCTAGAGGGAAGAAAGTCCATCTCCAACCCAAGCAAGTACTGTGTTAGTTTTCTTGTGTCCTCCTAGCAACAAGGAGACTGTAAAACTTAAGCATTTGGAAATATTTGAAATAATCCAAGAAGGTCCATAATTGTCTTCACAGAGCCCCTGAGACCCAAGTGCACAGGATGAGACCTACTTGATATGGTTATGACAGGGCCTGGAAAAGGGGGACAGAAGTGGTGTCTCCATGGGAGGAATGTAGGAATGAGTCAATCAATTTGGGATCCTTTCCTTTTCCAATGCTTTTGTCGTTGCTTCTTCACTTAAAGATCCAGTATTATATCAGGTGGCATTTGTCTAATTTTATTTTATAATGTGATAATGGTAAACAGCAGGGGATCTGGAGTCTGCATTCAAATCTGGGTTCTGCTCCTTACTAGCTGGGACATTCACTAACAGTTCTTACTTCTCTGAGCCTCAGCTTCCCCATCTGTCAGGTCTGGTTTATAATATCCCTATTTCCTGGTGTAAATGTTCAACATCACTCGTTATAAGAGAAATGCAAATCAAAACCACCTTAAGATTTCATCTTACCCCAATTAGAATGTCTTTTATTAAGAACACAGGCAACAACAGGTGTTGGCGAGGATGTGGGGAAAAGGGTACACTCATACATTGCTGGTGGGAGTGCAAGTTGGTGCAGCCACTCTGGAAAGCAGTGTGGAGATTCCTTAGAAAACTTGGAATGGATCCACCATTTGACCCAGCTATCCCACTCCTTGGCCTATAGCCAAAGGTCTTGAGATAATTTATAAAGTTAAACACAGAACACAGCATGCAATAACACTCAACAGATAACTACAGGACCTGGTCTCTACATGACCTTAGTTCTTTAGACACTCAGGTAGATACCTCCCAGTTTCCACCCAACATCACTCCTCTGCACATAAGCCTTGCCCTAATTCACACTCAAGTTCTCCCTTTCCATCTTCGACTGCAGATAATACCACCTCCCTGATCCCTATTAAAGTATAGGAATTCTTCCTGTAATCTATCAAGAATATCATCTAGAAGATGCAACATGAGAAGTTGGCCTCACAAGCCAGGTTGGTTTGAATTTCATCTCACTCACCACTTGTTAGCTGTGTAACCCTGGACATGTTTCTTAACATCTCTGAGCTTCCAATTCATCCTCTGCACAATGGGGATAAAATCATACCCACTTCATTAAATTGTGAAATCTATGGGCATAGATATGAAAGCTCCTCACACCTAACAGGCATACTGAAGGTACTTGATAGATGTCTGTTCTTTTCTCCTATTTCCACATATTCTAAGCAAACACTCACCAATGACCCCCAAGAGGGCCTATCTTAAACTGGGCCTTTCTACACTTTGGGGAGCAGGTTGGCTACAAAGAACAAAATTCAACATTTTAATCAACTGTAACAATAACAACCATGGTTAAATACATTGTTTGAAAGTGGTCCAGTTCACACTCCCATGATGCACACAGTCTTACGGGTACAGACTGATTCATCAACATAGTATATGAGAATTAGAGGAACGTGAGAGAGACCGTTTACTTCTCATAAGAACCCTATAACTTGAATACTATTTTTGTACTAATGTGTCAGGTGAAGAAACTAAGATTAAAAAGGCATACTGGTAAGAGGCAGAAGTAGGATTCAGTCTCAGGTACTTCTTGCTATACTTTAGCTCTGAAATAAATATAGGGTCAGTGGATGAACCTCATCAAACTTTCAATAGAAACTTAGGCTGGTCATTAAAAAATTTTTAAATTTTTTTCTTGGGCGGGGGATTGAATTCAGGGTCTTGAACACGCTGTGCACATGCTTTTCCACTGAGTTACACCCTCGGCCTCAAACTTTTAAACAGGAGTCAGCTTCAGTCATTAATATTGTCATCTGAGATCTATCTGAGAAGAAAGGAGGACACAGTCCCCAAAACAAGGTTTTGAAAAGACAGGTCTGCTGGAATCATACGTCAGAGGTAGAGGAGGTCAAGATGGCATTTGGTCTAACCTCGTCATTTCGAGGATGAGTGAAATGGGGTAAGAGAAGGGAAGAGAACTGACTAAGGTCACAAAGAAATCACTGCAATGGGTCTCCATAGTGGATATATATCAATCCAAGGGAAGACTCTTAATTGGCTCTTTGGGGTGACATGCTTATTCTTATACCAATCATTGTGACCTTGTGGCCAGAGGGTAGCCTTAGCCATGACAAGGGGATGGGGCAGACGTCCTGAGTGACAGCTGTGCCAAAGCACTCCTCCCTGAGATGCCATAAGACTGGCTGCTTCTCAGGTCTTGGGTGTAAATGTTAACTCTTCAGACAGGCCATCCCTAACCATTCTACCAAAAGTAGAACTCCCTTCTCACCCTATTGGCCTATTCAGTGTTCTCCATATAATTTCATACTTGGATATTAACTTATTTTTCTTTTCTCACTAGAATATTAAATGAGCTCATTGATAAGAAAGGTCTTATCTGATTTATTCACTACTGTATTCCCAGTGTCTAGAATAGGACTTGGTAAATAAGGGTGCTCCACAAATATTTTTAGTTGAAAATGAGGACACCAAGAGAAAAGGATGATCCCAAAAATGTTAATTGGAAAACTCAACAGCCACATACAAAAGAATTAAACTAGATCCTTATGTTACTCCATCCATATACAAAATTACTGAAAATGGATCAAAAACTTAAATATAAGACCTAAAGCCATAAAACTCAAGGGAAAAGCTTCATGACATTAGTCTTAGCAATGATTTCTTGGATGTGACACCAAAAGCACAGAAAACAAAAGTAAAAATAGACAAGAGGGACTACATCAACCTAAAAAAAATTCTTCATAGCAAAGGAAACATTCAACAAAATGAAAGGCAGCCCATGCAATGGAATAAAATATTTGCAAACCACATATATGATGAAAGGTTACGATTCAAGATATCTAGGAGACTTCTCCAACTTAATACAGAAACTCCTGCAACTCCATGGCAAAACAAATAACCCAAGAAACCAAAAATGAGCAAAGGAACTGAGTAGACATTTCTCCAAAGAAGAAAAATGACCAACAGTGTATGAAAAGGTGCTCAGCATCACTTTTGGAAGGAAAATGCAAATCACCACCACTTCACACCAGTTTAGATGGTTATTATCAAAAAAAGTAAAAGATAACTGTTGGCAAGGTTATGAAGAAAAGGGAAGCTTTGTACACTGTTGTTGGGAATATAAACTGGAGTAGCTACATGTAAAACAATATGGAGTTTCCTTCAAAATAATTTTTTAAACTACCATATGATTGACTGAAATCTACTTTTAGGTATGTATCCAAAGGACCTGAAGTCAGGATCTTGAAAAGATATCTGCACTTGTATGTCCACTGAAACCTTATTCAAAATAGGCAGGAAGCAAAATAAACATCCATAAATGGACAAATGGATAAAGAAAAAGTGATATATAATATAGTGGAATATTATTCAACTTTATAAAATAAAGATGTCCTGTTATTTGTGACAGCATGGATGAAACTAGAGGATATTATGCTAATGAAATAAGTAAAATCCAAGACAAATACAAATATGAGGAATCTAGAATAGTCACACTCATAGAGAAAAGAAGAGGTAGCTGCCAAGGCTGGGGGAGGAGAGAAACAGTAGTTATTAGTCAAATGGTACGAAGTTTGTTACACAAGGTGATTAAGCCTTAGAAATGTGCTCTATAGCACAGTGCCTACAGTTAACAATATTGAACTGTATATATGAATACAATACTCAAATCTGCTAAGAGTACAAATCTTACATTAAATGTTCATGTCATCATCACTGAAGCACAAAAGGAAACTTAAAGAGGTGATGGGCATGTTTGCAGCACCGATTATGATCGTTTATAGGAGTATACTTAGCTCCAAATTTATCAAGTTACATAAACTACAAACATACTGATCTTTTAAAGGCCATCATCCCTCAATTAAGTGGTTTACGAAAACCAGTGAATGGGGTAGAAGTTTCCCAAAAGATCTAGAAGACGACAAAAGGGGAGAAAGGGAAAGCAGTATAGTCAGATGGCATAACACCTCTTATGACAGCCTCCTATGATGCTCTTGGCAATTTATTTTTAGGAAAATCAATAAAGCAATTACTTTCTCAATAAGAAAAAAATGTGAGGTCAGTGGGATATCTGGAATCTTTGGTTTCTCATCTATTTCCCGAGTTAGATGGCAGAAATGAGAACATATTTATCTCTGCATGCTTGGCACTTAAAGAGCCTGGGGCAGAGTAGTTGCTCAAATCAGGGTTTTGGATGAATAAACCCACTTGTAATGTCTTAGTACTGGTTTCTAAAATATTAAAGTGCATTTGAATCTTCTGGGGATTTTGGTAAAATGCAGATTCTGATTCAGCAGGGTAGGACCCAAGATTCTTCATTTCTAGCAAGCTCCCAGGGACTGCTGCAAGCCACACTTGGAGTGCAAATCTCAGTCTACTGACAAGGAATCTGTGGGCATTCCACTGTGATACAAAGAGCCAAGAAGGATTTCCAGAAAGAAAAATGGCAGGAGGATCAGGAGAGCTGGATTCTAGTTCTAGATCTCCTACTTAGGAGCTGCCCAACTTTGAAAAATTTCTGTTCCTCTCTGAATCTCAGTTCCAGTTGCCAAGTCAGGATTTCCTAACCTGCCCAGCCCTCCTCAGTGTCTGAGCTGCCAAAGACAAGGCTGGGAGCAGGAAGGGGTGGCATCTAAGGCCAACTAGATCCATCACTGCCCTAAATAAGCTTTAAGAACTTACACATTAATATGGAATCAAGAGGTAAGACCAAACACGCCACAGAAAAGAATCCTAGAACTCTCCCAACTGCCACCCAGCGTGCTGACCTCACATTTTGTATTTAACCCTACTTTATAAATTATCTTCCATCCACATTCTGATGGTTTTCTTCCTTCTTCCTTTCTCTCTTACTCTTTTATTGAAGATTGGATTCAGGGGCACTCTACCACTAAACTATATCCCCAACCCTTCTTCTATATTGAGAAAAGATCTTACTATGTTGCCCAGGCTGAACTTGAGCTTGCAATCCTCCTGCCTCAGCCTCCTGAATCGCTGGAATCATAGGCATGTGCCACTCTACCCAGCTGGTTTTCATTCTTCTAATAGAGTTTTTCTAGTCAGTAGAACCCCATTCTTTTTATTATTATTTTTTCCAGTGCTAGGGATCAAACCGGGGCTTTACACATGCTATACAAGAACTCTACCACTGTTAGGATTTGGGAATATTTATATAATGTGCTACCGTGGGGATGGCAGCCAAGCTGAAACTTGAAATTCATTAATGTTTCATATACAGCCAGTACACACAGCCTGAAGGTAATTTTAATATATTTTCAGTGAGACTTTGTTCTGCCTGTGACCCATCACATAAAGTCAGGTGTGTAGTTTTCTATTGTGGTATCATGTCATTGCTCAGAAAGTACTGGATTTCAGAGCATTTTGGATTCTAAATGGATAAGTAAAATGCAATGGAACACTATTCATTCATGGAAAGAAATGCAATACTAATAAATGCTACAATGTAGATGAATTTTGAAAACACAAAAGGCCATATACTTCATAATTCCACTCACATGAAATGCCAAGAATAGGCAAATTCATAAAGAGATTAGTGATGTCCAGGGCTAAAGCAAGGAATGGAGAGTGATTCCTAAAGGATACAGAGTTTCTTTGGTGGGAGTAATAGAAATTGGGGTGTTTGAGTTTCCTGTACTAATGATTGTACAACTTGGTGAATAAACCAAAACCACTGAATTGTGTACTTTAAATGGGCAATTGCATGGCATATGAATTATGCATCAAGGTTGTCATTAAAATGTATAAAGAAAATATTAGATAATACTACAATTGGCACATGATTATGAAAAATACAACACTGAGAGATGACAGAGTCTGAAAAACACTGGATTAGATCAGCCATTAGTCTAATAACCCAATGAGATGAATGCTATTTTCCTATTATAGAGGAAACTGGCCTCCAAGAAGCAAATCAATCATTTAAGGACATAGAATATATGACTTTTGAACCCAGAAAGCTGACTCCAAAACCAGTGCTCAGTCCTGTATTTTTTTTTATTTTATTTTTTGTGGTGCTAGGGATTGAACCCAGGGCTTTGTGCATGTGAGACAAGCACTCTACCAGCTGAGCTACATCCCCAGCCCTAAAACCAGTGCTCTTACCCGACGTGCTATACTGCTTCCTAGGCCCCAACCCCCTAATCCAGTATCCAGGCATACTTTCTATGAGAATTTCCTTATCAATATCTCTTATACCTGATCTATATCAGTGAGCATCACATACTGCTCTGACTTGACCTGGAAACTGAAAACAGATGATTATTTCCAGGTAGTGGGGACAAACAAGTTCATTATACAGAGACACTAAAGACCAGGTCACATAGGTAGTCAGAGACACCCCTGAGACTCTTGGGGGTGGTCTAGGGCCAAGATAACCAGTTGGTCACCAAATATCACCCCTTCTATATGTAGAATTATCTGGAAGAAATGCCTTCCCATTTGGGACTACATTTCCCAGATTCCTTTGCAAGTAGGTGTGGCCTCAGCGGAGCAAAGGGCTCAGATGTGGATTTATTGACCTCTACTGTAGCCCGAACTTTGCTGGCTCAATACTAATTGAAATGTCACGTAAGTAATTAATCAACTCAGGCTGCTGTAACAAAATGCCATGACTGAGTGACTTAAACAGAATTTATATCCTCATAGTTCTGAAGTCTAGAAATCTGAGATCAAGGTGTCAGCAGGATTTGTTTCTCCTGAGGTCTCTTCTTTGCTTAGAAGAAGCCAGAGGAAGTTGTCCTATTGCTGTCTTTACATGAATTTCCCTGTGCACATGCCTTGCTGGTATCTCTTCTTGTAAGGACACCAGCTATATTGGATCAGGGCCCCACCCATGGGGCCTCATTTAACTTTAATCATCTCTGAAAAGGCCCTATCTTCAAATATAGTTACACTCTAAGATATTGGGGAATCAGACTTCAACCTAAGATTTTTAGGGTGACACAGGATTCCATAAGAATTATTTAAAGTGTTCTAGATGTCTTATTAAAAATAGGGGAAAAGATGAAATTAATAGTATATTTTACTTAATGCAATATATCCAAACGTTGTTCTTCGACATGCAGTCAGTATTTAAAACACTGACAAGGTATTTTACATTTGGTTATTAGTACCAAGTCTTCAAATTAGAGAATGTGTTTCACACATTGGTTGAGATCAGCTATATTTAAAGCTCAGTAACTACAGGCAACTGATGGGAGTTTTTGAACAGTAGTTTTAGGTTATAGCATTGCCAGGCCTACCAGGCACTTCTATGCCTTAGTCTACACTGTTCTTTGGATCTGAAACAGTCTTCTCTCCTTCCCAGACTTGAGCTCTTGCTTATACTTCAAGGGCTTAGCATAAATATCACCTTCACCCTAAGTCTAAACACAATCTCCCAGAGAGGGGTTGACATTCCTATGCCCACCAGACCTTGTGCCCACCTCTGCCTGAATGACTGTCATGCAGGATAGCTAATTTTTATGTCACTGAAAAGCAAGACCATTTCTGAGTGATGACTTCCCTGTAGTACATGGTAGACCCTCATAAGAGTTGCTGGTTTTGGAAACAACTGTGGAGCACTCTCAGGGATGAGGGTGTTGGGTTATCAGAATTTCTTTAAAAATTTCCAGTGAAGTGTGTGTGTGTGTGTGTGTGTATGACAGGTTATAATTCAAAAGGTGATAGAAAACATGGCTTGGAGTATCATTGTTACCAGAGAGCTACACATTTGTACATGCACACAATATAACAACGTGGGACTGCATGCATCCCTTTTGGTTTTGTTTAAATTAGAAGTTTATTTTTCTTTTATGTAACTGTCAGAAAATACACTGAAGAATTAGAAGAATGACTCCTTCACCAACTTGGGGCTTCCATCACTGAGTCCAGGCAGGATGCTCTGGTTTCAGTTCTCAACCAGGAAGCAAGTCATGGAGATTTTTTCCATACAAGTCATTTTTCCATACTTTTGATTGGCACATTATAGTTGTACATAATGGTGGGACTTCTTGTCGCGTTTGTACATGCACACAATATAATATAATCGGGTAAATTATCACCCACCAAGACTTCCCCTCTCCCTCCCCCTCCCCCTCTTACCCTCTGGTCCCTTTCCTCTACAGATCTCCCTTGGATTTCCATGAGATCTGCCCCTACCTTTCTTTTCCATTTTCCTCTCCAGCTTCTGCATAGGAGAGAAAACATACATCCCTTGACCTTCTGAGTTTGACTTATTTCAGTTAACATAATGGTCCAGTACCATCCATTTTCCTGCAAATGACAATTTCATTTTTCTTTGTGGCTGAATTAAACTCCCGTGTGTACATCTACCACATTTTCTTTACCCATTAATCTACTGATGGACACCTAGGCTGGGTCAATAGTTTGTCTACTGTGAATTGTGCTGGTATAAACATGACACCCCATTCTTTTAAAGGCAAGGCTTGGAAGTGGTGCACATCTCTTCCAGGTATACCCCATTGTGCACATCTTAGCAGCTTGGCCACACTTACCTATGAGGGAAGTTGGGAAAGGCAGTCTCTGGTGAGATGGGCATGTGTCCAGTGAAAACTATTACCATGATAAGGGGAAAATGATGAAATTAGGGGGAACAAGAGAGAACACAAATATCCAAAACTAAGAGTCAAAGATTTGAGTGCCAGGATTTACAGTCGTGCATCCTGGGGGTGTCTGGCCACGCAGAATGCAAGCTCCATGTGCCAATGAACGCTCCCAAAAGTAACCCATAACCAACAACGAATGGAAGTTGTTGAATAAACATTCCCACTTTTTGACCCATGGTCGGTATAATTTTGAGACATTCTAGAATGTTCCCAGAGTTCCTGGAGGTATTGAGCAAGTTACTTACATGCTAACCTGTTTTTCTCCTGTTTCATTTCCCAAATCCTCTACTCATGCTTCCTGGGATAGCCTCCAACATGGAGTGCTTGCACAGGAATCCTTGATTCAAGTTTACTTCTGGGAGAGCCCAAATGAAGACCAGATCTGGGATTCTTGGAAATGCAGAGGGAAACTCAGCAACATAACTATGGTATTTAGAAAGCAGAAGACAAATCAGTTCTTTAATTGAGGCAAAGCATTTTTCTCTCCCCCACCCTTTTCTACTTCATTTTAAACACTAATTACCACCCTACTTTCCCACTGTCTGGCCTTTTGTGGTATTTGTTCACGTTTGTTTCCCCTCAGGTCTTTAAGCTCTATGACCCTTCATTCTCCAAACTTTCTTTTTTTAAAAGTTATAATTGTTCACTGTAATTATTTTGTACAAATTAATCACATATTAGACAAAACATGGGATACTTGTCTGAGTGACTTTTGTCAATTTTTTGAATTGTTTCTTTTGTTTTAATTTCATTGATTTCAACTCTGATTTTAATTATTTCCTGTCTTCTACTACTTTTGGTGTTGTTCTGTTCTTTTTCTAGGGCTTTGAGATGTAAGGTTAGATCATTGAGTTGACTTTTTATTCTTTCCTTGAATGTGCTCAATGCAATGAATTTTCCTCTTAGGTACTGTTTTCATAGTGTCCCAGAGATTTTGATATATTGTATCGTCTGAGAATTTTTTATCTCCTCCCTGATGTTTTCTGTTATCCATGCTTCATTCAATAGCATATTATTTAGTCTCCAGGTGTTGGAGTAGTTTTTTATTTTGTCATTGATTTCTAATTTCATTCCATTATGATCCGATAGAATACAAGTAGTATTTTTACTTTCTGCACTTACTAAGGGCTGCTTTGTGGCATAACACATGGTCTATTTTAGAGAAGGAGCCATGTGCTGCTGAGAAAAAAGGATATTCACTCGTTGATGGATAGAATATTCTGTTTGTTAAGACTAAGTTATTGTGTTATTGATGTCTGAGCGACTTTTAAGATGAAGATCTCCAATTCTATCCACATTTTTTCTTGAAAATCACACAATTTCATTTATTATGCCTGCATAATACTTCATTATGCACATATACCACATTTTCTTTACCTGTTCATCTACTGATGGGCATCTAGGCTGATTCCATAATTTGGCTATTGTGAATAGTGCCATGATGAATATGGGTACCCAGGTATCTCTATAGTATGTGGACTTTAATTCCTTTGAATATATACCCAGAAGTGGTACAGCAGGATTGCATAGTAGTTCTATTTTTAGTTTTTAAGGAAACTAATATTTTCCATAGTGGCTGTACTGATTTACATTTCAACCAATAGCATATAAGGATTCCTTTTTCCTCTCATCCCCACCAGGAAGTGTAATTTTTTATTTTCTTGATAATAGCCATTCTGACTGGAATGATGGAATCTTGGTGTAGTTTTGATTTGCATTTCTCTGATGGCTAAAGATATTGAGCATTTTTTTCATGTATCTACTGGTCACCTCTTGAGAAACGACTATTGTTATATTACCCTTTTATTAATTGGATTTTTTTGAGGTCGTCGTATACTCTGGATATTAATCTTCTGCCAGACAAATCGCTGGCAAGAATCTCCTCCCATTCTGTTAGCTGTCTCTTCACTCTGTTGATTGTTTCCTTTGCTGTGCAGAAGCTTTTTAATTGGTTGTAATCCCATTTATCAGTTCTTACTATTATTTCCTGAGTTATCCTAGTATGATGATGATTCAGGAAATCATTGCTTTTTATTTCTATATTTTGAAGTGTTTCCCCCATGTTTTCCTCCAGTAGTTTCCAATTTTCAGGTCTTACCTTAAGGTCTTTGATCCCTTTTTATTTTTTATTTTTGTACAGAGTGAGATATAGGGATCCAGTTGTAATCTTCTACAGGTAGAAGTTGAATTTTCCCAGCACCATTTGCTGAAGAGGCTGTCTTTTCTCCAATGCATGTTTTTGGATCCTTTGTGGAGAATCATATGACTGTAGATGTGGGTTTATTCCTGGATTTTCTATTCTATTCCCCTGGTCTATGTCTTTTTTATGCTAATACCATGTTTTTATTACAATGACTATATTTTGAGACAGAATATTGTTATGCCTTTGGCATTGTTCTTTTTGTTCAGAATTGCTTTGGAAATTAAAGATATTTTATGCTTCCATAAGAATTTTAGGGTTATTTTTTCTAGTTCTGTAAAGAATGGCATTGGTATTTTGATGGGGGATTGCACTGAATCTGTAGATTGCTCTCAGTAGTATGTCCATTTTAACATTACTTCTCCCAATCCATCAATTTGGGATATATTTCCATCTCTTAGTATCTTCTTCAATTTCTTTCATCAGTGGCAAAACCATACTAAATGGTGAAAAACTGAAAGAATTTTCTCCAAAAACAGGAATAAGACAAGAGTGTCCATTCTCTTCACTTTTATTCAATACAGTACTGGAAACTTTAGCCAGAGCAATCATGGAGGAGAAAGAAATATGAAGGTTACAAATAGGAAAGGAAGAAGCTGAGTTATCCCTGTTTAAGGATGATATTCTATAACTAGAAAACCCTCAAGATCTCTTAGAACTGGTAAATTCAGTAAAATAGTAGGATATAAAATCAATATAGGAAAATTAGTAATTTTCCTATACACCAATAAAGAACTTGCTGAGAAAGAAAACAAACAAAAATCCCATTCACAATAGCCTCAGTAAATAAATAAGCAGATTGCTGTTTGTCTGGCAGGTCCAAGGTGCTGGGAGAGAGGTCAGGTGGGGGAAGGCAGAGCTTGACCAGTGGGGCTCCAGGTAGGATACTCCAGGGCAGCATGAGATTTGCCATCTGGGGAATGCCGTGGCGGTGTTCAGTAGACTCTGGGGCCCTTTTACTAGGGTAAACAGTATTCAGCCAGCACTGTTTCAGTACCACTGGGAGCCTTGGTGCAATTGAGAAGATGATACAGTTGCATGTGGTGGACCACAGCACCCTGGGGAATACCCCATATCATCACCCTCCTTGGTGCATCTATGTCTATAACAAGAAAGGGGTAGGCAAGTTCAGTGACTGAATATTGCTGGTGATCAGGGGACAGAGGAAAAAGGCATTCATTGTAGGATGGTAAATGACTCCCAGGTTCAACTCTAACAATGTGGTTCTCATGGAGGACAATGGGAACCCTATGGAGACCCAAATTAAAATAACCATCCCCAGCAGCCTGCACCAGAGGGAAGGTGAATATTCCAAGATGTTGGTCATCACTCAGAACTTTGTGTAAGTAGAGTGCAGGTCTTCAGTGCAGGAGACTCATGAATAGAGCTGTTTTAAGAACTGCATCTTTGCTGAGAAGGAGCAAGGGTGCCATGTAGCTGCTATGCCAGATCAGTGTCCTGTGAGAGAATAAACATTTTCCTGTAAAAAAAATATTAATTAAATAAATAACAAGGTCTAAGAATTAACCTTATCAAGAAGATGAAACACCTCTACAATGAAAATTATGAAACACTGGGGTTGTATGCACCTTGAAGAGTCATTCAGCCAGTTCTTGATGTACAATCTTAATAATTAAATACCTGAGTAACCTTGATATATAAGTAGCCCCCCTTTATGTACTAAGTCAACCACAGTGTGGAAATATTAATGGAAATTTCCAGAAAGAAATAGCTCATAAATTTAAAATAATTTTAATTATAATAAATTGCTAATATTGTTTAATTTTATCGTTGTTAGTCTTTTCCTGTACCTAGTTTACAAACTAAACTTTTTCATAGGTACACATGTGTAAGAGAAAACAGTATATGTAAGGCTTGTACTACATGGTTTTAGGTATCCATTGGGAGTCTTGGAACGTATCCCTCTCAGAATACTGAACAGCTACAAGGCACTGTCTCTCCAGGGCCAAAAAGATATATGATCAATAAATACATGATTCATTTCACACAGGACGGCATGGCATTTCACCCGGGGTCAGTTGTGGCCTGTCATAAGGGGCTTGGGATCATCCTGTCACACAATTCCAGGGGGCACTACAGAGTGACAACATGAATGGTGTGCCCTAGGAGTTGAGCCTGTGTTGCAAATTCAGTAGCCCCAGAAGTCCTATCTATAGGTAAATGCAAATATCTGTGACATGACACTGACTTTAGACATCTGAGCCAGGTTACTGAGGAGAGTAGATAAAAATCACAGGAAATCTTAGAACATAAGGAGTATGTGTGTTCACACACAGAGATGCTGGCCAACTCCACAGAGAACGATGCAAGTATAAAATCAGTGTTTTGGGAATTGGAATGCATTCTCCCATAGAAACAGGACCCAGATGGGGGCTGCTTCTCTCAGGTTGGCATCCAGGATATAATGATTAATTTCTGAGCTAATGTCTGCGGTTTAGTACTCCTTAGAGGAGGAAGAGGGTATGAATTTAATCTTTCAGCCCCTACTTTTTCCACCTAGATCAAAAAGAGGAAGACAAGTTTATGTGGTCCAAACCATGAGAAGAGGCCTGAAGTCAGACCTTGGAGGATATAGAATATAAGTCAGAAAACTGGGTTGAATTTTGGCTCCACTGTGTGATTTTGAATAAGTTGCTCAACCTCTCTAAGCTTCACTTTCTTGATCTGTAGAACACAGATACTGCCATGACTATGCTGAAGTGTGCAGCATAAGAACAATGGGGCATATGGAGGCCCAAGCACAGTCTGTGGTAAGTTTATCCATCGCTTTCACTTTGCAAGAACCTCAAAATCTCAGTGGCATGTTAACAGTAAATATGTCTTGCTCCTGTGACTGTAGGTTGGCTGTGGGTTTGAGGTTTGGTTAGAGAAATCTCTGCTCCATTATCTCCTTTAGGGACCCAGAATAGAAAGGCAGCAGCTACATGGGACATGTCCTTTTCATGGTAAAGACAGCAGATAACAGGACATGCCAAACTATGCAAGCATATTTCAAATCGTTGGTTGGCCAAGCCTAAAGTCAAAGGTTGGAGAAGCAATTTCTGCCCACCATGAAGCCACAGTTAAGAATTAGGGCAGTGAATACAATTATGAGGGGCTAATTATTCAACGTACTACAGTATACAAACAGAATTACATCTACTCATGTACATTCATCCAACTCTTTCAGTGGAAAATCAGAAAGCTCTTATAGCATTCTTTTCTTTCAAAATAAGGTTGTCTGAGGCATGGTTGCAGAAGATAAGCAGAGAGTAATCACTACCTGGCTAGTGTTTTAGTCAACTTTTTCACTGCTGTGACTTGAAAGATCTGACCAGAACAATTTTAGAGGAGGAAAAGTTTATTAGGGGGCTCACAGTTTCAGAGGTCCAGTCCATGGACAGCAGGCTCCATTCCTTAGGGCTCAGAGTGAGGAAAGACATCATGATGGAAATGTGGCAGAGAGAAGCAGCTCACATGATGATCAGAAAGCAAACGGAGATGTCTCCACTTGCCAAATACAAATAAATACCTCAAAGTCATGCTCCAATTCCCACCTCCTCCAGCCACACCCTACCATTTCAGTTAATCCATATCAGGGGATTAATACATGGATTGGGTTAAGACTCTTACAACCCAATCATTTCTCCTCTGAACCTTCTTACATCGTCTCACACATGAGCTTCTGGGGAACACCTTATATCCAAACCATAACAGACTGTTTCTAAATGTGGGGTGTAAAGGTTGCAAAATATTGCTTTATCCTAGGTGTTACCATCACCAAAGAGCCCTGAGAGTTTCCTTCAGAATTCATGAAGGGGAGCTTAAACTGGGTTTACAAGAGCTATATCTGATGAGCAAAGGGGAGCATTCAAGAAGGAAGACATGAGCAAAAGTCACTCCTGAAGGAAGGCAGCTGTGGCGCATAGACACAAAGTGGAACAGAACCATCATCTACTTCATAGGATGTTGTAGTTAAATAAGCCAAGAGATGTACCCAATACCTTCCCTTCCTTTCCCACCACCACCAACACTAGGTCAAGTCTTATGGATGTACCCCCACAATATAACCTTTTATTTTCCTCCCTCCATAGTCTAATGTGCCACCATCTTTTGTCCGGACCACTACAGTAGCTTCCTCACCATTCCTTCCCTGCCCTATAATCCATTTTCACACTGGTAACGGTGGCCTTTACTCAAGGTGAATATGCTCTCACATTAATCACGGCTAAAAACACTTCATGTTCAGGAGCAACATCCTCCACACTGTGCATTCCAGCCTTGACCCCTGAGATCATACTCAGGACCCTCTGCGCCCTCTTCATCCAATTCATTACTACTTTCTCTTCAGGCTTCCCAGTATCTGTCACTTATTCAGGGAACCCTTCCTGCTCTCCTTGACAAGGTCAGAGCTCTCAGTTACAAGCTCTTCCAGCACTGATAACCTCTCCTTTGCAGCATCTCCTAACCCCTCTTAACTTTCCATTCATTTCTCTTTATTAAATATTTTTAGTTGTAGATGGACATAATACCTTTATTTTATTTATTTACTTTTATGTGGTGTTGAGGATTGAACCCAGTGCCTCACACATGCTAGGCAAGCACTCAGCTACAACTCCAGCTCCTTACCATTAATTTCTGACTGCTTGATTAACATCTGCTCTCTCTATTACCACACACTGGCTGGTAAAATGGGCTGAATTGAAGTGTTTGCAAATTTCCATGGTGTAAATACAACCACCATAGCAGATTTCAACTGAAGCTCCCCTAAATCCCTGAAAATCTAATAAAAACCTCTTATGGCTCCAGCATAATACTAAGGGTAGACCTTGTACCTAGTTTTACACCCTAGTGGCTAAAAATGTGTCTGGAAAATTAATGGAGAGCAAGAAGTATTTGGTGAAGAAATGAGTGAGCAATGCTGATGTTTACATGAACCTTCAGCACAGCAACTGCTTTGAATGCTTGCCCAAGGAATAAGAAAATCATGACATCTCAGTTCTACTAAAGACTATATATTTATTTAACAAATGTCTCTCTATCAGAAACCACTCAAGTGCTCTACTCAGACAGTAGGACTAATCCATTTAGTCCTTATAATAATAAAAAGATAGGTAATATTAGAACCCCACTTTACAGATAAGGAAACCAAGGCTCAAAGACATGAGGTCATTTGCCAATGTGGTAAAGCTGGACTGTGAACCCAGGCAGTGGGCTGCAAAAGGCATGGGCTTACCTGCCATGTTGTGCTGCACTTGTGTCTCAATCCAAGTACATCCACCGCATCGATGATGGCATGTGCTCTTGAATCCACTGTACCTGGACAATGAAATGATGAAAAAGTCCAGAGATGAGGCCCTGAAATGATGGAAAAGATACAGTCTCTTCTGGATAAGGATAATGTAAAAAGATTAAGGCTTATCAAGAGCCATGAAACAACCAAGGAGACTGGACTTTAAATATTTCCTTACTAAACTCAATAGGAAATAAAGGGAAACATTAAAATCTGAGGAAGTGAGTTTGGTATATCAGTATTTATGCAACATTCTTCCCTGCATGTTGTACCACTGCACCTTCAAGACCATGCTGAGAGACAAGGAGAATAATGCTCATTTGAATAAAAACCAGGAAACCAAAACCTCAGAAAGGCTGAATGATATATGTAAGGTCACAGAACTATCCATCAACAGAATCAAGTCTAGGTGCAAGCAGATGATGTGGTCAGTTCTAAGCCTCTCTTTGGTTCCAAGTTACTTCCCAAACATGTCTAGTAGAATCAAAGCTGCTCAGAGCAAGTCAGTCCCTAGAGCTAATGATGCTGTGCACCAGGACAAATTAAAATGTAACTGGATTTGAAGGAGGTTTACAAAGATCTGGGGTGATAGGCTAATCCTGCAATAGTAAGACTCAGGAATATGCCTCTAACTTCTGATGCAGTTACTGATTTAACAGATGAGCTCCTAGCTACTATGTGGCTACTGGGCATAGGGATTATATGCAGCAATGGGGATTACCTGAAAGAAAATGGAAATATTGATGGTTTTGCATGTGAGGAAAATGGCATTAATTTAGAAGGAAAGGCTGGGACAATCAGATTATGTGGCAATGTGAATGAGGTCAGAAATTTGGTTTTATCCTGTAGGAGAAGAAAAGTCAATGAATAAAGGCTTTTAGCCAGAGGTTCACAATAAAAAAAAAAAAAAAAAGGCTACTGTTCACAGAGGACCTACTGAGGCTTAGTTCTGACCACCCTTTGAGGTCAGAACTAATATTAAGCCCATTTGAGAGGGATAAGGGAGTCTCAAGCAAAGAGATGACAGAACTCCTAAGGACAGAGCCTGGGTGCAAAGCCATATCTTACCCTGAACACCCTGTAGAACCTTTGCTTTCAAACATACTCCAGAGATCATGGGTGGCTGGGGGATAGGGTGTGTAGAGATTTGGGAACCATCAATTTTCCAAAAGCCAGGAGGGATAATGGGGCTGAAAGTTACCTAGAGGTCAGGCAGGATGGGGATGGGAAAAGAACCACAGGATTTGTCAAATGAAGAGGGCTTTGGGGACTTTACAGACAGCATTTTCAGAGGAGTGAAGGGGGAGGGCGCCAGATTGCAGTGGGCTGAGGAATGAGTGGGAGGTGAAGACAGGGCCGCCGCTGCGACTTACTCTTTCAAGAAATAAGACGGGGGGTGGGGTGAAGATGGCGGAAGGAAGGGTTTTCTGTGGAGGGACTAATGCAGCTGGGAGCCAGGATTAAAGGAGAAGCAAGCATTTGAAGGCTGCAAGACGACAGAGGGGGTGGCTCTCCTGGAAAGGACCAGAGGGAAGCATGGAGCCCGAGCTCCCGCAGTGGGGGCTTTTCCAGGGCTGTGCAAAGACAAGGGGTGGCTTTCGTTTTCTGTTGGCCCAACAAACCTCAGATAATCGACTTATAAAGAGGTACGATTCATTGAGGCTCACAATTTTAGATGTTTGCGTCCAAAGTAGCTGGCTCCTGTCGCATTGGGCCTAAGGGGAGAGAGACAACGCATCACGACGGCAATAGGCTGGAACTGCTCCCCTGGATGATGGCGGGAAAAATGGAAAACAGAAAAAGAGGAGGGGCCAGACTCCCGCAATCCCCTTGAGGCCACACCTCCAATGGCTGGAAGATCTTCCCCTCCGCCCCATCTCTTAAAGGTTCCATAGCCACCCAATTAGCACCACCCGAAGTATTGACAGCTGGGTTTTTGAAGGACACCTACTCAAACTATACCAACCTCCTTTTCTTTCTAGCCACAGATGCTTCCTGAGCACATATTCTGTGCCACGTCTTGTCCTAGGTTCTGTGACTATTATAATGAAAAGGAGTGTGTGTGTGTATATATGTGTATATATATACATACATATATATGTCATCCTTACAATTGATTGGGGAGATAAATATTAAGATGCATAATTAAGATGTGTGTGTCTAAACATGACAACATTAACAATGGCTAATGTTCGTTGCGCATTTCCAATGTGTTAAGTACTTTATAACCATTTTCTTATCCACCTTTCACCAAAAAACCCTACGAGGCAGATACTGTTGGAATTATCTTTTTATCTCAAGAAACTGAGGCACAAATAGGTCAGATGACTGTCCAAATTTATACAATCAAGATAAGCGGAGAAGGAATTTCGTCCTAGATCTGCCTATCTCCAGACACAAGCACTTAACACCTCACTGTCTGGACTCGCTGTGTTCTCGAGCAGGGGGCACCAGGAAGAACAAGCCTTGTGTCTGAGGGATGGAAGCCTGGCCCAGCAGTATCAGCTTCACCTGGGAACTTGTTAGACAGTCTCCAGCCCAAACCATCCACCAGGCTGGGATCTGCAGTTTAACAAGGCCTGCAGGTGCACATTAAAGTTGGAGATATCAGGCCTACTTCTTATCAGGGATGGGAGACCGAGGTCCAAGCGGTGGAACTTCAGGGTTTGGTTCTGGAGTCCACCTCGATCTGAATGGGTGCTTCCACTCTGGTCCTAAGAGGCTAATAGGACAGCAGGAAGGATGGGCACCACAGGTGCTCAGAGCGCGCAAGGTGTTCGGGGCGCGCGCAAGGAGCTCTGCGCGCGCAAGGTGCTTGGCGCGCGCAAGGTGCGCTCCCAGGATCTCGGGGCCCACTTGGGCCCCGGCAGCGTAGGCGCCCTGCGGGCCGGGCCGCCGCGTCCAGTTCTCCGCGCTGGCCCGGCCCGGTCCCTCAGCTCCACCCCCTGCCTCCCCCTCCCGCCCGCTCGCGCCTCCTGAAAAGCCAGCCCGCCCGGGGCGGCGGCGCAGAGCCGGGCCGGCGCACGAGGCAGCCAGCGCGGCCATGACGGCGGAGAAGGCGCTGCCCCTGGGCAATGGGAAGGCTGCAGAGGAGGCGCGGGAGACTGAGGCGCTCGGTGGTAGCAGCGGCGGCGGCAGCAGCGGGGGCGCGGCGCCCGCGCGCGACCCGCGGGACAAGCGCGACAAGGCTGTCCACGAGCGTGGCCACTGGAACAACAAGGTGGAGTTCGTGCTGAGCGTGGCCGGGGAGATTATCGGGCTGGGCAACGTGTGGCGCTTTCCCTACCTGTGCTATAAGAACGGAGGAGGTGAGGCGACAAGCGACAGGGAGAATGGGAGGGGGTGTTGCACGCCCAGTGGGGGCGGGGTGAATGGGGGAGAGCACAGACCCCCCTCCTGCGCCTGCGTGCAGCGGGACCCTAATGGAGAGCCTCGACCCCAGGCCACCTGGTGAGTGAGCTACCGCCAGGCATGGCCCACCTGTTCCACCGAGTGCGCTAACGGGTTGCTTCGCGCCTCAGTGTGCCACCTGCCAATGCGCGGGGACTTACCCGCCAGGGGCGTTCTGTCCCCAGCGTGAGGTACAGGCTGAGACCAGCAGGCCCTTAATTTTGGTATTTTCACCGGCATATTGACAGGAAACATTTGGTTCTTTTGAGCCTCAGCGTTTCTCACTGGGAAGGGACTCTGGTTACTACCTCAGTGGTCTAGGTTTGGGGACTTTGCCCCAGCGCACCATGCTAAGCTTTCCCTACCTCACCTTGGCTTCACAGTCACCTTTGTGGTCGGTCGCATGCCCATCTTGCACATGAGGGAACTAAGGGTCAGAGAAGTTCCTCATTTAACCAGTGATTAAGATGGGATTCTGGAGGCGCTAAGCAGCTCAGGGAGACCCTGTCTCTAAATAAAATACAAAATAGGGCTGGGGATGTGGCTCAGGGGTTGAATGCCCCTGAGTTCAATCCTCAGGACCTCCTCCCCCCAAAAACAAAAGAAATTCTGGGACCAAAGGCCATGTTTTAAACTGGGATTGGGCTGACAACGGGGAGAACTTTGTATGTGAACTTTTGCTGTTTGTTTTTTTGCCTCATCTTTTAAATTTGCTCTTAGGGCCATGTCTAGGTTTAATATTTTGGGCCTGTCTGGTGGAAGAATTGACATCAAGCAGTTCCATTTATTAGCCTCAGAGTCACCCATAACACAGAGCAACGACACTCATTTAATGTTCATGAGATGCTTAGAGATTGTGGAGGGGGGAGAGGAAGAGGAGGGTGTTGAGAGAGTCTTTCTAGTAACAACATCTCCAAGTCAGTTTGCTAGAAGAGGCAGCCATGAATCCTTGACTCTCTCAGTTCAGAGAAAGGGCTCCAAACTTCAAGACTGCCTTCTGTCATATCAACAGGACAGCCCTGCAGGTCCATGGGAAGGGAGCTTCTACAACCTTCAGTGGTATGATTTCTCCAAGAAAATGCCTGTGCCAGTATTTCAACCCCTTACTTTTTTGTGACGCCCCCTGTTCCTTTAGTAAATCCTTAAACCTTAAACAAGGTGGCTCAGAAGTTGCCTGGCAGGGCCAGTGCTGGACTTCCTGTGCTGTCTGCAGGGAGAAGGAGAAGGGTACTACTGGGCAGGCCCTTTCTTTGGAGACATTCATCTTGAAGGTACAGGCTGCTCCAAGCCTGCTTTGCACTGGTAATGAAGTGGCTGCCAATGTTGGTGGCTTGGCAAAGGGGATACAGAGGGAGTGGACTTGGAGACCCCAAATGTGCCCTGTGCCCTCAGCTGTGATTCCTGCCTCTCTTGGCAGACTCAGCCTTTATAAGCTGCGATGTGCACTTGGAAACCTGTAGAAACTCTTCATGGTAGTTCCAGCCCGCTCCTGTGCCCCCCAAAAAGTTTGAATATCTTTGTTCATCCAGGCAATTGTTGTGCCAAAGCAATAAGTGTGCCTAAAAGCAAAAATTAGGTAAATTGGGTTAATTAAAAATTCTGCCACAGATTTTAAAAATGTTGTAGTGAGTAAAGTTTAAAAATGAGTCATGCTGGATTTTCTCTTCCTCTCTCTGATTTGCCAAGAGTCTCCATCGGGTACACAGATACCCTGGTTTGATTGAGTTAGTTATTTTAAGGATTACAGTACAAGCTTTATGAATACAGAGGCCAGAAGGCTTTTACAAAGTGTCATCTGTTAGGTTTCAGAGGGTTCTCAGGTAAATTGCAATGTATTAAGGAATGATTGCAGCTTTTTAATCAATTAGATTTAGATTCAATAAGCAGATACTCTTACAGCTGTCTGTATATCCACAGTTTCTCTTTTCTGATAATCTACATAGCTCTACTCATAGATTCCAATGATAGTTTAAAGTATTTTCTTTCCCAATGTGAAATTTTGAATTAGTTGCTTGCCCAAAGAAACCTAAGACCCTTTCTAAAACCTGGTAGAGAGGACCCTGCTATCAGGATTGATCAAAATTGTTGCTATTAATCCTTGCAGTTAAAAAGGCTTCATTTAACAAAAAGCAATTTCAGTTAAAGTCTTCATTTGTGAGATCAGATGGTCAGGAATAGCTTGTTTTCATGCTTTGTTATTAGACTGGAGAAAGAGAATGAGGGATTTGGAAAAAATCCCCTTCTGCTTGTAATAGCCCATGTTCACCTCAGTTATTTAATTTGTTTTGCAGAAAGGCCCAGGCAAGGGGTATTATGTTTCAAGACAGAAGCACTAAAACTTAGGGTGGTCTTTTCCCAGACTGATCCTAAGCCAGATTTGCTGAATATATTCTTGTTGCAAATTCCACACCTGGGACTTTTGTATATAGGGATGTTTAACTCTTCGAAGCCTGATATTGTTCATGGTATAATTCCTGAGATTGCTTTTCATTATGAAAAATATTTTTTTTCAGGTCACTCTGAAAGTAAATAAGAGAAAGGGGTCTCCCTTACCTAGACTGTTGACATCACTTTAGAATTTAAAACAAGGGTGCAGTATTCAGGATGGAAATCAACTTGATCTGTGCCAAAGGATGAAATGCCTAAATTAAAGAACTGAGCAAATAAAACTTTCTTTCACATTATCTTCATAGTTGCACAATAATTCTGGAAGATAAGCTCTGTAGACATTAGGATTAAAGCCCCATTTTACAGGTGAGGAAGCTGAGAATCGGAGCTATGCAGTAGACTTGTTTAAGGTCATAGATGGCTGAGAGCACAAACCTGGGGCCACATTTTCTGACCCTAGTCCTAGCTGAACTGGAACTCAAGCTTAGAGAACACCGTGTCTTGCCTGTGGTAGGGGTATATTAAAGATTTCTAGTGCCAAACTCGAAATGATGGGAACAGTTTTAATCTCACTCCTTCACATCCTTCCAGGGGCATTCCTGATTCCCTACGTGGTGTTTTTTATTTGCTGTGGAATTCCTGTCTTTTTCCTGGAAACAGCTCTGGGGCAGTTCACAAGTGAAGGAGGCATTACATGTTGGAGGAAAGTCTGTCCTTTATTTGAAGGTAAGTGTTGATTTAATGAGAAATAAAGTTTTGCCCCCAAAATGTGAAGCTCCGAAGAGTAGGTGAAGGCTGTTTGGGGAAAAAAAAAAAAAATAGAAACTCAAATTGTTCCCTTTTCTTTGTCCTTTCAGGAATTGGCTATGCAACGCAGGTGATCGAGGCCCATCTAAATGTGTATTACATCATCATCCTAGCATGGGCCATTTTCTACTTGAGCAACTGCTTTACCACCGAGCTCCCCTGGGCCACCTGTGGGCATGAGTGGAACACAGGTATGGCCTCCAGGGAGGTTCTCTACTGGTCCTGGTGGAGGACCTGGGATTGGGGATATATCCTTGGCCTCTGGGCTCTTGTCATGAGTCCAGTTTCTGGCAAGTGGCCTTCCTGGTTTGTGTATTTTCCGTGAGTTACAACCTAAGCTGACCTTTGGTCCAGGGGTTGGCATTCTTAGGCAAATGGTGTTGCTCTTGGCTCACTTTGCTAGATGCAGAGATTGAGCCCTTGGGGATCAAGGTATGGGGTATGAAGACGTGTTAGACTGACATTCAGAGGACCAGAGTCCCAGTTCCAGTCTATCTCTCCAAATGGTCAGTTTTCCTCTGTAAATTGAAGGAGTTAGATTAGATTGAGGGCTGCAGACATATGGCCTTTAGGTTGATCCATATTTAGACCAATGAACAGCAAATTGAAAAATATATTTGGTTACCAGAATTTATAAGTACAAATACTTAATGTTAAAAATCCAGATTTCTAGCTTCTCTTTAAAAATTCAGAGTTTTGACAACATTCCTGCTTGGCAGATACGGCTGCAGCTGACAAGTGGCTGTTTCCTTTGGGGGACACATCTCAAGTTTCCAGTGACCCCACCCAGATTTCTGTGTTCATTTGCTTTACCTGTTCAACTTAGCTGGACATTTGAATTCAGCAGCTGCCCCCTTCCCAGAATGGAAAATACTCATGATTTGATAAACTGTTTTGTTTTTAAATTGGTCATCCTATTAGAATTGAGTTTTAAATCCAGGGAAGAATATCTGTCCAACCCATTTCTGAGATGGTTGTACTTACAGCAGACATCACTAATTCATTACAGCACTCTTTTTTCTTTTGAGTCTAGTCTTGGCCTTGGAGCTCCAAGTGCTTCTCATCAGTGCTTCAGGCAACTGCTGCCTTTTGGCTGGAATTGGGGCATACAGTTAACCCATTCACCATCCATATTATAATCTATGGTGAGATCATGTCTGAAAGTGTCCTGTCATGCTGAGGACCAAGATGTAGCCAGACTGGATGTTGGTCACCAGTGGATGAAACTAAAGGCATTAGACCTGGAAATTCCTGTGATCTATTTTCTACCCCTGTGTGACTCTTCCCTGACAGTCACATTTTTGTGGTGGCCTCACTGTGTCTCTTCAGAGCCCATGTTCTTAACCTTCCTTTGACAAGGGACCTTAGAGAGATGTTCATCAGGCTCAAATTCAAGGGCACATTCTTGGAAGCCTGTGAGCCTTCCAAGATAATTTAATTACATGTGGATATTTTGAGGATACTCTAAAAAATATGTGAATGTTCTAGATGTTAAGTACAACCAGCTTATAACTGAAAATGGTTGGGAGATTCTACTACCTGAATTTGCATATGTTTGTAAGGTAAGATGAATTCGTAGCAAATAGAATGAGAGTAGCCAAGGAAAAGAGAGCAGAGAGTTTTAATCCACAAATGGTCTTTTGGGGAACTGAGGGCTTGGTTCAGGGGTAGAGTGAATGCCTGGCATGCATGAGACCTGGGTTCCAACCCCAGCATGGCAAGAATCAATCAATAAATAAGGTGCATTGGTACTAAGTGAAGTCCAGTTAAGAATGCCATAAACTATAGGAATGAAGTGTGACCAGTGGGAACTGGTTGTAGAATTAAGACTCAAATAGTCCATGGAACAGTGATTTCCACAGACTCTACTATTTACCCGTCATGTTCATTTTTTCTATTGGAGAAGCAATTTAATTTTACCAAAAGGCATTATTCCACACAGCCATGTGATGTTATCACTTTGAATTGTGTTGGTTCCAGAGTTGAGCTGATACTTAACTTGTAAATTTAATCTTGCTTTTCTAGTTTTATCAATAATAAAACACAAAACCTTCACTAGCCCACTGTTTATTTGTACATGATTAAGTATCATTTTAATAAAAATAAGTGGTGAACCTGGGGTGTGTGAGATTTTTTTTTAACTTTAGGAAAAATCTTGAGATAATCTTTTTTTATCGATTGATTGATTATTTTATTTTATTTGAGCCCAGGAAAAGGTCCAAGACACATCCATTCATTTTACTTATAATTTCAACTTTCTAGACTCCTCTTAAGACTGGCTGTGTATTTCCAGACCACTTCCTTCCAGAATATAGTTAGCGCTTGCCAAGAGGAGTTGGAAGGAAGCAATGATAGAGGCATTTTCCCAGTGGACCACAAACCTCTTTCTTCTACTGGTTTGCAATCTGCTTTCTCTAAGGCATGTGAACATCACATACAGGAATATAATTCCTTCCCCCAAAGATGGCAGATATAATTTGGATGGTTCTTACAAGTGAGAAGAAAAAAAAGTGCCAGAGCAAAGTGGGTTCTGGCCACTGTTCTGCATGCCTGAGGTTTTGAGGGAGCAGGTGCAGAAAGCCCTGTCCCTAAGCAGCTTGCAGTCTGGTGGCCCAGGCCACCAGAAGCGCAGGTCTAAACATGGAAGCCCAGGTCCCAGGGTAGCTGACAGTACCAGGCATTAACCATACTAAAGAAAATGGAGCCCTGGCTAGAAATTATTCTCAGTTCCTTCTTTAACTGGCAGGTGGCTTTCTTGAGGTAAGAAAGGATGCAGGTGTGCGGGTGGAGGGGGTCCCTTGACTTTTTCTGAACCTTAGATTTTTTCTTTTCAAAATAAATGGAGTTGGAGAAGGTAATTCCTTGGTGGGCCTTTGAATTCTGGCTTGCTTAGAATTCAGGGGAAGGAGATCAGAGACAGCTTCTTGGAGGAGTAGGAGGGATTAATGGGTTGCTCTGGGCCTTGACCAATAAGCACTAGCAGCATCCTTGGCCATTAAGTTTCTGAGGAGAGGTCTTCAATGAGTCCTTTCTGATGACTTGGATCCTATAAAGGAATGATGAAGAAACCAAGGATCTTTTACACGTGTCGCTTCTCACCATTTTATCCAATCCTCTCATCTTTATAAGGCAGCTTGCAATATCAGTCCCTTTTTTTTACATAAAAGAAAAATTTCATCTGGGTCTCTGCCCTACAGACAGAGGGCACTGGGCAAGAGAGATAAATACCACGGGCATGACTTGAGGCACAAAAGTGGACAAAAGCAAAAATGATTTGGGAATGGGGCTGGAGGAAAGAGCAGGATGGGGCCTGTTGGCTGGGAATGGAAGAGACTGAAGTCTCCTGCCCCCCATTCCTTTCCACCTGTCCTGGTCACACCAAGCCTCTCTTGTGAACTGTTGGTAAAGCATTGATTTTTTTCCTCCACAGTGCTCTTGGAGTCATGTTTGCTTAGAGCGGTGAGTTAAAACTGCCAGCATTGCACCATCGTCTCTGAATGTTTTCCCAGCTTTACCTCTCGTGAAGGTTAATTTTCTTGTATGTCTTGTCTTGTTTCCACTGTAGAGAATTGCGTGGAGTTCCAGAAACTGAATGTGAGCAACTATAGCCATGTGTCCCTGCAGAATGCCACCTCCCCCGTCATGGAGTTCTGGGAGTAAGTGGAGAAGCATTTGTCTCTCCTGGTTGGTGGGGACTCTGTCCTGGTTCTGCTCATTTGACCTTGTCCCCATGCCTGGGCAAAGCCTGACCCTTCCTCCAGTTTGGCAGTTGTTGGCTTCTGTGGGCTTTTTAAAAAATATATTATTTTTAGTTGTAGATGGATACTAACACCTTTATTTATTTATTTTTATGTCATGCTGAGGATCGAACCCAGTGCCTCACAATGGGCTAGGTAAGCGCTCTACCATTGAGCCACAACCCCAGCTCCTTCCATGGGCTTTTGATTATTGAGAAGCAAGTGTGGAGGTCTTCTGGGGTTTTCTAAAGGGGCAACAGAGAGAAGTACCTTCTTGTTCTGTGATAATGTGTCAACATGCCTAGTTGCTTATTAGGGCAGGAAGTGCTTGATAAAAGGATAGTTTAAAAATTCGTCTTGAACAAAAGAAGATAGAGCATGTTTGCAATAAGCAAAGTCAAAAGTATTTTTAGCCTGGCAGAAGTCTCCAGGGGAGACAGGTCTGCCTGCTCTCAGTAGCTGAAGTGGCATGTGGATAGGAAGTAGATCCACTGTAATGGATAGAGGTTACAAAGAGGCAGGTTTCAGATGTGCTCAAGGAAGAAGCTGGTCTCACAGTGTTGTCTGAAACTACTTCAGAAGATTGAGAGCACCCTTTACCTGGAAGTGTTTGACCAGAGTTGGTCTGCTGATTACCATAGAGATGATCAGAATCCACTGGAATTCTAAGCAGTGGTTGTGTGGGTGTGCATTTTCCTAGAAATGAGCATAATTTCATCAGACTTCCAAAAGATCATGACCTCTACAGGGCTGTTGCATATAGGTGTCTTAGTTGCACACTGAACAACCTAAGGAAGCATTATGTACTTTGTGAAATGTGCACTTCAGAATCGTATAGTGCACAACTTGTGTAACTGTATCCAGAAGCCCCGACTTTGGAATTTCTGTAGTAGAAATACGATTATCCCCTGTCCCAGGGTATTGAAGAAATGTTTCCTGTTTGAGTCAAGTCGGAACGAAACGCTTTCTGAGATTTTTCAGGTTGAAAAGACCTGGCTCCACTGAAGAACCCTCCCTACCCCTGGTGCTAATTAATCATAGTATCTGTGGGGGGGGGGCAGTGGTTTCATGAAAGATTTAAATTTCTTTTTCCAAATACCATTTTTCTCTTTCCCTCTCTAGAAGTCATTACGTTGACTTTAGATTTGTCATCCTAAAGCACATCTTTAACTTGTTTTATGACCCTAATAGTACTGACATCCCTCTCACATATTTTTTAAAAAACTTAAATTGATGGTATCCATTACTTACATGTTTTATAACAACTTTGGGTCTTTGCTCAGTATTGGAGATGTATCCATATTGTTACATGTAGCTTTGGTTCTTTTATTCCCCCCCCCCCACCCCACTGTTGTACATGATTGCATTATCTGAATAGCCTACATTGTATTTATCCAGGTCCTCTTTGAATGTTCAGAATGTTGCCAGTAGTATTAGGCACACTGAGTGAATGTCTGCTCCAGTGCTTTCTTGAGTGCCTGAGTGGTTTCCAGGCTGTGTAGCTATCTAGTCTGTTTGCTGGTTCTATGTCAGAAAACCTCAAACTTGGTGACTCACAAAGAATAGGGGGTTATTTCTTATAGATCTAGAGCTTGGAAGGTGCAAGGTCAAGGGGCTGGCATCTGGCAAGAGCCTGCTGTTGTTATCATCCCATGGTGGAAGGCAGAAGGGCAAGAGGGCATATTTGCTTGAGCAATCAAGGGGGCCAAACTCATCCCTTTATCAGGAACCCACTTGTCAATAACTGACCCACTCCCAGGATAATGACATTTATTCATGGGAACAGAGCCATTATGACCTGAGCCATTATTTCACCTCTCGAAAGTCCCACCTTTTAATACTATTGCATTAAGGACTAAGTTTCCAACACATGAATGGTAGTGGACCATAGTAATACCTAATAGTGGAATTGGTGGGTTGTTGGGCACATTCATGATACGTTTTCTCAGATATTAAATAATACAAAGGGATTCTCTCATTTACATTCTAAACACTTGTGTGCACATGTGTATGTATGTGTGTGTGCGCGCCAAAATTTCTGTTGCTCCATATTTTTGGAATACTTGGTCTGGTCAGTTCTGTTTTGTTCACAAAATGGGCATGGGTTGGTATTTCACTGTTTTATTTTTTATAATTTTTAACAGTGTTATGATGATTAGGCAACTTTGTAAAAATGTCATTGTATTTTTCGTCCCTTTATTTTTTGTTTATTTATATTTATGTGGTGCTGAGGATCGAACCCAGTACCTCACGCATGCTAGGCAAATGCTCTACCCCTGAGCTGCAGCCCCAGCCCCTGGTATTTCACTGTTTAAAATTTTTATTTCTCTAATAACTTGTGAGGTTGAGCACTTTTTCATGGTCTTTTTTAATGATTTCATATCTTCAAGTTTATTTCTCTTTTTTAATTGGGTCATTTGCTTTTTCCTATAGGTAGGAATTCTCAATATGGGCTAGATGTTATTTATTGTGCTGGAAATATATTTTCCCAGAATGTGGATTTTCTTTCTCATTTATGGTGTACAGAATTTTAAATTTTATTGAAGTTATATTTGTCAATCTCTGAAGAGATTGGTTTTCATAATTGGCATCTAAGTTAAGATATAGTTCCCTACCTCAAAGAGTTTTGAAGTTTTGTTCTCCACATTTATTTTTTATAAACTTTGTAAAAATTTATTAACATTTTTTCTTTTTATAAATTTTGTTAAAATTTTGTTTTTATGTAAGGTAGAAATTCAGTTGTGTTTTCATATAAAAAAAGTTTTCCCAGTAAAAGAAGTTTTTACTTCCTGATCATTCATCCTTACTCTACTGATTTACACTGCTATCTATTATACATCATTTTTCCTAAAAGCACATGTCTGTTTGGGGCTCACCGTCCTGTTTTATTGTTATGTTAGTCTATCTGTGTGTCAATATCAAACCAAAGTTTTACATAAGACAAGCTCTGGTAAGGCAAATCCCTCATTTTTCTTTTCCAAAGCATTCTTAGTGTTCCAGATACATTTCGGAATCAGTTTATTAGGTTAAGCAACAGTAACAACCGTAAAGAATAGCAAAAAATTTGATTGGAAGTCTGTTGACAAAAAGTGACACCTTTATGATTGAGCCTTTCCATCCAATTTTTTTAGGACTTTTAAAATGCTCTGCTAAGTAGTGCTCCTTAAATGTGTTTTGCTAGCTGCAGCATTGCAACCTCCTGGTTATCTACCCCAGACCTAGTGAATCACAGTCGCAAATGAACATCTGTAAAATATGTGCTGGAGAGGGGACTTCTGTGCTTAGTGGGACTGTGTGGGTTATTCCCAACTCCAGTGAACTATAATGTCCTGGAGGAATGTCAGAGAGACATATTTTGGACTTGCGCATTTAAGGGTCTGCAAAATGCAGTTCCCATACTTCCTTAGATAACCCATTCCAAAGCCCTAGACCAGATATGGTCTCTATTTAAGTTCCTGGATTTTTTTTTTGCCCCATTCATTCCCTTTGTAACATGTATACAAACCCTTAGTTGAATCATTAGTCATGTATTGTATTTGTTCATTGCATTCCCTGACAGGCAGTCATGAAGCAGCACCTGACTGGTTTTATTCACCACTGCCAGGCTACGGAAAGCCCTCAATGAATATTTATAGAATAGATGGGTAGATAAGAAGCAGGCAGGCAATATGTTCTAGAAAATACTATATGAGATGAGCCAAGGGGGCTCTGGCAAGAACTCATGCTATCATTAATATTCCTAGTCAACAGCATTGATTAGTTCCAGGACCTATTTGCAAAATCCATACCACTCATTCATTTGGCCACCATGTGGCAGGAAGGAACAGATTGTCTGCATCCTCATGTGTAAGGACCTTTTTGCCAGCTACTTGGCCATTCTAGATGAATGTGCATGGGAGAATGAACTCACGAGCTGGTTTTCTATTGAGGTTGCATCTGTATTATCTATGCAGTGTTGAATTCTGTATTCTAAAATTACTCCAATACTGGTGTGACACTCACCCCTTCATAACATGCTTTTATCAGATGGCTCCAATTAATCTTTTCCCCAGAGATGAGCTTGAGATGCAGAGACTGTGTGAGAGTTGACAGCATCCTGCGACAATTGGTTGAGTCACAGAAGCTTGAGGAGGGCTAAAAACTCTCGGTGAGAACATCCATGTACCTTAGACTAACCCACATCCCCAAATTTATTTTCCTGTAGAATAAATTGGAATCTTTTCCCTACTCCCCCTGAATTCTAGCATTTCACTGAACTCAGCCTGGAGAACACTTTGCTAGGAAGTTCTTCCTTAAATTCAATTGAAAGGTAGTTTCTGGGGCTTTGGATAAAGCATTCCTAATTCCTTTTCCATGTGACAGCCCTTTAAATATTGTACCCATTTCCTTAAAAAAAATCTCTTTGTTGTCCCCTGATGTGGCTGGTTCATGGATTCTCCACTTGCGTTCATGACTTCAGTGTGCTGACTTGCACTGCCTCCAATCCTAGGGAACTCATTCATGGCCACATTGCTTGGTCAGAGTAGAGGCATTGGCTGTCTGCTAGTTCATTCATTCAACAAATGTTTGCACTCCTAGTGTGCATAAGAAAGACGCTGTGCACATTCAGGGAAGGCAGAGTGAAAGGTGACATTCTAGTCTCTAGAAGCAGAAGTGAAACCAGCCATAGATTACCATAAATTCAGTAATAAGGTGCCACTTCCCTATCCACAACTGGATGTGGCTTTGCCTTGCTGTGAGCAACCCACCTCCCATCTTAAAATTTAATTTCCTTGTTCAGGATGTAATTCATATTATTGACTTAGCCCATGTGAAATGCTCAGGTCCCAGATCAGTCTTGATTCTGACCCTGGCAGGGGGCTTATAGAGCAGGGACAGTTTGTCTTCCTTAATGACAGATTTCAAAACCAGACCATCCTGGTTTCCCTTAGTAACCCGTTATGCATTGGCTCCATGCATTTATCTAAATATGTTTGCATTTCTAAATTTTGAGTCCGTTACCTCGGGTGGTATTGAGTACTCTTAAGTGTATAACCAAAGCGTTGTGACATGAAGTGGACCTGGAGTTGTCTTCCCTTTCTCAAACCCCCATGTGCTGTAGGTCCAAGGTTTTGTGAGCAACCTCATACTTACTTCGTATACAATCAAAATCACTTTTGCATGGCTTCCATTTGAGGAACATGTGTTGAGCACATATTGTGTGCTCAGCCTGATTTAAGCTCTAAGAGTATTCAGTTCTGTTTCTTTATTCAGAAGGATAAGGCCTTGTCTTTTTGGATTATCTTCACTGGAAGATTTTTCCTTTTTTTTTTTTTTTTCTTTCTTTCTTTTTTTTAATTTTTTTTTTTTTTTGTCTTTTAAGTCACGTGGACATTTTATCTTTTTTTGGAGTGGAAGTACGAATTATTTTATTATCATCAACATGGTACTTAAGTAAATTAAATCTTGTCAACTACATGGTGGCTTGGGTTTTGTTTCTGCCTCTGTCATGTCGTGATAAAGTATGGAACGCTTCACAAATTTGCAGGTCATCCTCACACAGGGACCATGCTAATCTTCTCTGTATGGTTCCAATTTTAATATATGTGCTATAGAAGTGAGCACTCGTGGACATGTTAATTGATTTTCTTTGGACATGAAATTTGGAATCAGAGGTGCTAGAGTGAGAATAGGTTCTTCCTGGGGAAAAAGGCACCTCCTTGCCTCCCTCCTGCACTCATCTTCCTCTCTGCCTGCCCTTTGGATGTCCTGGGATTGTCCCAGGATCATTCCTTTGGCTTTGTGTTCCCTTTAACTAGAAGAGTCCTCTCTAGATCCTTGTGTACCTGGCTCTTTATCAGCACTGAATCTTAATTCCATTGTCATTCAGGAAGCCTGTCCTGATCAACCCAGCAGGATCAGCACCCTGGTCATGCTCAAATCCATCCCTCTGTTTTAATGTCTCTATAGTTCTTATCTGAAATCATTATATCTTTGTTAATGTGTTAATTCTCTCTCTTCCTCCATTAAGCTCCACTCTGGCAAGGACCACATCGATTTATTAACTATTGTTTTGCCAGCACATTCTAGATTCCCAATTATATTTGTTGAAATGAATGAACGGAAGAGGGAATGAATGAGTGAATATTTCCTGAGCCCTTGGAGTTCAGTGTCCTCATCTGTAAATTCCAAATGAGACAATGCCCACCTGATGATAATGGTAATGATAATACTTTTTCTTGTACTCTGCAGTTCTTTGGAAAGCATTAAATGCATAAGTAAAATGTTGATGACTGGTTCTCCAATCTGGGAAACCAGGATTGTGTTAGTCAACTTGCTGTTGCCGTGACAAAATAACCTAAGATAAACAACTTAAAGGAGAAAAGGTTTATTTTGGCTCATGGTCTAAGGGGTTTCAGTTGATGGCCCTATTTGATACTATGGCACCACAGTACATCATGGCAGGAGCATATAATGGAGCAAAGATGCTCACCTCCTGGTGAGAGAGACAGGAAGGGGCCAGGTCCCAAACATTCCCTTCAGGGCTGCACCCCAGTGACCTAACCTCCTCTCACTAGGACCCACTTTCTCAAGGTTCCCCCACCTCCCAATAGCACCATAGGCGGTGGCCCAAGCCTTTAGTAACTATGATGATTCCCTGCCTTATCAACCTCTCTGAGTTGCTGTGTGGATTAAATGAGACAATGTTTTCTGAGAACACTGTAAGTGGGGTGTGTGAGTTAGTTCCTATTATCTGAGGCACAGCATCCCCTTGAACCCATGTCTCTGCAGGGGCAAATTCATAACCAGGCCTGAACTGCTGAGTCCCATGCAGAACCAACCTATTTGCCTGAGAAAGATCTTACGCCTCACATTTCAGGATCAGACCTGCTCCCAGATCCTTCTACTGAGCACTGTGTATCACCACCTAATTTCTGCTGGTTTAGATTACCTATCTCCACTAAACCCCACCCCCATCCGATCACTCTGCACATGATTAAGAGTAGATTTTAGTGGGCAAGTTTGGGAGCCCAGTTTAAGTCCTTGTCTTTTCCACTTGCCAAGTGCATGTCCCCAGGCAACTTACATATCTTCTCGGGGCCTCTCTGAGCTCCTCTGAAAATGTAATGATAAGTCTATCTACCTCTTGTGTAGAAAGCACCCAGCACATGGTAATTGCTCAATAAAAGGTAGCTACTTACAAGGAAGTCTTTATCCAGATCTTTGAACATCTAAGTGGGTGCTTTTCAGCATTGTTCAGAGAAGGTTCATCACCCAGGCCTTCTTGGCTCCTCATAGTGGATGTGGTGAATTCTCTTAATACATTTTGATTATTCTTTCAAAATTCTCCAAGCATCTCCTGGGTGCTGACCACCTCATCGGTAGCCAGAGACATGAAGAAGACACTGTCCCTCCTTGAGGGAGCTGTGTAAAGAAGCAGCCTGGTAGAGAAAGCAGGGGAGTGATAGAAAAAAAAAGTTTTTGAAATATACAATAACAGATATCTGTAGGATCCTTGCACAGAGCCTAGTTGCCTGAATGCCTGGCCTTTGGGTAAAGATTCCTACAGATGGTGATGCTTTTTTTTTTTTTTTTTTTTTTTGCAGTGC
This sequence comes from Glaucomys volans, assembly GCA_020662805.1. NCBI lineage: Eukaryota > Metazoa > Chordata > Mammalia > Rodentia > Sciuridae > Glaucomys > Glaucomys volans. Next base: position 89,148 of record JAJEJO010002012.1, read on the forward strand.
TGGGGATTGAACCCATGGCTCTGTGCTTGAGAGGCAAGCACTCTACCAACTGAGCTACATCCCCAGCCCGGTGATACTTAAATTGGGTTTTGAAGGGTAAATAGGAGTTCACTGTGGACTGAGTGCCTAGCATATACTAGGTAGAGGGAATAGCATATGCAGAGGAACAGAGACCTGAAGTTGTGTGTTGAAATGTGTAGATTTTACCTGCAATGCTACTACTGCACCTGGAGCCTGGGGAATGAAGGGGGACTTTGCTGAAGGGGCAAAGCAGGGCCAGAGCACCTGTTCAATTCCAGTAGTTCTCCCCTTATCTCTGGTTTCAGTTACCTGTAGTCAACTGCAGTCAAAGGTATTCAATGAAAATTCCCCCAAATAAACAGGTCATAAATTTTAAATCCTACATCATCCTGAGTAGTGACATAAAATCTCTTACTGTCTTGCTCCATCCTACCAGGATGTGAATCATACCTTGGTCTAGTGTATCCATGCTGTATATGCTACCCACTTTTCAGTCACTTATTAGTCATTTTGGTTATCAGATCAACTGTGGTGGTATTGCAATGCTTGGATTAAAGTAACCCTTCTCTTATTTAATCATGGCCCCAAAGTACAAGATTAGTGATGCTGTAAATTTAGAGATGCCAAAGAGAAGCCATGAAGTGCTTCCATTAAGTGCAAAGGTAAAAGTTTCTGGCTTAATAAGGAAAGAATAACATGCTGAGGTTGCCAAGATCTATAGTAAGTTATTGTTAATCTCTTACAGTATCTAATTTATAAATTAAATGTCATCATAGGTATGTATTATTGGAAAATGCAGAGTATATGTAGGGTTTGGTTACTATCAGTGGTTTCAGGCATGTACTGAGGGTCTTGGTATGTTTGCCCCCAGATAAAGGGGGGTTGCCATACAGGACTTTGATGAACACCTACTAGGTGTCAGGCATCAATTTAGGTTCTAGGATGCAGCATGAGCAAAACAAAGACTCACCCTCATGAAGCTGACCACGCAAACAACCAAATAAGCAGAAAGTATTACAGTAAGTCGAGACCAGTCTCTTAAAATGCCAGCAGGGTGTGGGGTTAGAGAGTGTCCAAGGGTCAAAGTGGGTCTCTCTGGGCCAGAGGGATTTGAGCAAGGATCTGAGAGATGAGTTGGTGAGCTGTGATTGTCAACAATAAGCTGTGAGACCAAGGGAACCATGGAGGTGGGGAGTGACTCCACACTGAGAGGATATATGCATGTTTGGAATATGACCAGGTGGCCAGAGAGACTGGAGCACAGCAGAAAGGACCTGGGTCTTTCTGAAGGATTTGAAATGATTCTGTGGGATGCCTCGAAAGGAGTCATACATTTGAGTCTAGGAATAAGGCAGAGCCCACAGGTTGCTAGGTGGAGGTGCACGGTGTGGTCCAGGTGTAGGAATCTGAGGAAGAGGGAAGCTGGGTGGAATGGGGCCTTCAGCTGTTGGAGAAAGCAGGGGCAGAAGCAGGATTGGAGTGTGATGGGTCCTTTGGCTTGGCCGTGGCATGCACTAAGTCAGGTGAGAGACCAGTCTCTGATTTATTAACATCTCTGCAGCCACCCACCTGATGGTAAAGTGCCTTCTAACCTCACATGTCCTTGGAGGGCTTTTCCTGATAGAGGCAGATGGGAAGCTCCAAATTTGCCTGGACTCCATTTTTTCTTTTTTTCCTAGACAGCAATAGCAGCCAAGTTAGCAATAGCTGTCAGTGTTCAGGCTGCACATATGCTTCATCCCCAAAATCTCACTTGTGGAAGTTTATTCTGGGACATGACCACATTAATTATGTACATCCTGAGCATGTCCATGGCAGCATTGTTTGTGGTACTTAAAAAAAGACAATGGACTCTTGTAAAGTGGCCTTCAATATGATACCCATTAGGATAAGTTATTAAACAACTACAAAAAAAGAATGAGGCCGAAGGCATGTTAATACCAAAGTGATTTCTAAAATTAAAATGAAAAGGTGAGATATAGGAAGTTGTATGTGCAGGTTGAATATTCTCATCTGAAATGCTTGCAAACAGAAGTCTTTTGGACTTTTTCTTTTCTTTTTGGTTTTGGACTATTTGCATATCCAAAAGGAGATATCTTGGGAATGGGACCCAAGTCTGAACACAAAATTCATTTCTGTTTCACATACATCTTACAGAGCCTGAGCATAATTTCATACAATATTTTTAGCATGACTGCTTTTTGACCGTGACTGTCACATGAGGTCAGGTGTGGAATTTTCCACTTTTGCTGTCATGTCGGTCCTCACAAAGTTTTAGAGTTTGGAGCATTTCAGATTTTGAACTGTCAGATTAGGGATCATAAAAATTTACTTGTATGCCTTTATGAGGCATACAACATCTCTGGAAGGACACACAGACACGATTCACAAATTACCATGGACTAGGACCTAGGGATAAGAGAGGAAACAGTGGGGGCTGGGGATATAGCTCAGCAGGTAGAGTGCTTGCCTAGCATGCACAAGGCCCTGGGTTCAATCCCCAGCACCACCAAAAAAAAAAAAAAAAAAGAGGAGATGGGGAGAGAATAAAAATTACAACCCAGGTTTTACCCTACTACTCTTTGTGTATTTGTTTACTTATCAAATCAGTTTTGTTAATATTGGCTCATTTAAATTTTAAATTAGCCCTGTGAGGTGGGCAGAAGAAGAAATCTTCATTAGCCCTTAACTAAGCATGATCTTGGAGGCATCAAGGGATTGCCCCAGCTCTTGTACCCAGAACCAAAGCCAGCTCCTCTTTGGTTCCCACCACCCTCTGTGCAGCCCCAGTTTCTGCTGCCTCTTGCTGTGTGTGCTAATCCTGGTCACAGAGAAGCAGGTCTTCTCTTTAAGCAGGGATCCTTTTGCTCTCTGTCCCCACCAGTGAAGCACTAGGGACACCTGAATACAGTTAAGGAGAACAGGGAAGAAGTCAGATTCACCAAAACGAACCCAAATCTGCACTTTGTCACCAGAGCAGGATTGTGACCATTTTATTCTAATTGTTGAATACTTAACTTATTGCACAAACAGGAAATGACCTAAGCAATTAAAACCTAAAGGTATATATTTGTATAACAGATTATAAATAGCTTGTAAACATGTTTCTTCCCACCCCCGCTCCTAAGAGATCATTCTGTTAACAATTCAGAGCCTTTTCCAACTGGCATTTGCCTGTACCTTTAGGATCATTCTGTCCTCTTTAAATTCTGTGCTGTCAAGGGATGTAAGTTTTTGGGTTCAGAAATTGAATTCACCTCTTATACCAGCTCCTTTCATAGATGTGGCTTCTCCAGCAGATCCTTGGTTTCCTTACTGCAAAGGGGATCGCTGGCTTTTTCGTTTTTTTGGAAGAAAATGTAGAAAGTATATTTCAGTAAAAGAAGAAAAGACACACAAGAGGATTTCCATTTCCAAGCTGCTGAAGTAGGGGGAATTATTGCCAAAGTTCAGCATTCCAGCTTCCTCATGTCCGCTGGACCCTGCGCCGGTGGCCATCCCAGAAGCCTGGAGCAAGCTTTCCATTCACCAAGTAGCATGAAGCACTCCTCCACTGCCAATAAAGTTCAAGGGGTGGAAGCCCGAGGGGGAACTTAAGGTCTCTCTCTTGCCCCTACGGGAAACCCACTGACCTAGTCATCCACACCAGGGGTGTTCCCAGGCTCAGAGCCCCTAGTCCAGGAAGGACTTGTTCATACTTCTGAGGATGATACAATCTCAGCACCTCACTGCAAGCCCCCCTGAGGGGAGAGGCGCTGTCTGGATGCACGGTTGTCAAAATGTCATGTACAAGTCCCGTGGTGTGGTGTGGGGACCTAGAGACTTGGGTCTGGGGGACAGATGGCAAGGATTTCAGCCCCATTCCTTCCACTTATTAACCTTGGGCTTGTCGCTGAAACCCCCCTCACTGTCTTTGTCTGCAAAATGGGAATAGTCGTTATGGCAGCAGTCATCACTACTGTTGTGCATTCTTGATCATTAGAGTAAAACTTTTTGCTGATGAAATCCGCAAGGCAGGTATTGGCATTTTCACCTTAGGTGTCTTCCACTCTATAATGGGAAAGAGCAATCTTCTAAACTGGTAGTTTTGTCTGAGGTTCCTTCTAGGTCCTGATGGATGCAGTGGGGAAAGGGAGATCACATTTAGTTATTAAGGACCTACTGTGTGCCCTGGCCTTGCATTCGACCCTCCGGGCATGTTTCTTCCTTTAATCTACCTGCCCAGGGGATAAATGACATGATACCACTATCCAGATGCTCATCCCACACAGGGAATCTGAAAGGTTAAGGGACTTACCACAGCACCTATCACAGTGAGCCAGAGTACCAGCAGGACTTCCACCTGGCCTCTGATCCACACCTGGATCTCTGCTGGCCTCTGGTGTGTACCCTGCAGCCCTCCAGCTTGTGGCAGGAGGTATTAAGGAACCGATGACTTTAATTCAGGGACAGGAACAGAATAACTCAGAAATGACTGCTAAAGTGCTGTGATGTGTCACCTTCACTTCAGATTTTTTTTTTTTTTTTTTTTGGTATCAGGGTTTGAACCCAGGAGTACTTAACTACTGAGCCACATCTCCAGCCCTTTTTTGTATTTTATTTAGAGATAGGGTCTTGCTGAATTGCTGAGGCTGACCTTGAACTCACGACCCTCCTGCCTCAGCCTTTCAAGCAGCTCAGATTATTTTTAATAAAACTATGCACATTTGTGTGTGCACGTGTGTGTGCATGCACACACACACACACACACACACACACACCCTCATCTGTGTTTTGTGCTCTTCTACTGAATAGGAGATGAAGACATCCAGGATAGGGAAGGATCACCCACACTGGGGGCAGTTTAACTCTTCCAACTCCTAGTGGGGATCTTGAAGTAGTAGTCCTGAACCTTCACTCCCTCCTGGGTAGAATAGCAGCACCACAAACAGATCCGAAGTTGAGCATTCAACTCAGGGTTTTCAACTTTATGCTCATGCAAAAGTAATAAGCATTCGGTAGACTGGATTTTTGAATCTTGAATTTGGTTCTTTTGTTAAGATAGCAGTATGTGGTCACATTCCTTCTCAGGGCTGGGCAAAGTAGCCAGTCACAGCTCCCAGCCAGCCTCATGATCACAAGGAGAAGCAGGTGACCCTCTACAGTGTATTCTGTCACTCAGCCATGATGCCTGGGAGTTTAGGTGTATTCTGTTTAGGGTATTATCAACTTCATGAATTTATCAGATGGGATCCAATCATCAATGAGGAGCATCTGTCTAAAGCTTCAAGGTCAGCATTTAGGGAGTGGTGAACCACGTGCATCCCTAGGCCTCATGAGTTCCTCTTAGTCCACGCACACCCTTCACCCCCACACTCACTTTTATTTTGGAGCTGAGGTGGGTAAAGGTGACACTTGAAGAACAGAACAGAGGGGACCTTCAGCAGACCCCACTCCCCACTCCTACCTCCTGTGCTTCTCCTGAATGCCATCCAGCTGTGACCAACATGGCCCTCAGCCAGCCTCCACACAGAGACCTCAGAGGGGCCGAGTGGGGCAAAGGTCTAATGCCTTTGTCTCAACTCTCAGTTGCTCATTAATGCAGAGCTGCTGTACCTGGAGACCAGGGGTCTGGGGGTGACTTTTGGGCTACCAAAGTCCTGTCGGAGGAGGAGATTTAAGTGCAGGAATCCAGGCTGCCGTCCCAGGCTTGAGGTGGGCAAGGCCCTTTCTGCTGTATGGGATCCACATTTCATGTGTGGGAATGAGCTGCTATAACTTGTGCTGGGTTTCCAGAAGTTGCAGCAACCCCACTTCTGTTTCTCAGCCTTCCCCTGCTGCATTCTGCCCCCCGACTTCCAGAACCTCTGTCCACTTCTTCTAAGGAGGTACAAGTTTGGGGGCTTTCCTCTGTGTTCCTGTTGATTGGAATAGTCCTCGCTTCAAGACCCTCTCTCCTTTTCTCCCTCCTTCCTGCTTCCCTATAGCATGGGAGGATCAGGTCTCTCCCTATAGCATGGGAGGATCAGGACAGGCATTGAACTTGGGTTGGGGAGGCTGGAGTGCAGGCACAGAAGTGTCCAGTGCTTTATACCATGTTCTGCATGATGTTATCCTTGGGGGATACATTCTGAGACCACCCCCCCAGTAGATACCTGAAACTGTAGATAGTACCAAACCCTATAACTTTTTTTCCTATACATACATATCTATCCTAAAGTTTAATTTATAAATCAGTGACAGGGCAAGGTTAACAACTATAACAATAAAATAGAAAAATTATAATATATGGTGATAAAATCGCCAGCATCACTACTCTTGTACTTTGTGACCATTACTAAGTAAAATAAGGCTAGTTGAATGCAAGTTCTGAGATACTGGGATAGCAGAGTTGATAACTGAGACAACTGTTAAGTGACTGACAGGCAGGTAGCATATACACTGTGGACCCACAGTGAAGAGAAGAAAGCAGGACAGTGCAAGAGTTCATCACTGTGTTCAGGATCTTTTGCAATTGGAAACTTATGAATTCTTTATTTCTGGAATTTTCCATCTAATATTTTCTGACTGTGGTTGACCACAAGTAACTGAAGTCTTGGATAATGGGGTGGGAGTAGCAGGGCTACTTTATTGCTTTGGAAAAAGCAGAAACATGCTGGGAGGGTGCGGCTTTCTTAACAGGTTTTTAAATAGGCTTTTTGAGGAATGCCATAAAAGATACACCTTTTAACTATACAGTTCAATCATTCTGAGTAAATTTACAAAGGGTGTTGCCATCCCAAGACAGGTTTTGCCCGAATAGGACCTCTCACACCCATTTACAGTTCATCTCCATTCCTACTTCCAAGTAGCTACTCATCCACTTTATGTCTCTGTGGATTTGCTTAATCTAGATACTATATACAAATGGAATCATATAACTTGTGTTCTTTCATGATTGGTTTCTATCATGAAGCATAAAAGATATATTCGTGAAACCTATGGCATGCATGGATCAGTACAGGTTATCCCTTATCTGCAATGCTTGGGACAAGAAGTGTTTCAGATTGCAGATCTGAATATTTGCATATGCATAGTGTGATATCTTGAGGGTGGGTCTCAAGTCTAAGCACCAGATTACTTTGTTTCATAGACACCTTGTACACATAATGTGAAGGTAATTTTAGACAATACTTTCCGTAAGTTTTTGTCGAATGTGTGTTTTCTGCTTCCTTGGGTATATATCCAGGAGTGGAATCGCTGGGTTTGGTATTTAACTTTTTACAAAACTACCAAACTGTTTTCCAAACTGTTTTATGTTTCGACCATTAATATAATAGGGTTCCATTTCTCCACATTGTCCCCCACAGTCATATTGTCTGTCTTTTGTTTGTAGCCATCCCAGTGGGTGTGAGATGGCAATCTCATCACAGTTTGAATTCCGGTGAGGAGCACTTCTAAATAGATTTGGGGAACACCAGGTTAGACAAAGCTGTACAGATGTGGACTTCTCAGAGAGCCTTTAACATTCTAATAAGCATTGAGAATCCCTAAGGAAGTCTGGAGTGTGCAGTATTTTCTTAAATGAGGTCCCAATATGAGCTGAGAACCCAGGACATCTGGGAGAACCAGTGTTCTTGGGGAATGATTAGCCTAGGACAGGGATCAGCAAATTATCTGTCAATTCCCATCCATTGCTGTGTTTTTGTAAATAAAGTTTTATTGGAAGAGAGCCACGCCCTTTCACTTACAAATTGCCGGTGGCTGCTTTCATTCTGCAGGGAGAGAGCTGAATAGTTAGAGAGGGACTGCATGGCCTGCAACGCCTGAAGTATTTACTGCCAGGCCCTTTGCAGAGAAAGCTTGCTGAACTCTGGCCCAGGAGGGCCTGGTGCACAGGAAGGAGGCCACTTCATGTGTAGATGGACCTAACATTATGGCTGGGGACCAAGGAAGCACTTGGCGAGCTGCTTGTGGGATGCATAGAATTTTGATAGCTTGGGAGAACCAGGAAGGACATTCCCTGCCAAGGGACCAGCAAGTCAAATGCTGGGAAAGTGAAGCGGTGTTCCGGACTGATGTGATGGGAACTTACAGGTGGCTGAGGAGGAGCTCCCCCCATCCAATCCTTCTCTCTCTCCCCCTCTCTCCCTCCCTCCCAGGGGCACTTTACCACTGAGCTACATTTATTATTTACATAATAAATAAAATATTTTCTATTTTGAGGGTCTCACTATGTTCCTTAGGGTCTCATTTAGTTTCTGAGGCTGGCCTCAAACTTACCATCCTCCTGCCTCAGCCTCCCAAGTTCCTGGATGCATTACTGCACCCAGGTTTCTGCAAGGATGTAAGAAATTAGAGAGGTAGCTTCAGACTCCTCAGGCCAATTTAGGTTCCCAGTGCTGCTCCTCAGCTCCCAGGAGTCCTGACTCTACTCGCAAAGATACAATTCTGGTCCAGCTCCCCCAAGATAAGGTGGAGGTTCTGAACTCTTGTCTCTGAAGTTCAACTCATATGGTTCCCTGTTCTGACTTTGCCTTCCTGGACATGACACCTCCCTAAGTCACAGTTTTCTCATCTGTAAAAATAGGAAGAAGAGTTGCCCTTCCCTCAGAAGGTGAGGTGACCTTTTGGACTTGGCATTCTAGGTCCTAGTGGGCAGGTAGGAAATGCCACTGTCACTGGCCTTGTTGTCCTGCTACCCCTGGATAGTAATCTCCCCAAGGGCAGAGCAGCCCGCTCACTCATCCCTATTGCTGTGGTCCTTAGGGGTGGTCAGCATATAGTTGACACCCAGTAAGTGTCCACAAAATGAATGCATGATGCTGAGCCCTAAAATTCATGCTGAGAAGGGGCCTCACACTATCTGCATTCCCACCTTGGTTTAGGGCCCTCTGCTGTAGACTTACAGGAGTGCCCCCAGGCACGGGAAGAACTGGGGGAACTGCACTTCCCTCTGCACTGAAAAGTGTGAGCAGAATCCCTGAGACAGCTCCCCCCACTCCCTGGGGTGGGGGGGGAGAGGAAAGGCACACTTGTTTTGGTGATGGGCCTTCTTTTGTTGGTGTATTGGTTGCTTTGGGAGACCCAGCTAAGCTATTTATAGCTTCGACGCTCTGCGCCAGCTTTTAGGGCAGCCTCTACGTCCCTGGCAGCACTTTCCTCCATGGCAGGTTAAAGAAAGGTGATCTGTTTGTGGGCTTCGTGCAAGCCATGAAGATGAGGCCTCTCCTGGCTGGGCTGGGAGCTGTTCCCACAAGGCCTCTCCCAGGCTCCCTGCTGGAGGGAGGGGCCGCACTCTTCTCCAGCCTGGCTGTCTCTGGTCACACCAGCCCTGGCTGCTCTGGGAGGCCTCCTCCCTGAACCACCCCCTTTGGGTATGTGAGACACTAAGAGGGAAGCAGGTATGCCTGCATCAAAAAAGAACTGGGTTCCAAATTCTGACAAGGGCAAGCTGGGCAATTGGCTTCACCTCCCTGGGCTGCAGTTTTGCGTATTCATCCCTCTATACCTTCCCTCCCTCCCAGTCCTGTGGAAGGGACATCTCTGTGCCTGGCTCATTTAACACCTCCACCTGTGGATTCTTCCCCTGCCACCGTGTGAAGCCTCTACAGCTTTCCTCCTCTCATCCTCATTCCCTTCTCTATGTGAAACGTCTCCCTCCCCATGCACCTTCCCAGTCACTCCGACTTGAAAACAAACATAGGTAAGACGGGTCAATGACCCCTGTAGCTGCCTGTCAGAGCTAAACTTCCTAAAGGAGCCTCCTCACTTGGGGTCTCACTTCCCATCTGCTCCCCATCCAGTTTCCCCCCACCCAGGCCCTTTTCCTCCTGCCACACCAGGCTGCACCAAAGCATTTGTCACTGAGCTGCTTGCCCCCAGGAGACTCCATCTCCCTTTGCCTCTGGTGGCATGCATCAGATGGTCACTCCCCTGGCTCTCTGCCCACCCACTCTTTGCTTTTTCAAGGGCTCCTTCATTCTTCTCTCTACCCTCAAATGTTGCTGTTCTGAGACTCAGGTGCAGGCCCTGTTTCTTCCCCCTCCCCAGCTCTCTCAGGTGTCCTCAAGTGTGAATTTCCTCCCTACCTCTCTCTTCAAAGTTCTGCATCCAGAGACCCAGTAGCCTCTGAGTAGTGCATGGTGCCCCATCAACCCACCTGTGCCTCAGAATCTCCTTGTCTTAATGATTGACCATTTATCACCTTCTTCTTCCCCCTGCTTGCTGCCTCACCCTGCTCAGTGAATGACCGCTCTCTATCCAGGCGTCCATGGTGTGAACCTGGTGCCAGCCCGGCCCTTTTCTCCCCGATGCCAGGCAGTCACTTTCAGCCTCTGCCACATTCAAACTCATTCATTCCTCTCTAGCACCTTTCCCCTACCTGGATCCAGACCCTCCCTGTTTATTGCCTGAAGTCAAATCCTCTGCACTGGGCACCCTGCCCTGTCCCACTCTTCCTGTCCATTCTTCCTGCTATATCCAAAAAGGTTTTCCTGAAACATACATCTGGTGGGGTCTCATCCCCTTTTAGACCCTTCTAGGCTTTTGCCATCCTCAGGATGCAACCCCAGACCCACCCTTCACCTCATCCTCACCCCACTTGTCATCCTGATGTGGCCACACTGACCATGTACTCCATGCTCTTCCCTGGCCTCGCTAAGCTTTCTCTGCAGCCTACCAACTTTTGCATTTGGCAAAAGCCCAACTGTCCCCACCTTCTTTGCTAACTGTCTTCCTACCTTTAAGGACTCCATCCTTACCCTCCCACACTTTGATACTGCCCTCCCAGCGAGGGTCCCCTGCCATGTCTTGGGACTTCACCACCCTCACCTCTCCATGGTCTGCTCTGACTGCTTTCTTCTCTTCCTTTCCTGTTAGGCCATGAGCTCTAAGGACCTCTGGGCTTGGTACAGTAACTGGTGTGCTTGATGGTACTTTCATAAGAATTACTTGAATAAATTAATACCTGTATGAATGATTGGTGCTATGTACTCCTTTTTATCTGGTGCACAGAGCTATATAAGATAGCTTTGGGGTGTGCGTGGACTGTAGCTTTAGTTTATAAAGAAGAAGGAAGGCAGTGGGCAATTTCAGGGTTCAGAGGAACTGGGGAGCTAGCCCTGAGGCAAAAAGTGTGGACTCTGCAGCAGGATCCCTGGACTGTAGTCCAAGCCCTGCTGCTTGCTCATGATGTGACTCCGGGTGAGTTCCTTAATCAGTCTGCACCTCACTTTCCCATCCTTGAGGTGGTGATGACTTTTGAACCCATCTCGGGGATCATGGAAGGGTTAGATTAGTGCATGCTTGGAGAGCCATTGAAGGTAGACATCCTTATTCCCATTTTACAGGTGAGAAAGGTAAGACCCAGACAGGTGATGTCACTTACCTCAGGTAGAGCAACTGACAAGAAGCAAAGCTGGGATTTGAGCCCGGCCCATCTCTGCATGTACCAAGGGCTGGAGGTGCCTGGATGCTATACCTCCAAGCTCTGAGATTTCAGCCTCTGGGTGAAAATCTCCAGAAATATGTTACTATAGTCTGAAAAAGGTGCTTCATGAAGAATCTTCCCTAGTGCCTGGCATGATAGATGTACATTGAATATTATTTGCATACATCCATCCCCCTGGAGAGCCCCAGGAGGTCATCAGCATTTCCCCGCTCCCTGAGTGCTATCGGGAGGTCTGTTCCTAGGTCCTTGTTGGCCAGCATGTTGGCAGTGAATTCTTCCTTATTCAGACCTCTCTTCTGTCCCAGCGCTTCATCAGGGAGGGTCATTAAGAAAACTTTTTCCCAGGAAGGGCTGCGCCTTCCCCCAAGTCTCAGTCAAGTGTCCCAGCCCCCACACTCTCAAAGGCTGCCCTTGTGGGTTTCAAAACAACCCCACAGCCCGGCAGGCAAAGAACTGGCTGCTGAGCCCCCTTTTTCTCTGAAAACTGAAGAAGGTCCATTCCTGGCAAAAAGCAGCACTAGTAAATTCATCCTCCATGGCTTTTAGTACTCTGCTTCCCATTCCCAGGAATGAGATTGTTCAGTTATGTGAGAGGGCACCAGGGCAGACTGCAGGACTCAAAAGTTGGTAGCATCCAGAATGTGGAATAGAGGGAACTGAAGCCAGCTCACTCCTGGCAGCTCTGCCCATTCTTTCTCACTCCATCCCTTATGCAGTTTTCCCTTTCAGGTTCCTGGTTCATAAGACAAGAATATCAAGAATGCATGGATGGGGCTGGGGTTGTGGCTCAGTGGTCGAACACTCGCCTAGCACCTGTGAGGCTCTTGGTTCAATCCTCAGCACCACATAAAAAAATAAATAATAAAATAAAGTTGCGTATATATATTTATATATAAAAAGATGCATGGATATGTGCATGCACCCCTCCTAGCTAGGGAAGCCCTGTAAGTGAGTCTTTCATGACAAGTTCTGAGTCTGCAGTGGAAGAGTCAGGGCACACCCAGGTTATTACCATCCGTAGCAACCCAGTTTCCTTGTTACTCTGGGTTATCCCTTCTCATCACCACCTGGTGGGCTGTCATTGGAACTGCTTTAGGTGACAATATATAAGGCAGTACGTATGTCAGCTGTGAGGCTTCTAACATGGGGAGAAGAGAGTCAGTGGGCACCCTCAAATTCCCTGAAGAACCTCAGAAGTAACTATTTCTGGGGAGAAAGTCTATCCCTGAAGTAACTACTCAAAGGATCTATATAGTGTGAGCAAGAAATAAACTTTGTTCTTTTATACTATTGAGATCTTTGGGGGCTCTTGTTTCTGCAGCATAACCCAACTTATCCTGACTACTTCAGGGGGTCTGGGAGAGCTTCCTGGAGGAAGTGATAATTGAGCCACACTTTGAAAGATGAATGCAACTGAGCCAAGAGAAGAAGGAAGTAGGTGCTTCCTTCCCAAATTCCCTTCTGGGAAAAAAAAAAAGATTAAAAACTACTTGGGGGCTGGGGTTGTGGCTCAGTGATAGAGTACTCGCCTAGCATGTGTGAGGCACTGGCTTTGATTCACAGTACCACATAAAAATAAAAATAAAAGTCCATCAACAACTAAAAAATACTTTAAAAAAACAAACAAACTAATTGGATGGCATTGTAGCTCATTCCTTTATGACCAGGAAATCTACCTCTATGGTGCTCAAATCTCATTGTGCTTAAGAAACTGAGTCTGTAGCTCATTGGAAGCCATTCTGCAAAGATTGGGGTTCTATGGGTCTGGGGTGGGGCTTGAGAATGTATTTCTGGCAAGCAACCCAGGGACCATGCACTGGAATATGCTACTGTTATAGTTCCTCTTAAAATCCTCTTCTATAATAATGCCTAAAATTCTTAAACAAATTAAAGCAGGAGACTGCTAAGACAAAAGAAGCAAATCAAGTAAAAGTCATTATCATAACTGAGAAGCTTCCTTCTTGGAAGAAGTAGTAGCTTGAGCTTCTTTTCTAACTTCTCCTAGTAGAGTGTAAGAGTCATGTCATGCTTACCTTTAATCCTCAACATCTAATATCATGTCTGGCACATAGTAGGTGCTCAGTAAAGGTATATCAAAGCAGCTGCTCCCACTTCTCCTGGGTATGGATCCAAAAGCTGGTTTCCTTTCGAGTAACTCTGAGTCTGCACACGGTCTGATTTTGTTTGGGGGCCTGCCTGATTTCACCCGTGGGGGTTGGGGCTGGAGGGAGCCTGCCGACCAGTGCTAATTGGTGTCATTGAGTAATTAATGCAGAATCAGGCCCCAAGCGGATTCCCAGGGAGACAGACACTGAGGGCTGCTTTCATGCTTGGTGGGATGGGAGCTCCTTTCTCAGAGGACGTTCTCAGAGCACCGAGGCGACTGGCAAAGACTGGTGGGGGTTTGTTTGGCAGCCGGAATGGGGTTCGTAGAGCAACTTTAGGGGGGGTTTGTGTTGGTGCCATGGTTCTGCACAATATGGAGCGTGGCGAGTTTGACTTTAAAGAAACACAAACCCCAGGCGTGGGTTCTGGGAGCCAGGCCTGTGTTGACTCTGAAGAGTTGATGGGTTCCAAGGAAAGGCTGTGGCTGGAGGCATTCGCTCAGCACACCCCAGGTCCCCACTGTCCTATGGCCTGTGCCTGCTGGGATACCTTACCCCTTGGCATGATATTAAAGGCTCCCAATACACCTTCTCTTTTTACCCTTCCTGCTGTTTCCCCTCCCTCCTGTGCACACCAAACTCACTGTTCCTAAAGTGCACCCTGCCCCTTCTTCTGAGTTGAGCCCAGCCTGTTTCCTTGACTAAAACAGTCTCCATTCCCTCTTTCTCTTGGCTCAGTTCCATGCATCTTTCAAAGTGGAGTTCATGCATCACTTCTACCAGGAGCATTTCCAAACTCCCTGAAGCAGTCAGGATGGGTTAGTTTTTGCTGCAGTAACAATTTACCAGAAATCTACACAGCTTAAAACAATAGTTTAATTCTTGCCTACTCTGTCTGTGACTTGGGATGGCATGAGAGCTCAGGTGGTCCTTCAGGGACTCAGGCTTCTCAAGACTCTGTCTTGACACTTGTTTCAATAATGGTAGCAAGAGGTGGGGAAAGAGATGCTGGAGAACCATGCAACCTGGCTCTGGAAGCTTATCTCTGAAGTGACACTTGTTCCATCATTTGCCAAGCAATGGCCAAAGCACATCCTGTGGCTACCCTTGAGTTTGTCAGGGTGGGGATATATAGTTTCCCCTTAGGGGCATGGAATTCTGTGGATGGTAATATGGTCTCCCAGGCACTCCCAAGATAGGTAGGTGCCTCTAGTTTTCCCTAAACCCCTGTGCATTTTGCCCCCAGGGGAGTGGATACACAGAGGCAAGGTGCTAGTTCTTGTTCCTTTGAGACATCCATGCCCAGCCCAGGGTTTGGCTTAGGGAAGATGTTTAGCAAATGGCAGGAGTGGATGTGCCCCTTCTCTGCAGGCCTTGGCTTTGCTGCATGTGGACCACAGTGGTCCACCTTCAGCCACATGACTCTCTACCTTCCCTCTGCAGGCGCCGGGTCCTGGCCATCTCCGATGGAATTGAGCACATTGGGAACCTCCGCTGGGAACTGGCCTTGTGTCTTCTGGCAGCCTGGACCATCTGCTACTTCTGCATCTGGAAGGGGACTAAGTCAACAGGAAAGGTAAGAGGTCTCATTTTTGAGTGACCGTGGGCAGGAGAAGATGTGACTTGTCCTTGTTGCTAGCTCACAGATGTCTGGTAGCATGCCACGGAGTTCTGAATGTAAAGACCGACTTTTCAAGTTGGGAGGTAGGAAGAACACTAGATTGGAAGTCCACTCAGGAGCCCAGAGTTAGCTCCACCATGTATCTGCTGCACACCTCAGGGCTGTTCTGTTTTACCTTCTGAGCTTCTATTTGCTCATCTGTTAAATGTCTGATCTTTTTGAGCTGAGAGCCACGTAAGGGAAGGTGGAGTTAAAGTGGGGTCAAAAACTGGGAAAAGCTAGATTGCTATGATTGATTCTTTTATCATTGAGACATGGCTCCAGGCATGCACTAGGGCAGGGGATGCTCGCCGTCACCACTGACAGGTGCCCAGATCTCAGAATGTCTTTCTCACTTACCTACTGTCTGTGGAGAGAGGAGCAACAGCTTCCATCTTGCAGCCTCACTGCACCACATGCACCAGGTGGCCTCCAGGGTTAGGGGAAGAGAAGTGGAAAAAGGCGGCCAGCTTGTAACCACCTTGGCCTGGAAGTTGCACATGGCTCTTCAGCTGACAGGCCTCTGGCCAGAACCCGAGGCATAGCCTTACCTAACTATGAGGAAAACCAGGAATTGAAGGGGAGCACAGAAACCTTTGGTCAGTGAGTGTACCATGTGCCACAGGGATCATCAGTACAGAGGTTATAAATGTGAAGTTCCTGGCTAAATCCAGCTCACTTATGTATTTTACTTAAAAAAGGAGGGTGTTGGGCAGAGGGAATTAAATGCCAACATTTAGAAATTAGGAGATTTCACATGGAAAAAAAAATCTGATTCTCTTTTCCTTTGGGCAGTAAGATTTGGCTACTCTAGACTTTGCATACCCACAGCAGCATGTGGGTGAGTGAATAGTAGTCTCCTCCTCCTGGGAATGTTCTGGATGGCCACAGTCCCTGCCATTCCTTATCAATCCTGATGCTGTGGCTAAGTGCCAGTTCTGCTGGTTTTCTCTTTCTTGCATCCCAGAAAAGAGGCAGATGAAGCATTCTGGGTGCCTGGGTTCGCATCACTTCTTTTCTGCCTGGTTGTGATAGGCATGTTTTGTATAAGCCGTGTTCTAAGTGTTTGGCTGGAGTAGGGGCTGGAGATAAAGACTTCAAGGAAAGAGGAACTTAACCACTTGGGGCTTTTATGCAAAAGATGGGTCTGCTCCGTTCCTGCAGGGGTGAGAAGGATGAAGAGGAAACTGCTAGAGTGTGAGAGGTGGGCTGACCTGCAGGGGGAGGTTAGAAGAACACAGCAGCATGTCAAGAAGGAGGGTGTACTAAACCTAGTCAGATAGGTGCCTGGGGACTGCAGAAAAAAGAACGGGGACACGCGTGTCCCTTTAGCCATGGTGGTTCTGCTCCTGTGTGCTTTCTCTAGTTTGTGTCCTAAAGCAAAAGGAGTCCCCTCTTTTTCCAAACACAAAAAAATTGCTTTAATATTTTCCTTTGGTCTGCATCCATGCTGTTCTTTGTTCCCCTTTTTGCCACCCCTTCTGGCCAAAGAAGAGGGTACCAAGTGGAGGGGTTAAGAAGCAGGGTCTGGAATCAGCATTCAAACTCCAGGTCTGTCACTCACTCGCCATGACCTTGGGCACATTAGTTCACTTCTCCAAGTCTCCATTTCCCCTTCCATGAAACGAGGCTGGCAAGAGAGCTCGCCGAGTGAGAGTCGGCTGCGAGGATGTGCCGTGGAGTGCTTAGCAGCGTGTGTGACTCATAGTTGATGTGGAATAAATGGGAACTTTTAATTTTTTTGTTTTATAAAGATAAAACGTATTCATTCAAGAGAAGTAGTTTCTGAGTGTCTACCACACACCTGGCGTTATTCACTGGGTATCCAAAATTGAGTACAGCGCAGCTGGCACCCCACCTAGGTAACACGTGGACGTGCCTTGTGGCCATGAAGAGAAGGGAAGAGGCATTGTTACCATGGCAGCCACTACCTCTTGGGATTTGATGGGGAGGCCTGCGGGGCCTTGCCAGCAGGTGATTCAATGTGGTGAGGAGGAGGGCTTCCTGGACAAAGTTTTGGTACGTGGCTATGCCCACATATGGCTGCAATCTCTTGAGTCAAAGCAAAACCTGTTTCCATCCAACCCCCTTAGGAGGAAGCTCAGTCCCATGGTGGGGCCATATGGCACTGGCTAGGTAATGGAGCCTGAGCATTTGAGAATTGCAGTGCGAGAACTGGTTTCCAAGAAGGGCAGACAGGCTGCTGTCTTGGAGATTTCCAAAGAGGCTTATGGGGACTGCAAGGAAGTAACCATTCATCCTGTCTTCTGCATGCTTGGCACTCTGCTAGGGGTTTTTTCTCTACATTAGTCCATCACATCTCCCCAGTGGGGGAAGTCATTGCCGTATTCTCTAGGTGGAGAACCAGAGGCTAGGAACCATTAAGCAGCCTTGAAAGAGTGATATGGCAACTCTGCACCTCAGCGCTGACCACAAAGCTACTTGACCCGTGACTCTCTTGGGCTCTTGATTGACATGGAAACCTTGTGGTGTTTTGAGTGATCACCCTACACACATCTTCCCAAGCCTCCTTTTTCTCATCTCCAGTAGAAGTGGTAATGGTAGTAGAACTGAGAGTGATCAGCAGTAAATAGCTAATTATTTATTGAGCACTTTATCCTGTTTCACATGCCTGTTCCACGCAGGCCTTGGAACAACCATGTGAGGCAGGAGCTATTAGCATCCCCATTTTACAGATGAGGAAACTGAGGCTTGGAGGGATTAAATAGCTTGCTCAAGGATCCTCCAGTAGGAAGCAGAAGACTGGGATGAAATCAATCATTGGTGACCACACAGCCCATATTCTGGATACGTCATTGTTGTGCTGTCCTATGCAAGGTAGGGACAATAATGATTTTCCTGTGGGCTGGTTAGGAAGAGGTGATTAATGAGACAGCTTGGCATATAATAAGTGTTCTATGATAGTTGACTGCAGTATTTAAATGGTGCTTTTAAGGGAAATGCTGAAATCCAATGGGCCACAGATTTTCTCGAAGGCTGGGTTCCATAGACTGCAGCATGACCCATGCCCAAGGCCAGCATCAGCATCCAGGATGAAATATGGTTTGCCAGAGCTGTGAGACTCCTTAGAACCATCTGGTCCACGCCTTCCCTTATTTTATGCTTTAACAAACTGAGGGTCACAGAGGGGAAAGGACTTGTCCAAGGTCACATAGTATCAAGCCAGGAATGAGAGCCTGGTACCCTGGGTCCCCAGCATTTATAAATGATGAGGTCTCCTGGATCATGTCTTTAGGGGATTTAGGAGTCACTAAATCATCAAGTGGACTCTTGAGAGTACAATGTGGCATGTTTGTTCCTGTTTATTACCTGCTTCACCTTGGAGATGAGCCCAGTGTCCAAAGGTGTTTTTGGGTTCTGTACACAAACAGCTAAAAATAAAACACTGGTTCATCTGAGACTTCCAGAGTGGGCACAGTAGCCTGTGGACCCCAGCCATGGGTCCCTGAGCAGAGCCATTTTCAAGGAGCTGTAAAGGAAGGACTCCATTTCCTCAGTACTGACCAGGTGGTAACTGAGTTGCCATTTCCTTTTCATCTGCTCCCTTGAGGTTCCAGCCTGCTTCTTGCAGTCAGACCTCAGCAGAAATTTGTTTATAATAAATGTTCCTGTAAGGGATTGAATAACTTGCTCAAGGACCCTCTGACAGGGAACAGAATACTGGGATGAAAACCGAGTGTTGGTTCCTAGTGCCCTCTTATCTCCAAGGTGAAAACTCTACCTCCAACTTTAGCCCAATGCAGCCAGCACTTCCTGTGTTCAGAAGGTGGATGTCATAAAACTGGGTTTGCAGCCGATGGGTTTGGGACCAGGTCACACATAAGCAGGTGAGGTGATAACACCACAGGTGAAGTCTCAGCAGTGCTCTCCAGCAGGGTCATCAATGCATGGACCATAGAGGCTTTTTTGGCATCAGGGTCTCCCCAGGGACAACTAAAATCACAGAGGCTACCACTCCAGAAGAGCGATTCATCGTCTTAGAGAACCTCCTCGGAGCTGGAGAAGTATTCAGTAGGCCCAGGTTAAGTGCATAGCAAGACACCTGCTCTGTACCTGTTGCTTTGTAAATGCAGGTAGAATGCCTGAGTCCACCTGTGCTTTAAGCTCTGTGGGAGAGGTTGGGGATACCATGGTGAAGGCAGTGGATGGTCTGGTCCCCACAAAGCCTGCAGCCCTCTCGGGCAGGACACAACCAGGTAAGCAGTCCTAGTGCAGATGGTGCTGGCATTAAAAAACATAACAGCTGAGTCAAGCAGATCGTAGAATCTGGGGATTCTAATGGCTGAGAATTGTCTCCCAGAATATTGCCACATTGCATGTCAGAGCGAGGAGGCATCTGTGTTTCATTAAGTGGAAACCCTATTTTATAGGAAGTAGAGGCTCAGAGAAGGTCGTGAGGTTTGCCTAAAGCTATCTGCTTGCAAGGGGCATAGGTAGGATTCAGACCTGGGTGTGACCACCTTGCCTGAGTCAGGTCTTCCTCTGTTCTGTACCTCCTGCAGGTGACAAATGCGAAGATTCAAGGCAAACACACTGATCATAGTTCACACTGAGGATATGGGAAGTGCTTATTAATCTGTTTCTTTCCCTGCCCCCAGTAAAATAGCTGCAGTTTTAGCACTATATAGCTATTTTTCCGCTCTCTAGACTCTATTGGAAATTCTAGAAATTTCCTATGGACTTAAAAAAAAAAACCAAAAAAACTTTCTCAATCATATATTAAGTCCTGAGGAAACAGGATGCTGAAATGCTTGCTTGCTTCAGAAGGAAACTTCCAAATTGTGACTTGTCAGCTTCCACTTTCACTCAGGATAATTGAAACCAAGTGACCAGAGTATGGAGACATCTTTGTGGTTTTCCTGATATTTTTGCTCTATTGATCACCCAATTTCATCTTGCCCACTGCTGCCACCAGCTTCTCTTCCTGGTCTCAGAGACTGGAAGCTACTAAGTCATTTCGGACACCCACCCACACATTTAACAAGCATTGAGCATTCAGTAGCTCCCCAGTACCTCCAGAGGGAAAACTGATCTCAGAATTATCCCTTTTGTAGAAGCATCTTGCTGGGATGCAGATGATACACCTGAAGTGCTTTATGTTCTACAAAACAATGATTTCAAGATAATTATTAATTTCATTCTATTTTATCATACTAAAGCATATGCAACAATATGACAGTTTTGTGTTAGTTTTCCTAGTAACTCTATATACTTTTATTGAAGACTGAAAGCCCCTAAGCAACTTAGCGAGATCCTGTCTCAAAATAAAAAAATTAAAAGGGCTGGGCATGTGGCTCAGTAATAGAGCATCCCTGGATTCAATCCCTGGTTCAAAGAAAAGAAAAAAGAAAAGAAACAGAAACAGAAACAAACAAATGAACAACAACAAAAGACTGAAAAAACTTTGTTTTGCTATGTATCCTCCTCTTGTGACTTTGTTAGGCCTTGATATAATCCCATGATTGACTGTCTATGGCTTGAGGGCCAACTACCTGTGTTTATAAGTAAAGTTTTATTGGAACACGGCCACATCCCTTTGCTCACATGTTGTCTTTGGCTGCTTTTAGAGATTGTGTGACTCACAAAACCTAACATACAGATTCAACATCACTGATCGAAAAATCTGAAGTCTGAAATGTTCCAAATTCAAAGCTTTTTGAGCACTGAGGTAACAATACAGGAGGAATGTTTCACATTGTGAAACTTTGTTTTGTATGCAAAATTATTAAAAAGCATAGGTGGTTTTAGAAGGTGTATTTGAAACACATGAATTTCACGTTTAGACTTGGGTCCTATCCCTAAGATCTCAGTGTATATATGCAAATATTCCAAAAATCAACAAAAAAAAAAAATCCAAAATCCAAAGCATTTCTGATCACAGGAATTTTTTTCCTTTTGGGGGGAAGGAGGGTACTGGAAATTGAACCCAGGGGTACTGTACCACTGAGCAACACCCCAGTCTTTTAAAAAAAATTTTATTTTGTAACTCTTGCTAAGTTGCTGAGTCTGGCCTCAAACTTGTGATCTTCCCACCTCAGCCTTCAGAGTCACTGGGATTACAGGCATGTACCCCTGCACCTGGCTGGTCTCCAGCCTTTTTGATAAAGTTTGGATATTCAACCTGTGTTCAGGATCTGGCCCTCGACAGAAGTCATCTGTGGAACAATAGTAGAGTCCAATCTCATGAACTAATTTATGTACACTTTCCCACTTCACAATAAATGAATATGAAAGCTGCTATCATCCAAAGCATGGCTGCTTGAACACTCTAAAGTGACACTGATGGTTTGCAGTGAAGAGCTTTTCAGAAGAAGCCTTGAAATCTTAGCCTTTTAGCCGCAAGTGTTTCGTCTTCTGTATCCAAATGCTCAAATTTGCTAGGGATGCTGCTCATCCACATGTTCATTCTGTTACTCATTCCATCGGTGTTTCTTGTGCTCCCACTATGTTCCAGGTACTAGAGTGGGGGTTCTTTTCATGGTGAGTGAACCAGACCATGGAGCTTATGGTCTTGGGGGTCAGAGATGGAAAATAAGCTGCAGAAAATGCTGAAGGAGGGAGGAGGTGGACAGTGGAAGAGAAGCATGAGGGTGGGACCTCCCCAAAGAGGACAGAGCCTCTGCACGCCATGGGAAGGGCAGGACAGAATGGCTAGCTAAGGAGCACCATGAGGTTCTCAAGTGGAGAGATCCTGGAGAAATTAAGAGGCAAAATAAAGCCAGAGCTGGAATCAGTGATGGAGGGAGATAGTGGCATGAGATGAGCAGAGAAGTGGGCAGCGGTCAGGCCTCATGGGCCATGGAGAGGCAGGGAGGATTCATTCTGAGTGCTGTGGAGAGTCACTGGATGTGTTTAAGCCGGTGGATAGCGTGGCTTTCTTCCTTCCAACCTGGCTCCAGCTGCTTGGTGTGGATGGATTGGTGGGGGGACAGGGGCCACAGACATCTCTGTTAACAGATGATCAGGGAATTGGTGGCCACAGATGGCAAGAGGCGGTCAGATCTGAGCCCTCTTTCAGGTGGGCATCCTCATTCTGTAGGGCCTGATGTGGTGTAGGGTTCTGAGACCTTCACCTTTTGAATGAGAGTGTCTGGCCAGGATGTCCTGCCCACCAGATAGTCACAGTGTCCCCTCATGCTGCCCCCATGCCACCTCCCCAGCTGGCTCTTGTTCCCTGCTCTCCCTCCTGCCTGGTCCTCCTCCTGTCCTCCTCTCGGTGGATGATTTATGGATTTTTCCCCCTCGTTTCCTGGTCTCCAGGAGCAGTGGTTGGGAGGGGAGGGCCTTGTAAAAACAATTCTGATCCTTCCCCGCCTCCTCCCATTGCCCCTTTAAAGGAAGCTGCAGGATTAGCTGGGATTTTAAGAAGAATCATGCCTTTTCACTGCTTTAGGGCTCTGTTTTTATTCTTTTCAAAGCTCTAGGACACCAAGGCAGGAGGAAGAAAAAAAAAAAAAAAAACCCACACACAGACAGACACACTCACCCAGAAACAGCTGCAAATAGCCTTGAATTGATTTTTTTTTTTCATTGCTTTCCCTCATTCACCAACAAGTGGAAGGACTGGAGGTGACACAAGGACTCTCAAACAGACCAGGCTGTCTGGATAGTGGTAATATTAAAGCAAAGTCCAGAGGGGACGCCTTCTTCCCCTTAACCCGTTCAGTCCTCATAACATGCCTCAAGGAAGGCACTGCAGTTCTTCCCATTCCTCAGATGAGGAGACAGAGGGTCACGGGACTTGTGCTTTCAGATCATGGGGGGATGAAGTCAGAGTTCGTCAGGGTCAGGGTGGAGCCAGGTGGACTCTGGGCTGTTGGGAAGGCGGGCAGTGGTTTGCAGACCCTGGAGCTGCCAGGTGAAGACCCAGTCTGGAGGGGCTGCAGGAGGCTCCTCCTTCCTCCGACAGGGAAAACCATCAGGAGCCCCACACAGACAATTTATTCTTCAGGAGCACCCTATGAAGTGTCTAATGGGTTCAATGAGGCATAAGCAAGAGTAAAGGGGGCAGAGGGAACAAAAGGGAGAGATGTGTGAAAGAGCAGAGAACAGGCCCAGGAAAGGAACTGGGCAGCGCTGTCCCTCGGCCCTCAAGTGGCCTTTGTTGCTGCCTAAAGCAAGCAGGAGAGCGGCCTTGGTGGCAGGGCTCTCTCCCAGCGGCTGGGGCTGATGTCTGCATTCAGAGAGGAAACTAGAGCGTTCATGAGATGCATGCAGAGCACCCAGGCAGCCAGCTCGGGGAGATTCCCTGCCCTGGGGGCCCCCAGAACCCAAGGACACCCGAAGCCGCCGCCGAGGGGTCCTTTGTGCTGCACTGAGAGCGCTTCTCACACAACTGTGGTCTGGGGAGAGTGGTAGATGGTGACATTAAGTCAAAAAAGAGTTCAGCATCTCGATTCAACCCTTTCTCTGGCCTTGAATGACAGGGCTTCACCTTTAGCAGGAACCCTGGCAGCGAGGAAACTTGGAAAGGAGGGAAGCTTTGCGACTCAGTAATACTGTCTTTATTAAAGCACAAAGGCCCCCCAAAGTCCGAGTGATTGCTGGAGGGGGGGTGTTCTGCGGGGCTGGCCAGCTCTGGAGAAAGCCTTCAGGGCCCCCGAGTGGGGCCTGGCAAGAGGTGGGCCCTGTTAACCCTTGCTGGGTGCCTCCCAGGCACCTGGGGCTGCGTGGCCTGGCCCTGTGTGCATGGCTCTCCCAGGGATATGGAAAGCCACCTTCCCACGTGGCTGGCACAGAATCATCTAAAAGGCTCTGCTCCCCAGCACAAGGCAAAACACAGTGCTGTTGGGAAAATGAAGCCAGAAACAAGTGAGGGATTTATTTTGCACCTACTGAATATGAGCACCATGAGAGACACGATGAAGACACAGTAAAGGGGAGCAGGATGGGCAGGTGTGGGGAGCCAGGGGTCTTGCCCACCCCTCTTGCCAACCATGTGCTTTTGTGGAGGCCACCCTATGCTTTTCTGGCTCTGCCTGCACACGTCACTTTACCTCTTTGAGTAATTTACCTCCATTTCCCCTGATGTCAAGGTTATCTCCATAATTGTGGTGACCAGTAGGGAGTTAATTGTCCCTAGCAAGAGGACGAGCCCATGTTGGACATTCAGAACATGTGTCGGGGCTGTAAGACACTGTGGGTCAGCCTGTCTAAAAGGCTCTGGGCAGGGGTGACTTGTGGGCTGGTTCTGACAGGTGGCAGGAGCACTCAGAAGCAAAGGCCCACAGGGGCATCTGAGGTGGCAGTGAGGGACGCCAAAACCTTGGCAGATAGTGGGATAGATAATTAAGTCACAGCTGGCCTGTTACAGAGGCACCCGCTTGCTGTCACCAATATAGTTGGCCAGCTTCCCCTCTCCCTTGCCCAGTGCAGGTGGGCTGGATAGAAGGTGCCATCTTCCTCTAGAGAACCTGACAGGTTCCCCCTGCCTCCCCACTCCCATTGCCACCTGGATGGCAGCTAGAGAACAGAACTGGTAGGAGATAAGCCTGCACTGGGTAAGGATGCTTTAGTCCACCAAGGACCACAGAGACATTGGTGGTCTTGTGAGATTAATAATGAGGCTGGAAAATGCCTACCACCTAGTGATGTCATCACCATTGTAATGTCACAGCAGTGTGTAACTCACGTGTTTGAGGGGATGCTGGTGTAAACGTACCCAGTGCACTGCTGGTTGTGTCAAATACGGCACACACAGTAGTTTACAATGCATAGTTGCTAACAAGTGACTACGTTCCTGGTTTGTGTATTTCCTCTACCGTGCTCTTTAGGGTTATTTTAGAGCACACTCCTTCTACTAATTAAAAAAGCCAGCTTACCAAAAATAGTCAGCTACATTACTTGAACCTCAGCCTCGTACATCTCATGTCCACCACATCCTTGATTGCATGTAGAGGCCACACAGAATGAGTGACCTAGACCATGTAGGTTTATGAAAGTGTTCTCTGTGACGTTCCTCAACAAAACCACAAAGGGACACATTTCTCAGAGCATGTCCCCGTTGTTAAGTGACGCATGACTGTAGAAGAGGAGCAGGAGGAAGTGGAGGTGTAGGGATGGGGATAGACAGGGCTGAACCCCAAAGGGAAGGTTGCAGGAAGGTCAGACTGAGACCCTCCTGCACAGGCAGAGTTCTATCTCATCTGGGCAGTGTCAGCCATGCTCTGTGATCTTCCCCCTCACTGGTGGAAGCTCACCCAGGTTGTCTAGCATAGTTCCCATCTCAGGCAGTCACCTGACTGTGTGCAGATCAAATCTACGGAGCTCCCTCACAGCAAGAGCTTAGGTGAGTGTTGAAGTGGCTAGCAGGACTGAGACACCCTGCACATTTCAAGATCTCCCCAGCACCTTCAGGCAGGTATGCCCTGCCTTGCACCAGTGTGATGGCACCTACGAGTTACCCTGCCGTGCACCCATCCCCTCCCATCCTAGCTCTTGTATCTGCCACTGCCAGGCTCCACTCCTTTGCTGTGACTGGCATCCTGTAACTCTCCCCCTCAGACTTCTGAGGGGGAGAGTTACAGGATGAGACATTTGCTCCCCATCACCCTGAGCACCAACCCTGATTTTTAAAAATTGCTAACAGAAGTCTGACATCAGCTATTTCAAAGTGAAAGGATAGTCTTCCCAAATCCCACCACCATAAATTCTTCCTCTGCTGTTTGCTACATGTGTTTGTTACACCTGTCTAGCCAGAGCAGGCATTGATGCAGATCTATCCATCAGTACTGAGGTGGGTGTTAAACCCCGCACAGCATGATCTCCATCAGCTTTCACATCAGCCTTCTGGAGGCCACACTAGTGTCCCTACCACCTCTTGTAAGGCAGGGAGAGGTTTAGGAACTCATTCAGGGCTCACAGCCGGTGTGCATATTCAGACCCAGACCTGTCTGATGCCAAAGCCCTTGCTTCGGTATCACTTCTTAGCTGGCATTCAAGGCCCTTCTCAGTTTTAACCCAGGCTTCCTACCAGTTGTATTGTAGACTTGGTACATTTATAAACTTACTATGTGTTTATACACATGTCTGAGCTTTAAAGAAAATAAACTCCTGAAATTCAGGGTTATTAGCCCTGAACCCTGCCCCACTCCCCGAGCTTAAATTAAAAATGATGGGTAGGTAAGTAGGTGGATGAGGGGCTGGATAGATGCATAGGGAGGTGTCCAGGTGACAGGGTGGCTAAGTGGGTGACAGTGGACAGAAGGCACTCGGATAGTCACATGGACAGGTGGACCATTTTAGTCAGCTTTTTCACTGCTCTGACTTGACCAGAACAATCATAGAGGAGGAAAGTTTATTTTAGGGCTCAAGGTTCCAGAGGTCTCAATCCACAGACAGCAGGCTCCTTTCCTTGGGGCTCAAGGTGGGGCAGAATATCATGGACAGAGTAGTGTGGCAGAGGAGGGAAGCAGACAGAGAGACTCCATTTGCCAGGTACAAAATATATACCCCACAGGCATGGGGTATAATCCCCCCCAGTGACCCATCTCCTCCAGCCACACCCTACCTGTTTTGAGTTACTATGTGGTTAATCCTATCAGGGGGATTAATTCACTGCTTGGGTTAAGGCTCTCCTAACCCAACCATTTCTCCTCTTGCATTGTCTCACATGTGACCTTCTGGAGGACACCTCACCTCCAAACTATAAGGTAGACAGATAACACATCAACTAATTCAGCCCTGTCATTTCCCTGATGAGGTTCTGGTATGCTTGAGAATACACAGCCAACCATTAGCTATATAAAACACCTCTCACCAATGCTCATGAGCACACTAGGAAGCAGGCACTCATCACCCGCTTGTTTTGCAGACATGAAAAACAGAGGCTCCAAAGGTTTAAATCACAGGTCAAGGTCAATTCTTGGTGGAGGAGCAATGACCGTGGTTCCAGAGCAGCTTGTTGGTCCAAGAATACGGCAGACCCAGACTCTCCACCCCTTGTTTATCCTGCCACACTCTGCCTCATCTTGCATGTCCAGGAAACCCCTGACCTCTTCTTCCCTCATCCTTCTCAGCCTACTCCCACGACAGCCCTTGTCAGCAGCAGCAGCCCTGAGATTGCCTCTGCTGTGTCATGACCGTCAGGCTTGGGGGCCCAGAGAGATTTCTCATCACGTGGGGCAAATATTTGCTGAGCGTGTCCTGTGTCCTGTGTCCTGTGCCAGGGACTGCAGACACCAACTCTAACCAAGTTTACAGGCTGGAGTGGGAGTCAGACAGGTCAACAGGCAGTTATAAAATCCCCCTAGGCTGAGGACAGGCAGGGCCCCAGGAGACAATGGCATCCCTCACCAGAGGGTGAAGTGAGGACTGTGTTTAGCTACTCACAGGCAAGAGAGAAAGGGGATTCTAGAAGAAAAGGAACAGTGTAGTAGACATCGACCAGAAAGCTAGCTGTTTTCTCTTTCCTCCTTCCTCTCTTCTGTTTTTCTTCCTTCCTTCCTTCCTTCCCTCTCTCCATCCCTCTTTCTTTCTCTTTATATATGTTGGTCAATAGGGTGGTATCTCATTGCATGTGAGAGATGCTAAGAGCGTCTGTTACCTTGTCCCTAGGGTAAGTCACATAGTGTGTGCAGCAAGTAGTCACTCAGTCCATTTCAAAACACCAGTAAGTATGTCATGCCGTTTGATTGTTGGGGGGTGACAGTTCACAGGATTTCCTGGGACAAGTCTCCCTCTCTGCCCACAGTGGCTAAGAAAACCTGTCCCAGAGGAGAGGAGAGGAAGTTAAGCAGGGCAGATAGAAGTGTGTGTGGTTCCCAGTGTTCTCAGTTCCCTCATCTGAGAACCAGGAGTCAAAGGAGGGTGATCACAGGTGGAGGGGAGATGCGGGGTGGCACAGAGCAGTGTAGTCAGAAAGACCCAGTTCAAAGCTCACTTTCTAAGCTGAGGAATATCATTTACAGAGTACCTATTGTGTGCCCTGCATGGGGCTCAGCACTCCACTTTCACTACTAAATTCAACCTTCACAAGAGGCCCATCAGGCAAGTGTTGGCAAATCTACTTTATAAATGAAGATGCAAAAGCCCAGAGGGAAGCAATAGGCACAGGGTCACAGAGCTAGCAAAGGAGTCAGCATTTGAACTCAGGTGGATCCTGAACCTGCACTCAGTGGTATTAAGTACCTCTCCTCCTTGCCATAGTGATCTGTCACTCATCCACCAGGTGGAGGAGAAAGTCCAAGGACTCCACCTCTGGATCCAGGCCAGGGTGGACTTGAATCCTAGTTCTGCCTGCAGGGTGATCTTGGGCCTTTCTTTGCCCCCAAGCTGCTTCCTCAGCTTCCAGTGAGGACATAAGAGCACCTGCTTCATTACACGACTCTTGCGAGACAATGGTGTGGAAATACTTGTGAGGTGCTGGTCTTCCAGGGAACACTCAGGTGTTAGCATCACTGTCCTATTCTATTTATTGCCAGCAATGTTTTATAAACTCATTCCCAAACTGCAAAGCATTCTCAACCTGATGGGCAAGTGAGATTGGATTCACTCACCTGAAGATAATCCACATGGCTCTCTAGTAAAACTCATTGTCAGTGGCACAGTCGGTGCCGGTAGGGAGTTTGGCTCAGGAAGTTACCATGACCCTCGGTGGCTTGGAAAGGCCTCCCGGAAGCAGTGAAACTCAAGCTTCACTTGGAAGGACAGGCAAGGGGAGGGCTGGAGCTTGGCCTTCCAGTGGAGGAGAGGTAAGGAAGGCAGAGCCTAGAGTGGCTGTGGAGGCTGGGAGACAGTAGGTTGGGCCAGATTTCAGAGTAGGGGGAGCATAGGTGCCAGAGGAAGATCCCATGAGCACTGGGGAGCCATTGAAGGTTCTTGAGCAGGGACATACTCTGGGAAAGTGGAGGTGGCACCAACAGGCCTCACACGGTGCCGTATGCTGTGACAGCAGCTGTCTGCCTTCCTGTTTGACAACCCCTGATGTGTGATGAACTAGAACCCCCAGTGAGAACACTGGAGCAGACAAGAATACACTCTGCAGACAAGAACTTCATCCTGAATCATAATTATGTCATGTCACAGTGATGACCAGCCTGGTATAGTGCCAACCCCCAGGACAGAAGTGCTTACTCTATGCCAGCCCCAGTACTGGAGCCTCTTCAAACCCTTAGCAATTCTTAAGCTGCTCACAGACCCAACATCCCTTGCTTATGACAGGGACCTTAAAACACACCTTGACCAGCCTGAAATGCAATTCATAAACAGATCAGTTCAAGAAAACAGCTGGGTGCAGTGGTACATGCCTGTAATCCCAGCAACTCAGGAGATTGAAACAGGAGGAATGCAAGTTCAAGGCCAGCCTCAACAACATAGCAAGGCCCTAAGCAACCCTGTCTCAAAATTTAAAAATAAATAAATAAATAAATAAATAAATAAAGGGGCTGGGATGTGGCTCAGTTGTTAAGCTTGCCTGGGTTCAGTCCCTGATACCTAAATAAATAAGTAAGTAAGTAAGTAAGTAAGTAAGTAGATGATGGACACAATGCCCTAGCTACATTATGGGAAAAGCTAAAAGGCAGCACATCTTTCAGTATTTAAATTATCAGAAACTGTAGTGAAGTAAACAAACGGACATAAACTTGTGAGGAATGAGTAGGGATGTGAGACAGGAGAGCCCATGATGTTCTGTTGCATATTGTCAATAACATTCCTCTCTGTTTGACATCTTGATATAAGAGCTAACCACATAAAATTATTTTGGGATCCCCAGTATTGCAACAGCTGTAAATAGACTGATGGGAGACTGCTGCTTGGTCACTGAGACTCCTCAGGCCTTTAAGTATTAACATCAGGGACACGTCGACACGACTTTCTGAAGTAATGACCGATGGTTGGTAATGTACTGAATAAAAGAGGGTATGTCCTTTTCTCAATTTATATGGTAATTGTGTTTCTGAAAATTTCAGTGTAAATTAAAATGAGGTTAAAAAATAAATTTGGTGCTTGCACAAGGCCCTGGATTCAATCCAACAATCCTTTGAAATCAGTATTTTTGCTCCCACTTTATAGATGTGCACACAGAACCTGCTCAAGGCACTCTGTGTTTCAGCCTCACCCTTTCATGCAATGCTGTTTTATTGTTTTATGGAGCAGTATGGCTTCAAATAAATTCAACCTGCATTTATTAAACACCTCATGGGTTCTAGGCATCCTAGTAAGTCCAGACGACATGAAGGTAAATAAGACTTGGTCTCTGTGCAGCATGTGGGATGGTCCAGAGAGTGAGAAAAAAAAAAAAAAAAAAAACATGGTGAAGGAAAGGAAAGGAAGAAGATCTGTGTGTCCAGAGTGGGCAGTCCTCAATGGGGAGTAGAGCGAGACAGGCTGCGTGGGTTGGATGGGAGTCTGTTGGTGACCCTGGTAAGAAGTTGAGAACAATGGAGAGTAACTGAAAGGCTTAAAGCCAATGGATGATGTACTAAGCTTTCTTTCTTCAAAGTCACTATGGCTGTAGGGTGGATAGCAGAAGGAAGGCGGCCAAGGCTAGAACACAGGTGTTCAGGTAGGAGACAATGACAGTTTTAAGCTGAAGAGCAGAGAATGGGATTAGGAAATATGCAGAAGTATGAATTAACCCCCGTGTCTGAATGTAGAGGGTAAAGGAAATAGAGAAGTCCAAGACGAAACCCAGGGTCCAGGCCTGAATGGTCAGTGCTCAGTGGTGCTGTTGGGTGAGATGGAGAAATATAGTAGGAGGCAGAGATGTGCTGGGGTTGAGGGAGATTCTTCATTGCTTTGGGGACTCATCAAATTTGCAAGGGCTGATATTTGGACGGCAGATGGGAATATTGGAGCTCAGGAGACAGGCCTGTGGAGTGGAGCCACCTGCCTCTGTGTTGGGATTTCTTTACCTGGGCTCATAGATGCTTCAGAGGTCCCATGAATCACTTATTTATATAAAAATTATGGGATCATGTGGATATGTACATTTTTCTCAGACGAGGATCCCTAGATATCATCTGGTTTTCATAGGGACCTGTGTCCCCCAAATGTGAACCTCTGATGACATATCTTGTCTGATCTAAATTACAACATCATTCTATACAGCAAAAGTTATATAATGTTTCCAATTAAGAAGGACATTTATCAGAAATAAGAATGCCTCCAATTAATCTGCATTAATCATACATTACCTTGGCATTATTCCTGATTACACCTGAAGTAGTCACACAGGGCTCTGTTTGCTCTGGAATGGTCTTTTGTTTGTTCTTTTTGGGTCCTGGAGATTGAACCCAGGGGCACTCGGCCACTGAGCCACATCCCCAACCCTATTTTGTATTTTATTTAGAAACAGGGTCTCACTGAGTTGCTTAGTGCCTCGCTTTTGCTGAAGTTGGCTTTGAACTCGCGATCCTCCTGCCTCACTTCCAAGCCACTGGGATTACAGGCATGTGCTACTGTGCCCAGCTGGGCAACTTCTCTGATCCTCAAATGTGTCATTTGCAGTATTATTTGGCAATCAGTTTGCATGTCCCGTAGTATCAGAACATAAAGTAACTTTCATCTACTTGGTGATATCTTTTCTGTTTTATTCATTCATTCATTCATTTAAAAAGTTTCTTTTTAGTTGTCAATGGACCTTTATTTTATTTATTTATATGTGATACTGAGTATCTCATCCAGTGCCTCGCACATGCTAGACAAGCACTCTACCACTGAACCACAACCCCAGCCCTCTTTTAATTTTTTATTTGGTTTGTTTTGCAGTATTGGGGATGGAACCCAGGGCCACTAAGCTGCATTCCCAGCCCTTTTTGTTTTGTATTTTGAGTTGCTGAGGCTGGCCTTAAACTTGAGATCCCCCTGCAATGCCGCCGGAGTTGCTGGGATTACAGGTGTGCACCACCACGTGGTGGGTACCCCAGCTATATGGGTATCTCTTTTTGTTAGACCCAGGGACTACTTGGTTGTTTCTTTTCAAGATAATACAGAACCATGGTCATGTCTCAAATGATTTAAATTTGCTTCATAGTATCAAATTTCACCACCTATAGAAACATGGTGTGATCTTTTTAAGACATTGTAGGGGCTGCAATTGTGGCTCAGTGGTAGAGCACTTGCCTAGCATGTGTGAGGCACTGGGTTCAATCCTCAACACCACATAAAAATAAATAGAGGTGTCCATTGACAACTAAAAAAAAAAAAAAAAAAAAAAAAAACTAAAAGAAAGACATTCTAAGTATTTTAACAATTGGTTTAAATTAATCTAAAATATGTCAACTAACAAAACCCCTGGCTCAATGATAGCAAGGACAATAGAAACAGCTCTGACTTCAGTGTCTTACACTTTGACAGTGGAAACTTCATTATTGCTCCCACCTGGTGATTTCCTAATCCCCCAGAGATAATAAGGTGAACAATTACTACAGATTGGGTGATTTATCCTCCAAGGGTTTGTGTGTTTGGAAGCTTGGTTCTCAGAGTGGTGATGTTGAAAGATGGTGTGGAACCTTTAAGAGGTGGAGCCTGGTGGAAGGTGTTTAATTTAGTGAGGGAGCATTCCTTGGAATGGATTAGTATAGCTCTCATAGGATCCCTGAGCTCTGGCAATAGCAAACCCAGCCACTCGATCACTCTCTGGCTTCCAGTTTTGCAGTGTGACCTCTCATTCATGTCCCCAATATGATGTCATAAAGCCTTCATGAGAGCTGAGCTGATACAGGTGTCATGTTCTTGAATCACCCAGTGATCTAACTAAACCTCTCTTCTTTATGAAGTTAGTCTCCATCAAGATTTCATTATAGTAACAGAAAATGGCCAAATACAGCAATTTTAAAAACACATGCCTTAGAATTGATGGATTGCAGATACCTAAGAAGATACCTAGGAAGAGAATGCAAGAGAGTGGGGTAGAGGAGGGAAGGGGACACTTGGGGCTAAGAGGAGGAGAAACCAGAAAGAAAACGGTGAGAGGTTCTCTGAAAAATAGAGAAAAGCCAAGATGATGGCTTATGGAGATATGGAAAAGTCTCGGACGTGGGTGAGGGCTAGAATGCATGAACTGGGAATGTCCACTGGAACTGACAAGGATAAGCAAGAGCATGGACAGCACTACAGCTTCATGCCTTTCTCCATTTAAAAAGGTTCATTCATGCACAGGAGGAGAGCTGCAAGCTGAGATCAAAAAGGGTACATTGGCGTTGTATCTTGAGTGACACCACTGTCTTAGAAGGGAACACGGAAGGAGGGTCAGATTTGGGAAAGAAAATAGTGACTTTAGAGTTGAGCATAGGGAATTACAGGTCTTCTTAGGAAATCCATGTGGGTAGACATATGGGACTTGAAAATGAGTCAGAAACTCCAGAGATACTACCTAGCTGATGAGGAGGGTTAAAGAGCATAAGCACATTGGTTCCTCCTAAAACCATAGAAGAAAGTAAAAAACCCAAGACAGTGTGTGATAGAGAATAGAAGAAGGGTGTCTTAGTCTGTTTTCTGTTCCTATAACAAAATATATAAATCTGGGTAGTTTATAAAGAATAGAAGTTTATTTGGCTCATGATTCTGGAGACTAGGAAGTCCAAGAGCATGGCAGTGGCATCTGGTGAGGTCTTCCTTGCTGCATGATAACATGGCAGAGGGCATCACGTGGTGAGACAGACCCAGCCTGCTAACTCAGGTCTTTTCTTCTTAAAAATTCACTAATATTGTCATGGGGTACCCCTCCCCCAGTCCTCATGACCTCACCTAATCCTAATTACCTCCAAAAGCCATACCTCCAAATATCATTAACATGTGACTTTGGGGATGAAGTTTCCAATATGTGAACTTTTGGGAGGTACATCAAGACCATAGCAGGGGTGAGGCTAGATTTTGAGGAAGCAGCTTAGAAATCTGCAGGAGCAAGCCTCAGAGCTAGAGGACAGCGTTTACTCCTGGCCCAGCATACTTTCTGATACTTAATAGATGCTAATGATTAGTCAGCTGGTGGGTTGGTTGATTGACCAATTGACTAAAAGAAGAAATGAAACTGGGAAAGAGACTTAAAAAAATGGAGAGAAGCAGAAAATAAAATCTAATAAAAGAAAGTTGTAAAGCTGCCAGGTTAGAATAATGATACGCTCTAAGAAACCATTAGGATGGACTGTATAGGAGGGCCTGGTGTCCTCGGCAATGGCAGCAGGGTAGAGAGGTGGGAACAGAAGAGAGATTGCCATCAACTTAGAGGAGAACAGGATGTGAGCATAGATTTTTCCCAGAAATGGAGTGGTTTGGGAAGGAGCACCAGGCATAAGAGCCTGCGAAGGATCCTGTAGTGCTCAGGACTTCTGAGGAAGGGCCCAGAAGAGCCCCAAGTCCTTGGAGTTGAGTGCAATCTGCCTTTGAGAAGAGGGGGTGCTCCCAGGATCCAGGCAGCACCCCGCTGCAGGTGTGGCCCCTGTAGACTGCTTTCTTTGCACCTTCATAACTACAAGTGTAAAGAGTAAAGGGACAAGGGGTGTTATTTCTCACTTAGTAGTGACCCCACCACTTGTGAATCCATACCAAGGAATGGTTGCCATGGTGACACCAGCCTTCTACTCCAAGAAGATGGACAGGGTTTAAATCATTCTTAGCCAAGATACCAAGTGTGTTTTCCAGGCAGTAAATAATAGCTCTTAATACCAGTGCAAGCTTGGCTGGGTATGGCATAGAATATTTATGTTGCTTGGGCTTGTTTTTGGATTTGCCTTTGTTTTTGTGGTCTTTATGGTAGAAGTCTGCAAAAAAAAAAAAAAATCAATAGCATTGACTCCCTGGCTAATCTTAATTCACCATGAAATAGGCTTAAACAGTAGCCTCCCCCATCCAGTGACTTCCCCATATCCTGTAGACAAGGATTTAAATTGGGCCCAACCATCTTAATGAGCGTGGTTGCTATTTAAGTATCTCATACCCTGGCATGCAGAGTTTGTTTCTTACCTTGGAGGTGACTTTTCTGAGGTCAAAGCAGCCTGCCTGCTCCCTGTCCTGAGTCCTTCTTTTTAAGGAACTTTTTTTTTCCATGCAGTTAGCTCTAGATCAGGACTCTGTGAGCAACGAGAATGAGAACATGTTGTTCCCCTTCAAAGCCAGGCTCCAGGAGCAGCTCTCTTGAATTTTTCTCCAAAGGCTCACATGTTGAGGCCTGGTCACTAGCCCATGATGCTTTTGGAGGTAGTGGAACCTTCAGGAGATGGAGCCTAAGGGAAGGAGTTGGCCAAAAAGTTGGTATAGAAAAGTGCCAGAGACTGGATATGAGCTTTGATTTTCTAAGGTCAAGACCAATCCCTAAATCTATGCCATTATTGCTCAGTGTGCTGTAGGCTATTAGAGGAGTGTTTCATTCTGCCTGAGTGGTTCGTACTGAGTCCTGGGAGACAGAGTAATAATTGAAATGGCCTTGAAGGTTGGCATGATTTCAGTACATAGGGAAGAAGGAAAGGATATTCCAGGTCAAGGGTGGGGTAGAAGCAAAGGTCTGCAGGCAGGAAAGTGCAGGGTTTGTCCAGGCAACACCATAAGATGTGATGTGAGATGATCCTGGTTGGGTCATAGGGGGTCTTGGACTAACCAGGGGTCCATGCAGTGGTGGAATGCAGGCTTTGGAGTCAGATGGATCTGAGCTTGAATCCTGCATTCCTCTGCCCATGCAATCCTGGAGCAATACATAACTTCTGGGTATCTCAGAACTCAGTGAAATGGGCATGGTAATAGTCTTTGTTATATGATTAAATAACATAAGAACAAAGCACTCAGTGCTAATAAATATTAGTTTCATTAGTAGTACATCCTGAACTGGGTACTTTTCCTTTCCAAATCCTCTGTTTCCAACCTGGCATCCCTGATTGTCAAATAATGGAGTCATGGAATCTCAGAGTTGAAATGAACCCTGGGTATAGGTGATCTCTATGGTCTCAATCATCATGGAGAAAAAAGAATAACCCCATTCCTGGAGCTCCTGAGATATTTGATTCCTTGCCCTTAAGGCTCCAGGCACAGAAGATTCCCTGAGGGTCTAGTCCTTCCCTTGAGAACTATCAAGAGCTGGGAATGGCATTTCAACATCAGTATCTGAAAAGTCTCAGCAATTTTACCTGGATAAGCTGTGCCTGAGTTCCCAGCAACCAAGAGCTCCTCAAGGGTGGGGATGAGGGCAGGCTCTTTCCTTATCAGGTTCCTGGTGTGTCATCAAGATTGATCATGTTCACTGGGGATATAGCTCAGAAGTAGAGAGCTTGCCTACCATGGGCAAGGTCCTGGGTTCCATCCCCAGGACCACACACACACACACACACACAAAAAAAAAAAAAAAAGGAAAGGAAAGATCAAACATTTTCATTGTCCTTAGTTTCTCTTGAGAATCTGGCTTCCCCTTTTACAGGGAGGTGGGAAGGTTTTGTCCCCATTTTTTATTTGTCTATCATGGACACACTTGAGTCCCATTCTTCTCTTAAACTCAACTTCTGAATGTCTTTTTTCCCCTTTTAAATTGGAATTTGGTCATAACCAGCTTTCATCCTGGTGTAATTTCTTCCATTAATTTCTTCCATTTCATGTAAGAACCATCTGCACCCTGGCTCCTGAGCTGCCCCAACTGCTGACTGGAGTTGGGACTCCAGAGAGGATTCTCATCTCCAACGGCCACTCTAACTGACTCTTAATGCTCCTTTGAGAGTAGCTGCAGCAGCTCTTCCTGACAGCTGTATATATTTCCTTCTGCCCTGAGATTTTTCTTCTTCCTAGTTTCTGTCCACCCAGATTGTCCCAAAGATTGAATGACCACCTCTTAAGTCCAGCCTTCCACTCTTACCACATTACTGGTCATCCCCATCTGTCAGTGAGAAGATTCTGTAAGGATTTCCAAGAGCCAGTTTCTATCCCCATTGACAGCTGAAATGAGGCTGACTCTGGCCACTCTGTCTGCATTCTTGAACCCCCAAATATACTGTTCTTTGCCAGCCAAGGCCACTCAGTCACTGGATTGGAGAGGCCTTGCTTAGTGCCAAGTACTGGCCAGCACAGCCATCCCTGACTTTCTCATAATTGAGCAATGTGTTCACGTCATGTTTTGCATGGTGATCTCTAATCTCTCCTCACCTCATCATGTGAAATAGACATTATCCTCACCTCACCCAAGAGGAAGAGGGAAGCTCATTCAGGTCTCAGTAGTCTTCCAACCCATGCCCACACCTTGTGCTTGGTGGTGGGGCTCACACCCAATATAGCTCCTCTATCAGTTTCTAAAATGATACAGAGAAAGTTAACACAGTGATTTCCAAGAATTGGAGGTATCTTTGGCAGGTATGTTGTAACTGCTCCTTTTATTTCACAGCCTAGACCTTTCTAGAGTCCTCTTGATTCTATTTACAGATGTTCCTGCTTAGCCCATATGGAGAAGATGGTCACTCTCAATGGCCCACCTTCAAAATCCTCAGGTCATCCTCAGAAACTTCTCTTCATAGGTCATAGGGGAGGTGCCTTCATTTAACAAGAAATAATAGAGTGGGAGAGGACCCTCTCCAAGATCACAGAGGCAATGGATGATTGGATACTTAGGCTCCATGTTTGACTCTTATTATGGAAACTTCAGAGAGCAAGAATGTAAGCAGTGACTTGTTTCTCTCTCCCATAACAGTTCAGGTGTGAGCTGCCCAGGTTCAGGAACCTAGCCATCTTCCCTTCTGATGTTCAGGCTTCTTTGGGGTATTGTCCTCCTTTACATAGCCTAAGAGACCTGGTCTATATTGCAGCCCATGGCAAGGGCAAGTAGGTAGGGATAGGATAAAGCCTTTCCCTTTAAGGACCTGATCTGCAAGTCATATGTAACAACTTCATTCATATCTTATTGGCCAGACATGGTCACATGGACCCATTTAGCTGCAAGGGAGTCTGGGAAGTATTGTCTTTTCTAGGTAATCATGGATCCAATCAGAAATTAAAGGTTTTGTTATTGCAGAAGAGAGAGTAGATATTAGCAGAGGGCTTATGGTCTCCATGCTGTGATGGAAGGGTGGCTGGAACCTACTTTTCCAACCCTGTAAGCTCGTCCCAGCTCTAATCCTATCCCTCAACACTCACCCCCTTTTTCTTCTACAACCCAGTTCAGGGTTGATGCCCTGAAACCTGCATCTAAGGCAGGCTATTGTTTTATTATATTATTTTAGTCTCTACATGTGGTCCAACTTTCACAGCTAAACCACTTCTTGTTCAAAAATTATAACTTCAGTTTCTTGTGGAAATACTACTGCATTATTAAAATACTCTTAGGTCCTCAGAAGAGATATCTTTATTTCCCAGTGAAAACATGATACTACCTATTTAGAATTTGATTGCTTAAAACAAACAAGTTGCCAAATTTGCAATTTAAAAATGTCCCACCTTTACAATTTCTCTGTTGGAATGTTTTAGAATGCCGCCTCTAAACATGGTAAATAAAATTTTAGGGAGGTCAGGTATGTCCATGGTAGCCTCCCCTCTTCAGATTTACATTTTTCTAGCATCTTTTTCCAGTGATACTGTATTGGTGGCTATGCCAGACTATTTGGTGACTGCTATAGTATTCTCTCCTGATTCTCTCCTGGGAACTTTGGGTAGTGGTCTCTAAAAAGATGAAGAGTGTGTGGAGGAATCTGTTAATATTCAAAAGAGTGGTTGTTTGAAGATTGGATGTTCCATGCTATGCTTTGCAACCATATGGGATGGGCAGATGTGCCCCAGGCATAGAGGTGGGACTAATTGGAAAGGGAAGGGGGGCGGGCTAGTGCATGGTGTTTCCCTGGCTGGGTTGGTGGGCAATGGATTTCTACCAAATGTCAGGCAAGCAGATGCTTGAGGTTAAGGACAGCCAGAGGAGATGACAGGAGTTGAAAGTAGCTCTAGAGAGCACATGCAGCATGTGTGATGGAGAGAGGGAACTTCTGAGCACTTCTAACTCTGTGATATAGGACAAGCTACCTCCCTAACTTTCTGGGGCTTTTTGTCTACAAAGTGGAAACAGAACCCATTCGAATGGTATGAAGATGAGTTAGAGACACTATATGGGACACCTCTGGCACCCAATAGATGCTCAAATTAACAGTAAGGCTCTGGTTAGCTGTCTCATAGAAGTTCAGGCCAAATCAGTGTCAGGACCCTGGAGAGCTCCAAGAAGGACTGGTCCTTTGAGAAATGTGTTGCAGTTGACAATTGGACTGTTCTAGAAAACACTATAACAGCTGGGAAGGACTTCACAAATCATCCTTCTGGTCTTCCCCACAAATGCAGAAAGATTCTTTCCACCAGCCATCCACGAGATGATTTTAGTGATGCACAAACCAGATTGGACAGCGTCCAGTCACCTTGTGAGACGGCCACCCCCTTTTCATGTCTCCAGAGGTGAAAGGGACACGGAAATGCTGGTTTACCTTTAGCGCCCCTGTCAGACTTGCTACTCTTGCTAAACCCAGCTCTGACTCAGCAACTGTAGCTAGAATTTAATCACATTTTATTTTTACTGCATTTAGTTATTTGTGCTCAGACATAATCATTCTGTGTATGGTGATAATTCACAGTTTCTCATCCTGTATGTCTACTAGCTTAAGATATCTAAAAGATTTATGGAAAATATTAAGTAAGTAATACAGAGGTAATACCCATACACGGGAAAATAGTGGAAGAGTGATTGAAGTTTGGATTAGTTTGCTCCTGTCTCTTTGCAGATGGTAAAATGCTATCCCAGAGGGGTCAGCACTTGTCCAAGCTGCCCACATGTTGGATCTGCTGACCCTGCAGTCCTGGGTTCTCACTCCCGTGCCATCTTGCTTTCCAAATGCCTTTTGAACAACACTCAAGTTTCCAACTGACCCCATTAGCCTGAAAAACTTGGGGCGGGGCAGCCCTTCTACAACTTTCCTGGCATTCCCAATGATCAGACAGTCTCCCTGCTCTGAAATAAATAGTTGTGTCCAGGAAATAGGGGGAGAAACAATTCCCCACAATTCCAGTATTGGGATGCAAATGAGCAATTAGAGTCAATTAAGACAGGATACAGTATAATTACCCCCAATTGTGCTAACCTTTCTATTCAGAGGAACTTGACCTGCTAAAAGGGAATTAAACAATAGTAAAAATCCCTTCTTAACCAAGGGGTGTGTTTGGGGGCAGCCAGACCTCTTGTCACAGGCTTGAGATGTCTGACAGGTTAGACCCTCCTTCCCCCACGCCCACCCCTGAGTCTGAACCACCCCTGGCAGCAACAGCCAGGCTTGATGGTACCTTGTCAGAGACCTTATTGTGCCCATCACTAAACACGGCATAATTTAGCAGAATGCCTGAGCCCTGCAGTAGCCTCTTGCCTCTTCCAGACAAATCCTGGGTCCTCAGTCATCTTCAAAAGTTGCTGAACCCAGCTCTGACTTTTCCAGGTAGCACCAACTTTTCCAGGTAGCACCTTGCACTTGAACTTTCCTGCCCTCTGTACCTAACGTAGGCTGTCTTTCAAAACCAAATCCCCCGGGACATCCTTACTAATAAACCCACCTCTTAAAGTCTGGTCCAAATTCCTAAATCCTGATTTATATGGATCCTGCATTTCCTGTGGAGACAGAACAAAGTTGTGTCCTTAAAGACCTGGGTTCTAACCTGAGTTCCATCTCTCAGCCTGCTTTTTTTTTTTTTTTTCATTCATCTAATAAGTATGGATTAAGTACAGTTTATGCTTTTGTGGGTATAGCACGGAAAGTAAAAGACAAAAAATCCCTTATATTTTAGAAATCTTAAATCTTTACAAGGCAAGGAAACTGCTGGCAGAGAATGCTTCTAGGTG
This sequence comes from Glaucomys volans, assembly GCA_020662805.1. Lineage (NCBI taxonomy): Eukaryota > Metazoa > Chordata > Mammalia > Rodentia > Sciuridae > Glaucomys > Glaucomys volans. The sequence goes on from JAJEJO010002012.1 coordinate 130,133, forward strand.
CCAGGAGAATTCTGGAATGACCAGGGTGATGAATGTGGGGTGAGTCTCAGGATGTGGCAACTGTCCTCTCCACCACATCTGGGCAGACAGCATGACTTACAGGGTAAGAGGGGGGTGGCTCCTATAGCAAGACAGACAAGTTTCAAACTGACCACTCTGAGACCCTGCTTCCAGACCTATCTAAGATAGGACAGTGACTTCTCAAGGGAGGGCAGGGCATCTGAGTTTGAGGAGTCCTCAGTCCTATATGTGGGGATATAGACACATAGAAGATGAACACTTTGGGTGGCCAAGGACTAGAGACAGATCCTGTGGACAGACAGAGGCTGAGAAGAGGCAAGGATTCCTTAAGAAGTCTGGCATGGGACTGGGCACAGTGACACACCTATAGTCCCAAGGGCAGGGGAGGCTGAGGCAGGAAGATTGCAAGTTCAAAGCCAGCCTCAGAAACTTAGTGAGACCCTAAGCAATTCAGTGAGACCCTGTCTCTAAATAAAATACAAAAAGGGCTGGGGATGTGGCTCAGTGGTTGAACACCCCTGGATTCAATCCCTGATTATCATCCCCCCCCCAAAAAAAAGTCTGGCATGTTCCCCGACAGTGAAGAATCTGGTGGCTGGAGGAAGGTAGAGACAAACCAAAGTCACACAGGAAGTTTGAGCAGAGCTGAACTTGATCCCAGGGTTATCTCACTCAAAGCCCAACCTTTTCACTATATCCTACCACCTTGAATGTGGGACCACTCTGGGGGTAGACCCAGAGGAACCAGGAAGAGACGTAGTGGATTCATGTTTTTGCACCTTGGGCTGCAATGTGGACAACATCAGCCTGTTACAGTAACTGAGAAGGGAGCTGATGAAGGACTCCATGACGGGGAGGGATGGGTTGCAATTTCAGAATATAGTTGGAGATGAGATGGGCAGGACATGGCCACTGATTGCATGTGGGGCCAGCTGAGGAAAGAGGCAAGGCTAACTCCAGCCTGAGCACCTGGATCACCACCTAAGGGCTCTTAGATATCCCAGGGGGCAATGCTCTGTGGCCATTTCTGCATCCTTGACTGGTTTCATGTCTTCCCTGCCTGACTCAGCCTCTCCCATTCCTGTTTATACGTGGCAAATCACCTCCTATGTACTTTCACAGATCCTATTTCAGAGACCCCGGAAGTGCCTTTCCTACCTATCTCTGTAGCCTTCTTTGCCTATCTGATCTCACCTGTGTGTTACCATGACCCTGGGAGTCTCATACATATGTATGCACACAGTTACACCAAGTCTTTCCTTAGGTCAAGACTGAGATCTTAATGTGGTGGAGGGAAATGGGAACATTAGCAGCCTAAGAGCTGACAGGCTGTGGTTTTGCATGCTGACATACAGCAGCTCTTCTTTCATGACATTTAACACTAGAGACTTGCAGTGGCTGACAGGTACCCGTAAAAGGTAACCACAGTAGCAGAAGCAAAAAACAAAGCAACAGGGGCAGAACAATCCCCCTTTAGGCCTAGTGCAGTAAAAGTCCCTAAGCTGTATGAGCTAAGAGTCTCTAGGCTATTGATAACTTGCACCCGTATAAGGAATGTAGAATGCTCTCTCTGATAGAATCGCACCTACTTCCTTGCCTTGATGTACCCTAAACATGCTTATGTATAAAAAGTAAAAGCCCTGCTGTGCTCAGAGCTCAGACTTTGGGAATTATTCCTCTGGGCTGTGGTGCCACTAGTAAAGTTGCTTCCAGATCTCTGTGTCCTGACCCTCATTTCCCACTATGTTACCACTCTGTTGAACTTCAGAAGACTCTGAAAATGTACAGATGAAACATAGAGGAGATACAGGTAACAGAGAGAGGGATTTTATCCCAGCTGATTATGGAGTCTGCCTGGAGGACTGTGTGGAGGTGTTTCTGAGGCTGCATCCAGGCTTAGCTGCAAAGAATGCTGTGATCAATTAGTGATGCCTGACAAGAGCACAGGAGGGATGAATAGGAGCACGTGTGTCATTTATGAGCAATCTCTTGATGACAAGGTCTGTATGGGTTTTGACTGTCTAGAGCTGTTCTCAAGGGAAAAAAACTCAGAAGAATGTCCAAGTGTCTGGTGTGGCCAAGGATAAACCCAGATTAGAAGGGGTTTTTAGAAGAACTGGAATGAGCAACAGATTTGACGGTCCTCTGCATTGCATTTACAGCTTTCACACCACCCTCCTCTTATATGCATTACATAATGGTGCCCCTAAACCACCTTTTGTACCCTAACTCGAGGCTCTCAAACCTTAGCTTATAAATGAATTTTTCTAGGGTAATGTGTGCCAACCAGTGGTTTAATCTTGGCAGCTAAACTCGTCTGCACTCAGGTCTTTGGGCAATTCATTTGAATATTTTATTTCCTTTATGGTGTTGTAAAAGGAGTATAAAAATTCAGTTGTGGATACCAGTGGAGGGAATGTGGCTCTCCTAAAAGTAATTGAAAAAGCAAGAGCATTAATTTAGACCTCTAAACAATGGAATTGCTTCAACATAATCATCAGCCACTTAAGGAATCATGTCACTGTAGTGATCAAGGAGTCACCTATGTGGGTTGCCTGGGCACAGCCTGGGTACATTTCACCAGGTTATAAGTGCCCCTCCCCCATTGCCTATGAATACCCTAGAGACCCAGTCCTCTCCATACAGCAGAGCATAACTTGCAAGTTGTCATATCAAGGCAGTATCGCAGGGGACGGACGAATCTCTAAGATTTTGAGTTGTTCCTGTGTTTGGCATGGTAATGTTCTGTTCCTTAAATTGTCTGAGCATGGGAGGTTAGGTAGCTAAGCTGCAGAGATATCATGAATCTGGAACAGGTCAGCTCCTGGCCATTGCAGATAAATTAATCTGCCATACAACAGAGACAAGTGGAAATGATTCAGTGAACGCAACAAATCACTAGCCTCAACCTGACTTTTTGTCAGGTTAAGGTCACTGACTGAGGATGGGCATTCACTTTGGAGGAAAAAGAATCAAGAATTGACATGAGGGCTGGGGTCACAGCTCAGTGGTAGAGCACTTGCCTCGCATCTGTGGGGCACTGGGTTCGATCCTCAGCACCACATAAATAAATAAAATAAAGGTATTGTGTCCATCGACAACTAGAAACAAAAAAATTTTAAAAGGAATTGATATGAGATGCTGAAGATCTATCTATTTCTAGTGCCCAGAAAGCTAAGTAAAAGCAGAGATATTATAGTACTAGGTGGGAACCATCAACCTGTATTGGTTGCTGGCTTCTTATTTATTATTAATATCAACTGCTGGCCTCTTATTTTTTATGATTAATATCAATAGCTCTTCTATGTTTGACTTGTGTGCACCTTTTCTGGATTATATATGACTGCAAGAAATTATGTTGAGTTCGTGGCATGGCAGTGGAACCAGTGGTTGACTTGGACGCAGGGATGCAGGAATTGGTGGGTTGGATCTGAGTGCTCTGGAGACAGTGCCATCATTGTCATTGATTACAGCAGTGTGTGGATAAAGTGATCCAGCCTTCCAGGTTATGTCCACAGGACCCATCATCACTACCCCCTGTTGGTCCTGATTTCCTACTTTCTGAGGTCTGGGATTAAATCTCTGCTTTGTCTCTGCTTTGTCACGTGTTAACGGAACAACTTAACTTCTCTAAGAGTCTTATCTCCCAAACAGAAAAAATAACATGGCGTTCCTATGGCTGTCACGATAGGTGAATATATGACCTTGGAGTCAGGCAGGGCTTGCTGTGAATCCCACGTCTGGTCACCATTCATTCTCTGGGCGACCTCAGACACATTACTGGTGACCTCTCCCAGCTTTCTTGTGTGTAAAAAGAGGATCTCATCAAGAAATGAAGTCCTGAACAAATGGAGCCAGTGTGATCATCGTGTGATGTGTGCCCAGCATAAAGCAGGAACTCTGTTTCCCTCTTCCTTCCATCTCTGTTTTCCATGTCCTGAACTCCTCTTGTCCTCTATGGGCTGGCATCTGGGTCCCTCTTTGGAGGACCCCACCCTGACTGCTCCTGTCCTGAGATGCTTCCTCTCCCTTCCTCTTTTGCCCTCCCCTGATTATACAACCCATTTTCTGTCTTTCTGCATGTCTGTCTTCTACCAGTTGAAAGTCTCTTGGAGCAGAAATCCTATCGCACGAGTCACTCTTACTTATACATTCCAGGGCTTCGCTCAGTGCTGGGTCCATAGGAGCATTTGTGGTATCTGAGTAAGTGTGTGAGTAGGCGGATGACTGAGCAAATGTGAATGAATGAATGGATTGAACTCAAAGAAGGCTTGGGCTGAGCAGGAGCAAGAAGTGAAACCAGAGCCGAAGGTCTCAGAACACGGGGAAACTGAGTCCGCCCATCACAGAGGTTCATTCATCTCTGTGTCTGCACGTTTGCCAGGAAGGCCTAGAGCAGTCCACAGATTCTCAGAAGTGTCTCTGGCTTCTTGCCAAGTTCCTGGTCTAAACTGATGGAGCAGTAGGCCCCACCAGGGGACTCAACCAAGGCAGTGGAGGGAAGGTGACAAAGGAGAAAATATCAGACCTGGCAGGATACCAAGCCCTGCAGGGACCTCAGGTGGGAGGGGCCTGCGTGCAGCCCCCAGGACTGGGATTCCTGTAGCGTGCAAAGGTCTAGCTAGTTCCTTCTAGGCAGCTTTTGTGCAGGGAAGGTTTGTGTGTCTTCCTCTTTTCTCAGTTCTTATGTTGAATCTGCTAACTGAAAGGGTCTCTCAGGTTCATTGGGTCCAATCACCTGCTTCCAAGGTGAGCAAGCTGAAATGACTTCAGGCACATGCCAGCACGTTTCCGCCCCACCAGCACTTTTCTGCCCCAGTTTTCTTTTCTCCCTTCCCCTCCCTCCCTCTACTCTCCTCTCCTCTCCTTTCTTCTCCTCCTATCCTATCTTGGGTTCTAAAACCTTGATTTTTATTAAGAGCAATATTTTTTTTCAAAACTGTGGGTTATAGCTTATTGGTGAATTATGAAATGGATTTCAAAGATCGTGACCAGCTTTTTAGAAAATGAAATGGAGTCAGGTGGGTTGACACAGGCCTGTAATCCCAGAGGCTCAAGAGTCTGAGGCAGGAGTATTGCAAGTTCAAAGCCAACCTCAGCAAGAGTGAGCAACTCAGCAACTCAGTGAGACCCTGTCTCTAAATAAAATACAAAATGGGGCTGGGGATGTGGCTCAGTGGTCAAGTGTCCCTAAGTTCAATCCCTGGTACCCAAATGAATAAATAAATAATAAAAATTAAATTCTAAGTCTGCATTACATTATTGTTGACTCCAGGTACAATGCTGGGATGCAGATCTCCAGAGCATATTCCTTTTACTTGATGGGAACCTTATGCCCATTGACTAGTGACTTTCTGTTTTTCCTCCCTCCCAACCACCATTTCAAGTTCATCCTTTGATTCTATGGTTCTGACTGTATTTGATACCTCGTAAGAATGAAATCATGCAGTCAGTCAGCTCTTGGTGTTGCATCTGTGGATTTTACCAAAACAGAAAATATTCTTTAAAACCTGAGCATGTTAGACTTTTCCCTTGTACAGTAAAATGACTTTCTTTTTCACAATTTTGTTGCATCAGGTATCATAAGTCATCTAACGACGATTTTGAGGATACTAGAGGATGGACCCAGGGTTTCTGCAAATACTAAGCCATTTTATATAAGGGCCAGGAGCATCCACTGATTTTGATATCCATGGGGCTGCTGCCACCAACCTGCTGGGTTGCTGAGACATGGCTGTGTTTGTATTTCTGTGACTGAGTCACACGGATGAACAAATAAAGAAACGTGGTACATACATACAGTGACATACCAGTCAGCCTTCAGAAAGGACAGTGTGCAGTATGCAGCCACACAGACGAAGTTGGGGATATTGTGCTAAGTGAAGTAACCCCGGATTGTCACCCCTTCTTGAGTCTGTGCTCTCCTTTCCCCGGGCAGGTTGTGTATGTCACCGCGACATTCCCCTACATCATGCTTCTGATCCTGCTGATCCGAGGGGTGACGTTGCCGGGGGCCTCTGAAGGCATCAAGTTCTACCTGTACCCTGACCTCTCCCGGCTCTCAGACCCACAGGTAAGGGCTGTCTGCTCAATGTCACCCACAGCCAATGGAAGCTTTCAGCAAAGCCCTGCCCCCAGCCCCTGAGGTTCAATGGCCAGTTAAACAAGTTGGAAATCTGTGGACTTCTTCTCAAGATAAAAATTTTTAGTGCATCCATTAAATTTATAGGAATAGAAGATATGAAAATACAGTTTCATTTACAAAAGGCAAATTTGCCACATAGATTATATAGGCACTTTTTATCAGTACCTTAAGTAGTAAAATCAGCAAGCAGGCCTGAGCACTGGTTGAGAATTCCTTATGCAAAGTGCTTGAGGGCTGGGGTTTTAGCTCAGTGGTAGAGTGCTTGCCTAGCACGTGGAGGCACTGGGTTTGATCCTCAGCACAACATATAAATAGATAAATGAAGGAATTGTGTCCATCTACAACTAAAAAGATTTTTTTAAAAAAGTGCTTGAGACCAGGAGAGTTTCAGAATTCGAATTTTTTCAAATTTTAGAATATTTGCATATACATAATGAGATATCTTGGGGAGAGGACCCAACTCTAAACACAAAGTTCATTTGTTTCATGTTTACCTTGTAGTAACATAGTCCACAGGTAATTTTATTCAGTACTTTTAAAAATTTTTTGCATGAAATGGAGTTTCACAGTGCAGGACTTTCATTTGTGACATATCAAGTCTCAAATTCCAGCAACTTGGGAGGTTGAGGCAGGAGGATCACAAGTTCAAGGTTAGCCTTGGCAACTTAGCAAGGCCCTAAGCAACTTAGCGAGACCCTGTCTTTAAATAAAATATGCAAAGGGCTGGGGATGTAGCTCAGGGGTTAAGCGCCCCTAAATTCAAACCCCTACCAAAAAGAGTCAGGTTTTGGATTCTAGATTAGGAATGCTTGGTGCCATGATTTCAAAACAACACTGAGCATACAGGATATTTTGAGGTAATAGTCATAGTATGAAAATCTCTGGGATTTCCGTTGTTAATGGTACTAGAGGTTATTGTCTGCACTTGCATTCATAATTTAAGAAAATGGTAAGTTAGGAGTTAGTTGAAATTGCAAACATTTTTTTTTCCCACCCAAGATGACAGACCTCTGCAGAGGTGCATCTTAGTAAGAGAAACTGCTCCCTACAGGGATGGCTTGCAGAAAGGAAAAAAAAAAGAATTAGAGCAATTGTCTAACCTATTAGTTGTCTTTGGTAAAGCATTGTCTGTCCTGAGTAGTGAGTAGTAGCGTTTATGCCTAAGCTTCTCTAAGCACAACCCATAGCAATTAAAACAAACTCTCTAGGGGCGGTTCCCAGATATCAGTATCTTTAAAATTCCTCAGGAAATTTCACTGTGGAAAATAACATACTTAAAGACAATCTGGGTGGGCGAGGAGGCACCCATCTTTCTCTTCAACATAGATGGATCACATGGAATCTCTGTGTAATCTTCACAGAGAATTGAAACTTACAAGAAATGTCAGGTTTGTGGTTTTCAGCCTCCCCCTGTTAGGGGAGCTGGGGTGGGAATGTCCGTGGAGTGCTGGTATGTGAACCTTCGTCATAGTGAAAGAAAGGACTGTGGAGTGTAAAGAGTGCTCATTTTTGTCTCAGTGTGCCCTGCCTTGCAGCTCAGGGCACCTGCAAGCACCTGAATTGCATCTGAGTTGTAGGCAGAGTCCCCAGGAAGAAGGAAATTGGCTCCTGACTGTTGATCTTGCCAATTCCAACCTCTCATGGCAGATGCTCAGTTGAAGAAGCAGCTTTGGAAAGCACTGGTCTGTGTATTTTTGTGAGATCTGTACTTGCTCTGCCTTGATTCAGAACAGATTTTCTCTCTTCTGCTCCTAGATTTCCTTTTCCTGGTCCTTGAGATAGTCAGTCAAGAGGTCCTGAGCATCCCCCAGAGTTTCCAAACCTGATTGATCATCAGAATACATGAGAGCATTTTTAAGTGCAGATTCCAGGCCCCAACCCTAGAGATTCAGGCACCTGGACATTCATCTGTATGTCTATCCATCTATTTTTGTGTGTTTGCATCCATCTGTCTATCTGTCTATTTGTGTGTGTGTGGTGCTGGACATCAAACCCAGGGCCTTGTATATGCTAGACAAATTCTCTACCACTGAGCTACTCCCCAGCCCCTGGGCATCTATATTAAGAAGCTTCATAAGGGTTGAGGATTTATTTACCTCAGTGGCAGAGCACTTACCTAGCATGTGCAAGGCCCTTAGTTTGGTCCTAAATCCTGATAAAAATAAGAAGCTTCAGAGGTGATTCTGATGATGGGAAAAAAAAAAAAAAGTTTGAGAATCTGAGTGCTGTGGCACACACCTGTAATCTCAGCTACTCAAAGGTTGAAGCAGGAGGATCACAAGTTCAAGACCAACCAGGGCAACTAAGCAAGACCCTGTCTCAAAAAAAAAAAAAAAAAAAGTCTGGGGATCCCCATACCTCAGTGGTAGTGTACCCCTGGGTCCAATACCCAGCATTGCAATAAATAAATAAATAAATAAATAAATAAATAAATAAATAAATAAATAAAGTGAGTTGGCACCTATGACCTTTGAACCCTAAAGAGAGAGAGACAGACAGACAGGAGCACAGAGGTAAGGCCAGGCTGTTCACCATTCATCTCTTCTGCTCTAATTATCCCAGTTTCTTAGCATTTCTTTTCCTTTCAGGCCCTGACTTGTAGGCCAGTACTTATCTGCAGGGCTATTCTATGGAGCAGTCATTTTGGCATTCCAGAACCAGAGAGCCCGTTGAACTGGGAGTGGGAAGTAGGTTCTCCTGTTTCTGCCACTCATCCTGACCTTGGACAAGTTCCTTCTCTTTCCCCTTCTGGGCCTGAGTTTCTTCCTTGATGATATGAAAGGGGTGAATTCCGTCCGTGGTTTTCAAAGTGGAGCCAGACAGTCCACTTCCATGAGCATGGGTTGGCAAACTATGGCCTTTAGTCCACATCCATCCCTCTGCACATTTTTATGAATAATGTTTTGTTGGCACTCTGCTGCTGTGTGTTTACATGTTGTCAAGGGCTGCCTCAGTGCTGTGTTGTGGGTCCCAAGACCACTTACACCTTTAGTGATTCCCTAGAAGGATTCATAGGACTCAGAAGCAGTTATGGTTTATTTCAATCATCAGCAAGACAAAGAGGCTCATCAGGCAGAGTCTGCAGGAGTCCAAACACCTCTACTCAGGTTCTCCTTCTTCTAGGAAAAGGCATCCAGAGCACACTCTTCCTCTAGAATTCCAGCACGGAAATACCACAGCCATGCAGCTTTTCTACTCAGAGACACCTGCTCGGGGACTTTGACTCTGAGCCTGGAGTTTTTTGTTTGTTTGTTTCTGAAACATTATTTATAATAGCAAATGTTTGAAAAATCTTATTTTTCCATTATTAACAGATTGGTAAAATTAGCAATGCTAATATTTTTCTCTATAGAGAAAAAAAAAAGAAAGAATAAGATCTCCAGGAATGGATATAGAAATGACTCTATTGGTGAATTAAAAATGCAAGGTGCTGCCAGATGCAATGGTGCATGCCTGTAAGCGGCTCAGGAGGCTGAGGCAGGAGGATCACAAATTCAAAGCCAGCCTCAGCAAAAGCAAGGCACTGAGCAATTCATTGAGACACTGTCTCTAAATAAAATACAAAATAGGCCTGGGGATGTGACTCAGTTGTGGAATACCCCAGAGTTCAATCCCAAAACAAAACAAATAAAAAATGTAAGGTGCTGAATAACTTTTTTATTAATACATTGTAACTATGTATAATAGTGGAATTGTTACATATTTGTACATGCACAAGATTTAACTATATAATTTGACACTGAATAACTTTCAAAGTTTCTGACATTTTGTAAAAGAAGAGGGACATAATAATCATGTTTGCTTGAATTTGCATACACTAAATAAAAACTAAGAAAAGTGATTATTCATAGCAAATGGACTCAGAATTAAGGGGGAAAAGCCTGTTTTAATAATACACAGTCATATTTTCAGTCAGGAATTTTAATGGGAGCACTTTACTGAGTGCAGAGTTATGTCTGCCTAACATGAACCATTGCAACCTGCAGAATTCCAGGCTCTCAGAGGGAAGAGTGTGTGTCCCACCACCAATCACATTGCTCATAAAAATGGTCTAGGTGTCAGTCTAAGTGGAAGTCAGCATCCCATGCATGCAAAACAACCATATCAGGGAGTGCCACAGGGAACCTTCTAAAAGCTATGTTCCCAAATATCAGCCAAGAGCCAGCCCTACAAGCAGGCTTTTTTGCATACCTGCAAAAACTCAAATATTCACTGTTCGGCTCTTTCTAGAAAAAGTTCTCTGACCTCTGCAGTGGAGCACCCCCACAGGCGCAAGAGCAGGGCCAGTAGCCTCTGACCCTCGCATGACTCCACTCTGTCTATGTGGTTCTCTACCTCTGCTGTCACCACCCTACTTCAGGCCACCACCAGCTTCCATTTGCAACCCAGAGTAGCCTCCCATGGGTCTTCCAGAAATGACTTTAGACCCCTCCAGGCCACTTCCCATCTAGCAGCAGAGTGATCTTTTTGATCACTTATTGCTTAAATCCCTCCTAGGGTTCCCTGTGGTCTTTGGAATAAGATCCAAATGGTGGGGCCCCCAAGGTCTTCCCGTAGCCTCTTTGTTGCTGCATCCCCTATTACACTCTCCCTCTTTGAACCACTCCAGATAATGGCCTCCTTTTGGGACCTCAAATATAGTATTCTTTCTGCAGGGACCTTGCACATGCTTTTCCTGTATTGGAACTACTGACTCCTCCTTCCCCCGCCCCAGACCTGCCCCCCACTGTGGCTAACATCCACTCAGTTTAACCAGTCTTCTCAAGCAAGTTTTTCTCAGCTGCCCACTGTGCACATCCCCCACCCCAGTACTCCGTACTTATTTTCCAAAGCACCTATGTTTGCAGTGAAATATGTATATATTTATATGTGTATGTGTGCACTTTATAGGTGTGATTTTTATTCATTTGATATCCATTTATTTAACAGGCTTCTGCTGAGTGCCTCCTTGATGTCAGAGATCCTTATGGGTATTTAGGATAATGGTAGTCAACAAAATCGATCTCTGCCCCAGGAGGCTTATATCATAGTTAGGGCAGAAGGCAATAAAGAAAATTGAAAAGCAAAACCTAGAATCCACTAGATGGTGGCAGGCACCCTGCAGACAAAGTAAGGCAGAGGGGCTAGAGTGCTGGAGGGAGAGAGAAGGGTACTCAGTAGAGTGACCTGGGAGGGCCTCTCTGAGGAAGCAGCTCGGGATAAGATCTCATCTGCCCTCCCCACCGCTGGCCCAGTGCCCGGTACATAGTAGGTGCTCAGTAAATGTTTGTTCAATGAACATAAGAGCCAGAGCTCTTTTCGTGTTTGAAAATGTTGTGTTTCTATAACAAAAACTCTAGTGACCTCGAGTTACCAAATCTGTAAGCTGTAATGTGTTCTGATTCTTTCTTAGTGATGGCCAAGAAATGTAAGGGCATCTGTGCATGTTCCCAAGAGCACCTGTTAACTGTCTGGGGAAGAGATAAAGATAGTGACCCCAAGAAACTACTTGTCAGCTGGGTTTTTGTTTTATTTGGAAACGAGTGTGGTGCAGGAAGAGCCCCAACATGGCCCAATTCCATGTGAACATCCCAGACCATGAAGAGACGGAAGGGCTCTGGGCTCCATTCACACCCTCCCGCTATTGGTGGTGTGGTCCTGAGTTAGGTTCCTCACCTCTCTGGGGTCAAGCGCTCTCTTCCCTAGAATGAGGATCACAGATGGTACCTGCCTGTCCCAGCAGATGGCCTTGAATGTCCAATTGCAAGGAGGGCTGGGGATGTAGCTCAGTGGCTTGCCTAGTGTGTGCAAGGCCCTGGGTTCCACCCCCAGCACCAGAAAAAGAAAGAAGGAAAGGAAAATACCCATGGTAAGCTCTGATACATATTGTATATGTCCTCATTCTAGCCATTCTGACAATGAGAACATGATTTTGACATCCTTTATGTCCCAGGTTTACCTCCTAATGCAAATTAAATAAATGCATAATTATAAAAGAAAAAAATCTTGTTTCTCTAGCAACTGAGTCATGGTGCCTGCGATGTGTATATCACACAAAACTCAGCCATACCAATATAGACATGCTATACATGCATGCATATATGTATTGTGTGTGATTTAAAAGAAATGTTTATTTTAAAGTCAAATATTAAATAAATATTAGAACAAATATAGATAGACATGGCAAAAATGGCTCAGGAGGAAGGCAGTTGGCTAACATTTGGGACACAGTGCCACTGGAGCTATTGAACCACAGAGGGACTTGAGATAGCCACAGAGTCACCTAGACACCTGAGGCATGGCTCTAAGTCAGGGCAGGTTAGGGGAGCTGCCCGCTGGGAACATTTTCTCTCAGGAGGTCAGTATAAGGCTTGGTCTTATCTCTCTTGATGATATTCTCCTCCAGTTCAGACTGGTTTTGTTCTTGTATTTTAATGATCCTGACCTGGTTTCCCATTTGCACTTCAAATTGTACTGGGAAGAAAAGTTCCCAGAAGGAGCAGGTAGGCTGGTTACTTGGCTGGTCTGGGAGTGTGGGCACCCCCATTTCTTAGGGGATAATCTCAAAGTTGCAGTGTTCAGACCTCCTGAGGCTGAGAGGCACTGCAGGGATCACTGTGTAGCTGCCAGAATCCTCCAGTGGGCAGAGAGCCAGGAAGGAGGGATGATGGAGGGGAAGGAGAACCCCAGGGGTTCTGGGTGAGCTCCAGAACACACTGAGGTGTCCGACCTTTTGAGGGCCCCAGGCCTCCTGGCTGCTCCATCCAGTCCCTTAGGGATGGGGCCTCCGGTGAACTGGGGGCTAATAGCGGGTAAAACAAGCACTTGAGGGCAAGTCCTCTCAGGTCAGATACTGTGACAATCCTGGGTACTGCTCATCTGTCACCAGAGCCCAGCAAGGTTGTCCTGAATTTATCCCACCAGGAGTGATCATGTGTGGGCATGCCCAGGTCCTGCATATGGGAGTACATATGTCCTCCTATCTCCAGGAGCCACAGTCTGTGGGCAAGTGCAGGCTCATGGCTCTTCTTCTGGGTGGTCCCCATGGTCTGGGTTAAAGCAGAGCTTCTGGACCATCCTTGAGGTCTGGCAATGGCAGGTGGCAACCTGTTACTGGTAATCCCCATGCCAATGCCTGCCAGCTGCTCGTGCCTCTGGTGCAGCAGAGTGGGGTTCCAGTGAGGTATCCACACCCTCCCTTTCCCTCTCTTGCCTTCTTGTGGGGGGGGGCAGGGAAGGCTAGGTGATCTGTGTCATCATTATCACCAGGGTTGACTTCTCTCAAGATGGGCCTGGGGCCAGAGGGGTGGGGCTCTTGCAGGTCACAGGGGTTGGGTCAGTCCCCAGGGGGCCTTCTCCCACTCCCCCATGAGATGCCAGGAGGAGCCCCAGTCAGCCCCACATCTCTCCACAATCCAGATCTCCATTACTTAGAGATGAAGGCCACCTCCCCTTCCCATCAGGCTTGCAGGAGAAGCTCAAGGTTGCCTGTTCTTCACTGCTGTGTCATTTACATTTCTGAAGGGACAGCAGGTGTCTGGTGCAAAGCTCTGGACCTTTCTTGCCTCTGGGATCCAAGAGGAAAGTCTCCACCCATAAGGAGCCTGCCTGGCCCCTCTGGCTTCTGTGACAGGAAACCTGCTGGAAGGTGGTGGAGTGTCAAGATGGAGAACATATTCATAATCCCTGCTCCCCTCTCCTCAACCAGGGAGGCCAGAATGTGCCGACAGACAGCTCAGTTCACCAGGAGGCAAAGCGAGTTATGTCTACTCCCTCTCTTTGAAGCCTCACTCATCTGTAAAATGGGGATCATACCTACTTCATGAAAGTGTGTAAAGAGGCTGGGGCTGTAGCTCAGTGGTAGAGCCCTTGCCTAGCATGTGCAAGGCACTGGGTTCGATCCTCAGCACCACATCTGAATAAGTTGAAAAATAGAAGTCTATCAACAACTAAAAAATAATTTAAAAAATAAAAGCGTGTAAAAGCCCAACCAGACCATTACAGTTCTAGGGCACCCTGACCATCCTATGTAAAGGTCACCCTCTTCTTCACTCCACTCCTGGCACAGCCCATTCACTTCCCCAGCTCAGTTCCCTCCCTAGCATCTGCCAACATCTCAGACGCTGTTCCACCCACCGTTCCAAGTGTGTTACATCCGTGGTTGACTCTCCAGCCCCTGGGACAAAGTAGATGCTCAGTAGGTATTTCTGAATGAATTGAAAGAAGAAAGGGAGGGAGGGAAGAAAGGAGAGAAGGAAGGAGGAAGGACAAAGAAAGGAAGAAAACTCCTAGCAGGGCCTGTTATTTTGTGTTAGATGACACAGCATAGTGGCTTTGCTCTTCAGCAATGGTAACAGAACCTGATGTTGAAGGAAGGAAATTTGAGTCTCTCCACATTGCCCAGATGGGTGACCTTTACCCTGTGTCTTTCCCCCTCTGGGCTCAGGGTCTGCACGCATCCCTCAGGAGTAAGAATACCCACCGCACAGGGTGGCCGTGAGTCTAATGTGCAGAAAGCTGCCAAAGCACCCCTGGTTTCTGTTCTTGGTGTCCAAGCCCAGGGCCTGGCCTGTACCTTACCAGCTCTGGGCAGAGCAAGTCCAGGCCCCACAGCCCAAAGGGGGGCTTTGAACTCGGAACCAAGTGGCTTTATTTTAGATCCAGTAAATTAAGTTTCTCGTCAAGAACTTGAAGCAACACAGCAGCTCGGCCTCTTTGTCCTCCTGCTATTTGCATTCCGTGGTCTGTTATAACTTTCTAAACATCTATTTGTCTTCTCTGTCAGCCCTCTGTTCTCGCTGAAGTGTGGAGTGCTTCCACTCTTTTTTTTTTTGCCCCTCAAAATTTTTTTTTTTTTTAACTTTCTCGTCTTTTCAGTCTTTGGGGAGCCAAAGGGATCTTGCAAGAAAACCCATTGTCCCTGCCCCAGATTCCTGCCACTCTCCTCTCTTCATTGTGTTTCAAGTATGTATTTTCAGGGCAAGAACAGAAAAGGCCCGTCACAGGTCCAGATCCTGGGGTCTGCTTTCCCAGGGCACTGGGACACCCCTTACCAGAGTCCGCCTCCAGAGCCCAGGGAACTGGAACCTGAAGCCAAGGGCACTGAATCCACCTCAGAACACCAAACCCCTCCTCCCTCCCCACCCCACAGGAGACCAAATCAAGGGAAAATAAGTTGCTTAGTTCAAAACCCTACCTGCTGAACCTTGCCAATGTGACTGTGGAATCTGCTGCCACCTGGTGGCAGTGTACTCTGACTCTCAGAAAGGACCCTGAGAAAAATGGGCCTCCTTCTGGGCTGCAGGAATTTTCAAACCAGAATATATCAACCTTCATTTAGAGACATATCTGAAAAGATTGTAAACATCATGGATGCAGGGGTTACTCCCTGGGACTGGAAAGCCCCCACGGTTTCCTTTCAATATATTTGATTCTGGGTTTGGATCACTGACTGTTCCACCAGGACTGGTTTGCTGTGCACTCGGGACCAGGAACTGGAGATGTTCTTTTCAAAGAAGTTCCGGGCTCTTGGGACTTATGATTAAGTCCCTGTAACAGTGGTGAAGGGTGGTGCTGGGTCAGAATTGAGCTGATAAGTGTGCTCCTTCAGGTCTGCCGGTGAATTCCTTGGGAATTAAAGATTATCTAATCTCATGCACACTTCAAGGTAGCAGATCTTTGTTCTTTTCTTGGCTCCTTAGGGTTCCTTGAGTTGCCCCCTGTGGGATCAGAATTCTTGTATACCCCGTTGGGGTTCGGTGCACTGCTGAGATTCTATGAAGTTAAAATAGTTCTACCTACAGGTTTGCTTGAGGTGAAGTTTTGTGGTTTTTAGTTCCGAGTCATTTTAGAAGCACTTTATAATCGGCAATCTTGGTGAATAAAGAACTATTTGGGTATCTATAAAATTAATTATACTAGGGTTGGGATTGTGGCTCAGTGTTTGAGCATTTGCCTAGCATGTGCAAGGCACTGGGTTCAATCTAAGCACCACATAAAAATAAAATAAAATTATTAAAAATTTTCTTCAAAGCATCGATCTTGGTAACATTTAAGAAGAATAAAGAAAAGAAACTAGTGATACTGGAGACTGAGGCTGTTATCCCCATGGTGGAGCAGTGCTTAGCATATGTAAGACTCTAGATATGATCCCTAGTGTAAAAAAAAAATGTGGTCATAGTAGTTATCATGTATGCCAGGTACTGTGCTTTATAAATATATCATTTAATTTATCCAGTTTACTCAATCGGCAAATAGTTATTGAAAAAATTATGTTCTGGACATGGAAACTAAGTGCTATATATACAGGTAAAATTCTCATTGACCTCTAAGCTTTAAACCTGCATCTTCAAGGTTTTATAAAGGAGGGAACGGAGGCTTATAGGGGCTGAAGCTTGCGTGGTTAACCCTTGAACCCAGATGAGTCTGACTTAGAAGGGCAGAGGGTGCAATGGGGAAACTCTGTTGGATCTGATTTTCTGACTTCTCTCTGTCTGCCCAGCCCTGGGTTAGCAAGGTTGGCGCTAGAGTCTTTGAGCATCCCAGACTGCATGATTAATTTGCTGGAATCCTAGAATCTTAGTATTAGGCACGTTTAGTCCCTATGTAGTACAGAATGGGTCCTTCCTGTGACGGGAAGGCCCCTCATCTCCATTTGGGCACAACCTGTACTTACATGGTTTCCAACATTGAGACATGCCTTCCATTCTTTCTTGTCTGCTCTGATTTGTCTGAGTCCCACTTTGACAGGTAAACATACTAAATGAAAAGCAACCTGAACAAACCTGGCACAAGTCAGCATCCTCTGGGCTAATAGAGTAACCTCCATGATGGGCTCCCTGCTTCCTGTAGTTCATGGTGACTCCCTCACACAGAAGACCAAGGCAGCTTTGTAAAGGGATCCTGGGTCATATAACTTCTTGCATTCTTCTTTGAACATGTTCTCCTTTAAGTCTTTGAATATATTTGTAGTGCCTGCTTTAAAGTCTTTGCTAAATCCAAAGTCTCTTTTTCAAGAGGGTGAATCCTATTTTCCTATCTGATCGTTTTTGACGAATACTGCATTTTATGGGTATGTTGTAGACACTCTGGATTCTGTTATCTTCCCCTGAAGAGTGTTGGTTTTTATTTTAGTGGGTTTTGTTTTTAATTATTAGCTAATAAGCTTGCTTAGGCTTACCTGTGTTTTCTTAGTGCCAGATGTGTGGTAATCTGAAGTTATTTCCCAAGCCCCTGTAACTTGATAGGACTCCGGAGGACTTGATAGCTTTCCAAGTCTATGTCCCAAATAGTTCTTGTCAGGGCATGGCTTTATGCTTGATTAAGCTGGGTGTAGAGTCGTTTTGACACTAGAGCGGTGGTTCTCAACTGGGGAAACTGCCTCCCAGGAGACATTTGGCATTGCCTCGAAATATTTTTCATGGTCAGAGTTGGGGGTGCTACTGGCATCTCCTCAGTAGAGGTCAGAGATGCTGGAAAACATCCTACAGTACATAGGACAGCCCCCACAAAAACAACAAAAGATTGTCAAGGTCCAAGGTCAGTAGTGCCAAGGTCAAGAAACCCTTCCAAACTGAGGCCGTTCTGTGTCTCATTTGGGTGCCAGAGATGTTGACTGTATCTCCCCCAGCCCAGCAGGTGAGAGCCTCTATCCCCTGGTGGTGTTCCTCCCCAGCCGGGGTTTGGCCCCCTGCGCTCTCCAGTGAAGTTTGGGTGGTCTCACACCAGGTATTCATAGTCCATCCTGCTACAGCCTCACAGGGAACCTCCCCATGAGGTTCCACTCCACTCTACTCCACTCCACCACTCCACCACCTCACCCCTTCCTGGTGTCTTTTACTGTGGATTCCAGCTATTTCAGCCACCCCACTCTTTATCCTCCTTCCTTTGCTTGGTGAGAGCACACAACTCTGCTAGAAGAACCCAGGCTTTCTGCAACCTGTTCAGGAAATTGCCCCCAGGCAGTAGGCTGAGCATCTTGCTCCAGGGCTAGCTGTCTTGCCCTAAAGATTTTCCACTGCCTGAAAACAGTTGCCTCCTGTATATTTTGTCTGCTTTGACAGTTCCTATGTCAGGAGGGCTACTGTGATCCCAGTTACTCCAAGACTAGAAACCAAGGTCTTACTCCCCTGCTTATGACCTGCCCCTACTAGTTTAGTATTAAAATCCAGACTGCTCTCTGTGGCCAAGGTTAAGGTATAGCCCCCAACTCCCACATGACCTCCCAGGCTCATTCCTACTTTAGGACCCTGACATCTGCCTGGGTCACGCTTTCCTCAGCTATTCCTATGACTGGTTGTCTCTCACTCTGTAGGTCTCAGCTCCAATGTTAGTTCACCTCTGACCAGTTGAGCTCAAACATCCCCCTGTAGTCCCATTTTCCTTTATTCACAGGGCTGATAGCTTTCTGGAGTAACCTATTGTGTGGATGTCTTCATTTAGTTCCCTCAGTTAGAATTTCAGCTCTGTGTGAGCCAAGAACTTGTCTGTCTTGTCCACTCTAGACTCCCTAGCACCTGGCACACAATCAGTTGTATGGGAAGTTCCTAGGCAGTACTGGATGAATGAATGGATGGTGGATGGATGAATGGTTGGATAGATGGTGGATGGATGGATGGATGGATGGATGGTTAGTAGATAGATGGATGGTGGGTGGATGGATAGATGAATGCATGGTGGATAAGATGGGCAGATGGTGGTTTAGATAAAGAAATAGAAACAGAGAAGAAAAAAAATTATTTCTGGTTGCATGTCCTGGAGAAGACTTTATGAATCAGGTAGTCTGATTTGGTCTCTAAAGGATGAGGAAGGGAGGGCCATTTGGAAGTAAGCAAGGAGCAGAAATAGGAAAGTGAATGTAGGTGCAGGACTTGGTCAGCAGCTCATTGTGACTACAGGATAGATTTTGTGGGTAGGGAATCAGAAGACATAAGGTTAAAACAACAGACTGAGGGCTCTTCAGTGGGAGCCTGAGCTGTGAAGCCAAAGAATTGAGACTTCATTCAGTGCTTGTAGGAAGCTATTAAATGTTTCTGAACAAGAGATTGGCATGAAAAGAGCTGAAACTTCAATTACTCAGACAAGAGGGAGGCTCAGCAAAGCACGGCAGCAAAGAACACACATTTTAGAATCCACAGATCTGCATTGCTCTGTTCTTTTAGTCAACAAAGCTGCTCACTGCTCTCTGCTGTGTGACCATGGGCAGGAGACTTACCCCGGCTGAGCTTCAGTTTCCTCTCTTGTAAGCTTCCAGAGGGCAGGGTCCCATCTTTTATTCATCTCCTGCCCCCGTGCATATGTGGTAAGTTTAGGTGAAGTCACATGTGTAAGCTCCTCCAGCTGTATAGGAAACATGAGCTAATAGAGTGAGTCAGGGGAAAAGAAGAAAGAATTAGAGACACCTATCAAATGACCTTAAGTTTGGGGGGGCGTCTGGCAAAGGAGTGAGTCTTTGTGCTGTGGATGGAGAAGGCTTTGCAGTCTGGTAGGGGTATGAGAAGAAGCCCCCCAGCTATAATGTTATGGGCAGCCGTGGCTGGAGCTCAGTGTTTGTCTAGCTGCTTCTAGAAGCTCAAAAAGCTCCACAAAGGAATGAGGCATCAGGGTCATTTCAAAGAGCTGTCGGTGAACGTTCAAGGTGCATGCATGGCTGTGCACAGAAGCACCAAAGGTGAAACGGGTAGTGCCTTGCCCTTGAGGATTTTGCAGTCTCCTAGAGATGAGAGCTGTCACCATGACGTAGCCATAGCAGGGCCTGGGGAGAGCTCTGGATAGCAATGGGCCAAGCTGTACCAGCGCAAGAGAGGAGATCGACCGGTGCCTGCATCCAGAGATTCTCATAGGAGACATTTTGTTAGAAATCCCTCCTTATGTTTATTCATCAGGAAAATATTTATGGAGCACCTGCTCTGTGCTGGGCATTATGCCAGGCTCTGCTTTTTAAATGAATCGACAGAAATGTACCAAGTTGTCTACTCCCGCTAGACATTTGCTGGGCACTGTGAGGGGAGGGGTGGATGAATAAGACATGGTTTCTGTTTTCTAGGACAGGCGTTTTCAACCGGGGGAGGGTCTTGGACTGTCCTTTCCACAAACCGTATATAAAATATTGTGCAGTAAGCACGCTTCAGATTAATATGTTTTAATTTTTTAGCAGTTTTAGGTTTAGAGAAAAATTGAACAGCATTCTCTGTTTCCCTCACATCTGAGTTTTCCCTGTTATTGTTAGGATGGTACTTTTTAATTAAAGCTGTGTTGATACATTGCTGTTAGCTAAAGATGAGCTTGCATTAGTGTTCCACCCTAATGGTGTTCCACATTCTGTGGATTTTGACAAATGTATGATGGCATGTGCCCAACATGATAAAATCATGCAGAGCAAAACTGCTCTAAAAAATCTTCTGCATTTCACTTATTCAATCCCTTCCTCCTTCTGAACTTGTTCCTATCCCTATATTTTTACCTTTTCCAAAATGTCACATAGTCAGAATCATTCCATAGTTGGGAATGTATGTGGCCTTTTCAGATTTGCTTTTTCTCCCCCACTTAAACATTACTACCCAAAGTACCTCCAGGCCACCCACATCAGGGAGCTTGTCAGATGTGCTGACCTCAGGACACATCCCAAATCTGCTCAATCAGAATCCTCATTTTAACAAACCCAGCCACAACCTCCCACTAGTGGACTTGGTGCACACATGAAAGTTTGAGGAGTTTGGTCTAAGAAAATGGTATGGTTTAGATATGAGGTATCTCCCAAAAGCTCATTTGTGAGACAATGCAAGAAAGTTTAGAGCCAAAAAGATTGGGTTATGAGAGCCTTAACTTAGTCCATTAATTTACTAGACTGGATTCTCTGGATGACAACTGTTTGCAGGTAGGGTGTGGCTGGAGGAGGCAGTGGATCACTGTGGATGGGCTCTTGGGGTTTATATTTTGTCTCTGGTGAGTGGAGCTCATGCTCTGCTTCCTTGTTGCCATGTCCTGAGCTGCTTTCCTCCACCACACCTTTCTACCATGCTATTGTGTCTCACCTCAGGCCTAGAGCAATGGAGTTGGCCATCTATGTACTGAGACCTCTGAAACTATGAACCCCAAATAAATATTTCCTCCTCTACACTGTTCTTGTTGGTTTCTGTTTTTCTCTCACAGTGGTGAAATAACTAACTAAAACAAGAGTGACAGGCTCAAATCTGTCAGAGAAATCACTGAGATCTGTTGTCTGAAGAGAAAGAGGTCCTAGGACTAAGTAGTCCAAGCGAGAAGGATTTCCTGGTATTAAGGCCATCCTTTTGTCCTTGCTCCTTCCCCTAGATGGGAGCAAAGTTTCCTGTAAAGGGAATGAAGTGGGCCCCTTTAGGGTCGCCTACCTTTTGGAACCACAAGAGTGACATACCATATCTAACTATTTAAATTGAAATCAAATAAAATCTGCAATTCGGTTTCTCAGTTTCACTAGTCAAGTTTTAAGTTATCAATATCCACATATGGCTAGTGGCCACCATACCAGAGCGCATGGAGACAGAGCATTTCTATCATTTCAGGAAATTCTATTGGACAGCAGTGATTTAGAAGAAGAAAAAAAAAAAAGACCTAAAAGCAGGAGAGTCTGTGGAAACTAGAGCTCAGATTGAACTGGGTGCTTGAAAATGGAGCATACTCTCAGCCCTTGTGAGTTTTCTTCCTCTTCCACTCAGGGTCCTGCTTGTTTCCAGCAGAGTTCTGGGAATGCACGTTGAAGAGTCAGGACCGGAACTGTGGCAATGATTGCCTTAGGCATGAATGACTGCAGCTGAGATTTGCCTATGAAGTACTGCAGGAGGCCATGGTGGCTGCATGTGCAGTATCATCAGAGTGGGAGGAAAGGGTCTTCCCTTGAACACAGGGAAACACAAGAGATATGGGTGCTGACTCAGTCAGCGGGCCTGTAACTACCTTTACTCTCCTTCTGAACAAGAAGATACCCTGGGACACAAATTTCCTTCCAAACTCTATACATCTTAATTCTGCTTTATTACTTTTTAAGAGTCAACACTTGAATTTTACATGATTTACCAATTTCTTTACTCTTTATTTCATTCCTCTCTACAGGATTGAATTTTCTTCTTAGTGAAGTTATATCATTTAGTATTTTTTTTTTTCCACAAGGACCTCAAGGAACTAAGCACTGTTGGTCTGTGTCCACACTCTTGGTTTGAACGACATTTGTTTCACTAACTCTCAGGTGGTAGTTTAGCTGGTTATAGAATTCAAGAATGGTGTGTTTGTGTGTGTCTGCATGTGTGTGGTATTGGGGACTGACCCCAGTGGTGCTTCACCACTGAGCTACATCCTCAGCACTTATTTTTCTTATTTCAAGACAGGATTTCACTAAGTTGCCAAGGCTGACCTCAAACTTTCGATCTTCCTGCCTCGGCCTCCTGAGTTGGTCATATTATAGACATGCACCACCACACCCAGCCACAGTAATTACCATACCCAGAACGGTAATTTTTGAGTTATATTTTGAACTTTGGTGCTCATTTTACAGGAGCAGCATATGGTCATACTCATACTTGGCACTTGCATGCTGAGTCGTAGTCTGAGGGATAGGGTTTTCCATCTTCTTCACGATAAGATATTCCCTTTCTGGCTGCTAGTGCTTTGCAGTTAGCCCACTCAGCTTTTCGTCATGCCTAGAGCCTGTAATCTTAAATCTGTTCTTGGAAAGGAATTTAAATTTAAATTTAAATCCTAGCTTTTTATTTATTTATTTATTTTTTATTTTTTGCAGGGAACTGGGGATTGAACTCAGGGGCACTTGGCCACTGAGCTCACATCCCCAGCCCTATTTTGTACCTTATTTAGAGACAGGGTCTCACTGAGTTGCTTAGGGCCTCGCTAAGTTGCTGAGGCTGGCTTTGAACTCGTGATCCTCCTGCCTCAGCCTCCCAAGTCGCTGGGATTACAGGCATGCGCCACCGCGCCTGGCAATCCTGGCTTTTTAGACTTCTATTTGTTCAGATAGTCCCATGGATTGCTGGGTCTATTCCTCCTCCTCAACTTTCAGTTTTGCTTTCCTCTTAATTCTGGCATTTGGAAGAAGTTGCTGACATCCTTTCAAGCCAGGCTATAAATTTAAAATGCCAATTATTTGTCATAATTGTATGTGTTCTGTATCTTCCATAATTTTTTGTCAGCATTTGCTTCTCTTTATCTACTAGTCTTTTTTAATATATATTTTCAGATGTAGATGGACATAATACCTTTATTTTATTTCTTTTTAACTTTTATGTGTTGCTGAGGATCGAACACAGTGCCTCATGCGTGCTAGGCAAGAGCTCTACCACTGAGCTACAGCCCCAGCCCTCCATCTGTTAGTCTTGATCATGGCAGTGAGTACCCACAAGTGATCCAAGGACATTCAGCACAATGTTCAAGTAACAAATTAATACTAAAGTAGACACCCCCTAGTCATTCACACTGAATTGAACAGCTCAGTTTCAATCATAAAGTCATATGTCCTTGGTGATGAGGTTGTATTTCATAATGTCCATGATTATATATTTTTAAATATGTTTTTAGTTGTTGATGGAGCTTTATTCTATTCATTTCTTTATATGCGGTGCTGAGAATCGAACCCAGTGCCTCACACATGCGAGATAAGCGTTCCACCACTGAGCCACAGCCTCAGCCCCCATGATTGTATTTTTGACAGTAAATTTGTTTCAGACACATAGAATGAAATTATATCTATCAAGATATTGGACAAAAACTACAAGTAGCTCATTTATTTGCTCCTTTATCAAGTAAAGGCCAATAAATAGGTCCAGCTCCTGTTTTTGTGAATGAGTAGCTGAGTATCAGAGAGAGGACATGGGTCAGTGGTACCCCAGATTGTGCAGAACTAGACCAGGACACAGAATCCCCACTCAAAACACCCTCCACCTTTCCAACTTTGTGAATCTCTTTCCTCACCTGTGAAATGAAGAGGTCTGACCAATGTGGAATCAGGTCCAGACTCACTAGCTTTGTGACCTTGGGCAGGTTGCGTAACCTCTCAAGTTGTCAAACCCGCTGCCTTGTGGGAAAGAGCTCTGAGAAAGGGCTACAGAGAGGTGGACGTCATTCTCATCATTAAGAGGCTGTGACCGGCTGCTGTAACTCCTCCGTGGTTCAGAAGGCATAAGCTCTGCAAGTGCAGGGTGTTCTGATGATTTCTGACCCAGCACAGCTTCGAGGGAGAGCAGGGATATCTTCCGTCTGTAAGCAGCAAGCTGATGGGGCTTTGATACCTCTTAGTCTGCTGGGACTGTGACATTTGATGTCCTCCTCCGTGAAAACTCACTGGCGTGTGAATCTCACGTTCCATTTCTCTCACTTCTCATATGCAAGCCAAGCGCTGGAACGCCCTGCAGGGCAAGCGTCTAGTGCTGCATAATGTTCACAACGAGGTCAAACTTAGCTCTGCTCCTTGATTAGAGCCTTAGTGACGTCCCAAATGGCAGAGGAAAGCGGGCTCAGCTCCACCTCCAGAGTCATGTACGCCGGGGTCATTGCGTTTCCCACCCCCACCCACAGGAGGCAGTGTTGCATGGTGGGAAATTCCTCCGCATAGAATCGGGAGACCCAGCCCTGTCACCGACATTGAGCAGTCACTGTCCCTCCCTTGTGCCAGAGTTCCCTCAGCCACAAAATGAGGACATTGAGTAAAATCACTGGTTGTCAATCTTCGAACCACCCATAACCCTTTATTTTTCTTTCCCCCCTTTAACCCTGCCATGTGGGCTGTCTCATGCTTGCAGAAAGTTCCTAATAGCAGTTGTGTATGTCCGATTGATAAAAGGTGACAAAGCCCAGGGATTAGTCTTTAAAATGTCCTTTGGGGGAAACCAGGTTCAGAGAGAAGAGGTGATTTATGTGTGGCCAAGCTAATGTTTTTACATCCTGTGTCAACTTTTCATTACTGTAACCAAAAGACCTGATGAGAACATCTTAAAGGAGGAAAAGTTTATTGTGTACTCATGATTTCAGAGGTTCAGTCCATGGTCTGTCAGCTGACTCCATCACTTTGGTCCCAAGGTGAGGTAAAGCATCATGGCAGAAGGACATGGCAGCTGATAGCTCATGGCAGCCAAGAAGCACAGAAAGAGAGAAAGAGAGAGAGCCCCCAAGAATGATCCAAGGACAAGGTATAAACCCCAAAGGCACACCCCCAGTGACCTACTTTTCTCCAGCCACACTCCACCATTCTCCGTGTACAGTTATCACGCAGTTAGTCCATTCAAATTATTAATCCATCAAATAGATCAATCAAATGATTTGGTTATAGCTCTCATAATCTGATCATTTCATCTCTCCAAACATTGTCTCTTGACCTTTTGTGGGAACCCCTTATATTCAAACCATCACCCATGATAAACCATCCGAGAGGGGGAAAGTTTCATCTCCAAGGTTACACAGATGATATTGAATTAACATTCCTCTAGGTCATGGGAGTAAGTAGATGGAAAGGCCTGGGTGAATGTCATTCTAAGCCAGCCCCTGGTTAGCATCCTTGGGGTGATCCCTGGCTGCACTTGATCACCACCCAAGAGAACCAACCAAATCATGGACAGCATCTCACTCAATTCTGCTTTTCCGGTGCTGCTTCTGCCCAGCATACAACAGGTGCTCATTACCTCCTTATTGTCAGATGTGGTTGTTGTGTTAAAACAATACTCCTGCCTGGGAAGGTGAGTACCAGAATAATTGTTTAAACCTCCAAAAAGTTGACGGAGCTGCTGGAGAAGACCCGAAGTGGGAAAAAAGAAAGGGTTCCAGGCTGCGGATATAGCTCAGTTGGTAGAGTGCCTGCCTCACAAGCACAAGGCCCTGGGTTCAATCCCCAGCACTGCAAAAAAAAAAAAAAAGAAAAAAAAAAAGAAAGGCTTCCTTAAGAAACACCAATGGAAGAAATAAATCATAGACATGGGCTTCCTCAGTGAATGCCTGGGAGAGAGACTCAACGTGGAATAATGCCCAAGCATTGTGCAAGGGGACACTAGTGGATGCAAACTTGGTCTTTCTTGTTCCTTTCTCCCTGCAACCCTGGAAGACTGTTCCATCTTATCCAAAAGGGAATTTGTGACTAAAAGTCAGGTTTAAGAACAGCTCAGATAAATCCCCAAGTTGCAGAGGGATGATAGCAGGAGTTCAGAGTTGTTTTTAATCTTTAACATGCTGTCAAGGAAGAGACAACTGAATCCCAGAAATTGCAAATTTTCAGGTCAGGGACTGAACACTGGTTCTGGCTCCTGGCATCCCCTGGGCAGGGCACGGATTTCCTCAGTTTACCCCCCACTGGTGCATGGGGCATCAGAAAGCCTGTGTTTTCAGCAGATCATCCCTGGGAGTGTCTGCCCTGGCCACTTCCCTGATCCCACCAGTCCCCACTGCTGGGAGAGGAGTCTCCCTCTGCTGCTGGGTTGGTTCAGTCGCACAGGGAACACCTACGCGCCTACCCGCTGCATGTGACCAGTGGTGTTCCTCTCCATCGGCCCCATCACAGACTCTGCAGCCTCCTTTCCACCCGTTTTAATTCCTCATACATTTCAGAGTCAGTTGTAGGCATCAGTGCACTTCACCCCTCAACCATGTCAACGTTCATCTCTTGATGTAGTTTTGACCGACCACATCAACATCCATCTCTTGGTTTGTTTTTTAAATGATCATTCTTGGTCTTGCAGCTCAAGCCAGAACCCCCAGGGGGAGGCACCAAGAGAGGC
This sequence comes from Glaucomys volans, assembly GCA_020662805.1. NCBI lineage: Eukaryota > Metazoa > Chordata > Mammalia > Rodentia > Sciuridae > Glaucomys > Glaucomys volans. The sequence continues at coordinate 157,022 of JAJEJO010002012.1, forward strand.
ATGAGGAGCGAGGACATGAGTTCATTCGCTGTGGCTTTGCCCCAAACCCCAGGCCTACGTGTCCCAGAGCACCCTTTGGGAGGGAGTGTTGTGGCCGCCTGTCAATTCTTGTTCCTCGCCCTGGAGTTAGCCACCCCTCCCGCTTGCTTGCCCTGGGAGACCTCGCTGTGGTGAGGACTGTGGCCTCAGAAACTGCAGGTTGGGGAGTTTGTGCTCTGCTGTTTGTCCTCTGCTGTGCTCATTCACTCACCCCAGATGGCTACTCCTGCTGCCCTGGGCACACGGGGCTGCTGTGTTCATCTGACTCCCCAGTATCCTACTTTGCTAAAGCTCTCTGTTCTTCCCTTCAGAGCAGCAGAGGACAGGCACATAAGCAGGTGGCTGTGTGACCTTGAAGGCTGACCAGAATTTTGAGAGGTAGAAAGAGAACAGTACTTGAGAGGAGGCAGCTGGTCACTCGATGTTGAGAAACGAAATCCATATGGACTCTGGGCTCATGGACAGCAGCAAGTCTGGCAAGACATGGGGGCTGAGAGGGGACACGTGTACCCGGCTGCTGTGTGCAGCCCTGCCTCTTGGTGGAGGTGGAAGTGAGGACTTAGGGTAGGCACAGGAGGACAAATGCCACATGATGTCCCTCATCTGTAAAAAACAAAAAACAAAAAAAAATTCAAAACTCATAGATGCAAAAAATAGAATAGTAGTTACCAGGGGCTTGGAGTGGGGCACCGATTGAGGAGATGCTGGTCAAAGGTCCACAACTTCAGTTAGATAGGAGTGAACTCAGGAAACCTGTTGTACAACTTGGTGATTATTGTTCATAACGGTCTTTGAATACCGTTGCCTTTGCCTCCACATCTGTGGACTCCGCACCTGTAAATCAAACCAACCTTGGATTGAAAATATTCTGTAAAAAAGAAAAAAAAAAGAAAGAGAGAGAAAGAAAAGAAATTGCATTTGTCCTGAACAAATGCACTATTGACTTTTTCTTGTCATTACTCCCTAAAAAATATAGCAACTATTTGCATGGTATAGCTCTTGAAGGAGCACCATACCAGGGTTGGAGGCAGCTTATTTGGGGCTTTGGGACCAGCTCCCACCCAGGGCCCAGGAAAGCTGACTTTTCTTCTGCTTCCCTGTCTGGGGCATGCTAGCTCAGCCCCCAGACCCTACCAAGATGCTTGCTCAGTACCAAAATAGTAACCTTCCTTGGTCCACTTTTGCATTTACTGTGAGCCAGGGCCATGTATCATCTCATTTTGTCTTCAGAACAGCCCCAACAGCTGACAGCTATTCTTATCCCCATTGTGTCCCCAAAGAAGCTGAGACTCAAAGAAGTGACCTCTGCCTGTCACACAGCAGAACTGGAACTCCACCAGCTTCCATGCCTCCTGGGCAAGGTGCTTGTCTGCCTCTCGTTCCTTGTGTATTTGCTACGTTCCAAGAACCTAGGCAGAGGAAGGGGGCTGTCTAAATTATCTGTATATTCTGCATGCCTAGCAGATGTATAATGCCCAGAAAATGTTTAGGACCATAATCCCACTGACTGTGAAGCTTCTTAACAGGAGAAAACCCCAAATATCTTGCCCTCCAAATTCCAGTGCAGTGCAAGAATTTCCTCACCTCCTTCCCCAAGTCTTGGTTACCTCTAGCCACAGGTAGTTCAGCCCAGTGCTGGACTCTTGGCCAAAAAAAGAAGCTCCTCTGCTCTTTACTGTGACATTCCCATTCCCCAGCCAATGTGGATCCCCTCTGGGAGGCTCTCGGGGACAGGATTTAGGATACGCTCATGTTCGCTGTCAGAATTCTATTCCACATGGAATTGAGGATCATCTTCCTGCTTCCTTGCTGAAGCCACCAGGGGTGTTTTCCTGCTTGGAAGCGTCCAAAGATATGTTGATGGATAATAAAACCCCAGCTCAGAATTCCATGGGGCTCTGGAAGGTCCATTCCGTACCCTTGCTAAAGAACATCCTTATTAGAAGCAAAAGTTCTCTTTTCATCCCTTGTGATTCTCCTCTGGGAAGCTCACATGACTTCTCATGACCATTCCATTTTCACTCCTAGTGCTGCTCAGGGTGAATGGCTCCAGGGAGACCAAGGGACCCGGAGGGAGGCCTCAGATGGGGCTCCCTGGGGGCTGTCCACTATCCCTGGGAGAGGATATGTTGACCCCCTCAAAGGAAGCTGGGCCAGTTCCAGACTTCCTGGGCCTTAGCTTTTGCCATTTTCTCCACTGGAAGAGACTTCTGCTTCCTTCCAGACTTCTAGGCCAGGATAAGCCCCTAAATCCATCAAAAACATCATCTCAATGAACATGACGTCACTTTCCTTCTTTTATAAGGGCTCTCTGACCCTTGTGTTTGATTTGATGTTTGTCTCTGGGGTGGAGCAGGAGCTTATACACTGAAGTGTTCCAGTATCTTCCTGGGCTTTGCAAAGAAAATGGGCCAAACTGATCTCAAGATATATCCTTGCCTGGAATGTCTGGGCTGGATGACCAGGTTTTAGCTTGTTCACCATCTCTGGTGGTAGACATCTCTCATCATAGTTGGACTGGGGGCAGAAGAGTACTGGGATTAATTAGCAATGTCTGCTCTGTGTAGGGATGGGGGTGGGATGTACATGCCTCATATTTGCCCTCTCCATTGCAAATCCCCTTTTCTTATTTTACAGATTGGGAGACAGAGTCTAGGAGAAAAGAAAGAACTTTAAGGAGACCCCACAGGAAGTTTGGGGGCAAGCCAGAACAGGAACCAGGTGTCTTGTCCCTTTCAGCAAGTTACCTCCCTTGGCCCAATAGGACTCTCCCTGAGCCTTGAAGCCTCCCTTCCTGTGTGCTGGAGACTGTAAGCAGCTGTGGGTGCTCAATGAACATTTCTCTAGTGCTTGATGGAGTGCCAGGAAGAGCTGGGGTGCTGCTCTGTGGTAGAACACTTGCCTGGCTTGTGTAGGTCCTGGGTTTGGTCCCCAGCACTGAGAAGAGAAAAATGCTTAAAGGTCTTCATTCCTTTGCCTGAGGCAGAAACACAAGGAGGTAACTCCCTCCCCCACCTCAGTTGGCTGTTTTGTTTTTTATCACTTTCCTTCCCAGGGAGTCCTTCCTATAGACTAGAGGATCTGCTGCCCTATGGCACGGAGCCTCCCGGCTGGCCATTTCTTTTCCTGGCTCTCTGCCTTTGAGCCAGTGCCATGGTTATTAGAGGAGAGAAAGTGGCTGCAGGGGGCAAGGATGAGGCTTCCTCACAGGGCTTGCTGTGCTGACACAGGAGAACATTTGTGCCAACTCAGGGCTTGGCTGGGGAGCACAGGTCCAGCTTGGCCCAGAGGACCCTGGCCTGGTGCTGCCTGTGGGTTGTGGGTTCTACAGCCCCACCGCTGTTGCCAGCTCGGGCCGCCCTGCCTCAGTGGCTCTCACCCAGGGGTGGGTAGGACCTCCAGCCCGGGGGTCATTTAGAAAAAGATGGGAGCATACTTTAGGTGGCTGCAGTGACTGCTGGTACCTCTCGCCTCTAGAGAGTGGAAGCCAGTGAGATTCGCAATTATTACGGAGCTGGGGCCTTCCATGTAACTGAGGCACTTCAGAGACCCCCTCCTCAAACCCAGTTCTTCCTGCTTGAGTCAGAAAGATCGCAGACAAGTTACTTGGAGTAACAGGAATGAGTTCATTGAAGGGAGAGGGGAAAGGCGGGGAGAGAGTGTGTCCTCTCAGAGAGGAGAGGGACAGTGTGCCTCTCCTGCACTCCCATTTTATTGAGGGTTTCCAGAGAGTCCCACCCAGGTCCACCTCTTGGCTTTTGACGGACAGCAGGGTGACATATCAGACTTTGACATCCCCGCTGCCATGGCAACTCTGTCACTTTGGCCCATGCTGACGGCTTCTAAAGGGATTCTTAACCATATACATTCCTACAGATTTTATGGTTAGGAGGAACTGTCTGATCACAAAAGTCTCCCATTGACATTGTCTCAGGCAGCATAGTTCGCTGGATCTGTGATAAGTCCTGTGCACTGAGGCCAGGCAGGACCACAGGTAAATCGCTTTTCAGAAAAGAACGCATGTGGGCCGTCAGCACAGTGGGCCCATTTTATAGAATTATTCTCTTAACTGTGTGTTCCCACCATCCTCATCTGTCTAACACAGTGAACAAGACGGTCTTGATGAATTACACTATCCTAAATGCCAATAGCAGGACTGGGAGGTAGCTCAGTGGTAGGGTGCTTACCTAGCATGTGTGAGGCCCCCGGGGTTCAATCCCCAGTGCTGCCAAAAAGGAGAAAACAAAACAAAACAAAACCCAAAATGCCAATAGCATCCCCTGGTGAAATTCTGCTGCGGGGAGGCCTTGGCCCAAAGCAGAGCCCATGAGCCTGCGTGGGCAGCGCCAGAAATGCTCTGGACTGAGAAGTGATAGCCCAGACTTGCTGGTGCCTGTCATCTCTCTGAACCTCCTCCCTTTAAACTCTCTGAGGCTCGGGTGTCCTCTGTGTGTTAAGGGGTAAGCATGCACAGCGTCCCCAGGATCCTACCACGTGAGACACGGAAGTCCTTGCCATCTGCCTGGTGCCTGCAAGTGACTTCGTACTTCCTCTGTTCCCTGTGCCTGGGACAGGGCTGTCCAGCCTCCCAGACAAAGCCCAGTCATAGTGTCCACCTGCATGCCCAGACACCCCCTGCATGAAACAAACGGCTCCTCACCGCCCACAGTGCAGACCTTCAGCCTAGTGACACTTTACTGGCAGGACTCTGGGTCGGCCCCAGGGCTGGCTGCCCAGGGAAGGGCTTGGCAACTGAGCCAGAGGCCACAGAACATGTCTCCAGTAAGGCTTCCAGGCCAAGAGCCTCAGCCCCTTCCCACCACTGTTCCTGCTGGCCTGCCGGCCTGCCCAGTGCATTAGCATCTAAATACATCCAAAGTTGTCTCCACCAAAGCCCTCTTCCCCCATTGAAGCCACTGGGGAGGGAGCATTTGAATCCTTCTCCCAGACTCCCCTTCCCTCAGAATGGCCATACTGTATTCATCTGCTTCTGTATGTGGCATTAGCAGAAAGAGGGAGAGAGGGCGCCTAGCAACCCAGAGGAGGCTGAGAAAGAGGTGGGAAGGAAGTGATTTTCATGTAATTATTCACTTCGACAAAAGCCGTTGTCAGGTACACACTGGAAACACAGCTGTTTTATTATTCTCCTAACCTACTTTTAATCTTTTGAGAATCCTTCCCAATATAAAAGGCGAAAAGAAAGGGCTTAATTCAGCCATTTTCTGCCCCGGGGCCGTTATAAGTTATGTTTTTGCTTCAACCGAAGGACCCCCACTTACAAAAGTCGTGTTGTGTTTGTGCGTGTGTGTGTGTGTGTGTGTGTGTGTGTGTGTGTCTGTCTGTCTGCTTAAAAAGAAAATGATAAAGAAAGAAATGGCTGTGAGCCCTGAGCACAAGGAGGGCTCCTAAGCCCGGTCCTGGCTCCTTGGATCCAAAAGCCAAAAGCCGCGTGTGCTGTTGGGTCTGGCGGGTTTTCATGCCTCTTCTTGGCTGGGGCATGGGGACCACAAGGAATGGAGGAGCAGTGAAATGTTGACTCTTTCCACCCATCACTGGTGCCGGCTTGCGTGGCCCTAGGAGGCAGGAACATCTGCCCCAGTGGTGGACAGCTGCAGGATTTGGTGCGTCTTAGAAATCTGCTTAGCTCACCTGGTGGGGAAGGAGACTGGGATGCTGGGAACGGCACAGGGGCTGTTGTGATAGGATAATGGAGAAGCATTGGCCACCAAAAGACAGCAAACGAAGGAGATGGTACAGACCTTCCATTCATTACATTTCGTTTTTGTTTTTCATGGACAAAGAAGCTCAAAGAGGGGAAGAAACTTGCCCAGGGTTGCACAGCAGGTAAGCAGAAGAGCAGGGCTCCAACCTGGGTCTGCTGACCCCAAAGCTCTTGTCCTTTTCAAGAAGCTCCTGCAAGGGTCAGTTGGAGGCACCTGACAGCAACCTTAATACATTTAGTTCCCTTGTGCACAGCGTGTTGGTGTTTTCTCTCAACATTGGCCGATGTGTGCATCTTCTAAAGATGAATGGACCAGGACTTTCTCTCTCTTGCTGCTAGTTTCTGCATCAATCCAGAGGAGATAATAACAGCAGGGGCCATGACAGTGAGGATAAATGAAGTGAGCTTACACTCACAAAGCCCCGGGTGTGTGGAAGGCTCTCGTGAAGGCCATTGACATCATTGCAGTCATTGGTATCACCAGCAGCCTGCGCCTCCTCTCACTGTGCTTTCAGAGCGGGATGGACCAATGAGTGTTTGTCAGAAACCTCCAGGATGGCCCCCCTTGCTGGCTTCAGGGCACAGCCCTTTGGCCCTGCCTGGTGGCTTGCTTTGCAGACCTGAAGGCATCTCTCTTCGGGAGCTGCTTTCTGTAGCCCGAGCTGCCTTGGATGCCCAGGCAAAGCTCACCTTCTCTTCTAGTTCCCTTTCTGCTCCCCAGTGCAAGAGCTGCCCCTTCACGGGGCGGGGCAGGGCCCTGGCCCTCACTGCCCTCATCTTCCCTGTGCCTCCCCAGATTGGCCCCTCCTGCCAGATGATATCAGACAACATCCCTGTCTTTTCTTATTGTCTGTGTCTCCTGCTAGAGTGTAAATACCTTGCAGGGAGGAGCTGGCTAAAGATTGGTGCAGGCTGCAACCTTAGCTATTAAAACTAGCTAAGGTTGTGTGCCTTGCACACAATGCAAATTCATTGTTTGGGGCAGGGGAGAGCCTTTTATTTGCTCCATATTTTCAAATACCTGCAGGGATGATATGTGAACGTGGGAAAGGATGGATGTTTGAGCAAGCACCTCCTGCTCATTACTGCTGGTGGCTAGGCTTCCAAGTTCTCTTCTGGGGCTCCTCCATGGTGTCCAAGAGCTGAGCCCTATGCCCACGGTGTCTTGTGCACTGCCCCTGGGGATGACGATGCCTACCTCGGGGCAGCACACCAGAGACATAGTCTTGTACACTGTTAAGAGCTATCTTCATGGTTGGGAGCATCCGTCATGACAAATGGGACTTGTAAGTGTGGTGGGGAAGAATTTGTCCTTGTCCACCCGCATGTCCTTGCTTCTGCCAGCAAATGTCATTGAAGACTTCTGCTGTGCAGCTCTGTGCTAGGTCTAGCTGGGAAGGCAGGTTACACCCGGTTTCGTCGCTCTCTCTACCTACTCTGTGCCTGGGCTCTTTAGAACCGGTGGCCCTGAAAGAGGTGAGGTTGCCCCAGCACTAGAGGGTGGGACCACCTCTCCTCTCAAGGGACTCCATTCCCATTTCCATGCAAATCTGTCCTCCAGGCCTCTGAATGTGAACCGCCCCTGGCTGCACTGCCAGAACGCCCCCCATTCATTGCTACAGAGCTTGGGGAGTGATCTGTTGCTCAGTGGCTGACCCAGCTTCCTTAGCGTTTGCTTTCTGGAGATTATTTTCCCTTCGAATTGTGTTGGGAAAAAGGAAACCCTTTCTCTTCTGTAGGCTCCTGGGAGATGCTGGTCAATGGGACTCAGTTGCTTGGTCCTTCATTCATCGAGGTGGGGTTGCCCAAAGCCACAGAGTGATTTAAGTCCCAGTTGAGACTCCATCCAGGCCTACTCAGCAGACCCGTGCTTTTCTCCAGAATGTAGAGCTGGATCGCCATGAGTGGGTTCAAACCAAGCTCTCACTCATATAAGCTGTTTGATGTTTTATGGATCCATTTCATCTTTAGTAAAAATGGCAACCGTGATACTTACCTAGTGAGATCATTAGACACATGATGAGATTCATACTTGAAAGCCTTGAAAACATAGTGGGCTTCAACTTCAACCCAGGTTTCTCACTTCCTCAGGCACCATCAGCATGACAGAAGGGTTCATGAGATCAACTTGTTCTCTCTTCTCAGCACCTGACCTTTCTTTAGTCCACTTATTCCAATGGCCACCATGATTCAGTTCAATCTCTCTGTGTTTGTAGAATTCCTACTTGAAGAAAGTACCACTCTTATGTGAAATAAACTTGAGGTGTTACCTTAGTAGAGATAATGCTCTATGTCCACCAGCTCTGTTTTTCCTCTTCTTGGGTAAGTGGGAATACCACTTTTCCCCAGACTGTCTTGCCTCTAGATTGGGACCACGTGGGTTGGCTTTTGTCACCATATGTAGGCAGAAGTGACATACCAACTCCCAGGGCAGACTCTTTAGTACTCCTCCCCAAATCCTCCAGTTCTCTGTTCCTCTGCCTCCCAGGCTGTGTTGGATGCTGGTATTGAGATGGTGTATAATAAAAAATTAGGAAGGTTTATCTCACCAGTCTTGGAGTAGAAGAGAGTCTCTTCAGTCTGCATGGAGCTTTGTGTAGTGCGTTAAGCCACTAAAGTTTCAGGACTTAATGTTTAACTCACCGTGGTCTAGCAGTATCATCTTAACAAATATAGCAGCTCACTGTTGAGTTAATCAGTCCCTTTCTAGACTGAGTGGCAAGGCTGACAGTGGGGGTCCCTGTTGCACTTTTGCAGTCACAAGCATGGTCAGAATGTCTCTTCTACCAGTCTGTTTAGGAGCTCAGTGATGTAGGCTCCATGTGAAGACCTAATTCTTTGTGGGAGTTCCTCAAGAAATCTAATGCTGAATGTTCTCAGACTTTTCTCTGCCCTAAAAGCATGTGTCTCAGCAGAAATGTTGATGTCAATGGACAAAGGAACTGAACAGATACTTCACAGAAGAAGAAATATGATTGGTTAACAAATAAATGAAAAATTGCTCAACATCACCAGCAGTTAAGGAAATGCAAATTAAAACTACACAGAGATTCCATCTTACTCCAGGATGAATGACAATTATTAAGAATACAAGTAACAATAAGCATTGGTGAGGATGTAGGGAAAAAGGTACACTCATACATTGCTGGTGGGACTGCAAATTGGTGCAACCATATGGAAACCATACGGAGATTCCTCAGAAAATTTGGAAGGGAGCCATTTGACCCAGCTCTCCCACTCCTTGGCCTATACCCAAAGGACTTAAAATCAGCATACTACAGTGATGTAGCCACGTCAATGTTCATAGCAGCTCAATTTACAATAGCTAAGCTGTTGAACCAACTTAGGTTTCCTTCAACAGATGAATGGATAAAGAAATTGTGGTATATATTCACAATGGAATATTCTCAGTCATAAAGAAGAATGAAATTATGGCATTTGCTGGTAAATGGATGGAACTGGAGACTATCATGCTAAGTGAAATAAGTCAATCCCCCAAAACCAAAGGCAAAATGTTCTCTCTGATATGCAGATGCTGACTTACAATAGGCAGGGGTGGGATGGAAGGAAGGGAGGAGTGGAGGTTCACTGGATTAGACAGCAGGGAATGGGGGAAAAAGGGAGGGATGGGAATGGGAAAGACAGTAGAACAAATCAGACATAACTTTCCTATGTTCATACATGAATACACGACCAGTATAACTCCATATCGTGTACAACCAAAAGAATAGGAAGTTATACTCTATGTACATATGATATGTCAAAATATACTCTACTGTCATGTATAACTAAAAAGAACAAACAAAAAATTTAAAAATAGAAATATTGGTATCAACATGCATTACCCAAATGTGGAAAATAGAAGAGTCCAGTGGAGAAAGTTCTAGACTTGGAGTGAGGAAGATGTTATTACTGCTAAAATCCCGATTCTTTTCAAATCTACATCTTCAGCCTAGACTTCCCTTAGCCCTTGACTTTCAACTTGATGCCTGAACATCTCACTTGATGCTCAAACTTGTCTTCTCTAGATTAATTCTTACCCATTTCCCCACTTTCCACTCCCTAATCCTTAAAAGAAACTGAATCATCCTCTAGTGTTACATGCCCATCTACCATATTACTTAAATCTGGGTATTCTTCCCTGACCTCCAGTCAACAACAATTTTATATAATCTGTCTTTTAAAGATTTCTTGAGACTCAAGGAGGTGAGATGGAAACAAAAAATATATATATTTTTAATTTCCTAGAACGTCCCCAATCAGAGAAATAAGATAGGAAAAAAATTAAATTAAAATAAAACTATGAGCATCCCCTCAGCATAATAGGATGACTTCATGAACCATGACATGTGAACAGTGGGCCCAACACCAACAGCAGTAACATCTGCATGATTTCAGTTCTAGAGGAGATGAAGGTGAGGATGAAGGCAAAGGGAATTCTGCAACCTGAAATTCAGGAAACCCAGAAAGCTCTAATACACTCATCCCTAGGAAAGGGCTGTGGAGGGGTGGGGAATGGGAGCCTGGGGGGCCTGAGAACATTAGCCCAAAGTAGGAGGATGCTGTACAGACTCCAGGTCCTCAGTCAGTAGGGAGAGCTGCAGGTTCAGGCAGCCTCTGGGAACTGTAGGGACAAAGCAGCTGAAGCACCACTGCAAGAAAACCCTGCAAGGAGGAGAAGTTACTAGAAGCCAAATCCAAGTTGAGCAGGGCACAACCACTAGAGGAAATAGAAAGAGACATTTCAGATCAAATTGTAGAAAGGGAATAGATAATAATAGTTTCATAATGTACCATCTGTACAGTCATAGTTTTAAAGACTTATTGGTAATAAGAAAAGAGGGAACCACAGAACTACAAAGATGGAAAATCTACTCTGAACCACCTCTGTTCCTAAGAGTAGAAGAAAATTGATCTCACCTACACGTGTACAACAGAAAAGGATTGTGGTCAAATCCCATGCAAAGCTATCATTTAAATAATTTGTAAGATAGTGTCCTCACAGGTAATGAGTTCATTCTACAAAGATGGACCCATGAAATCGCTCAACACCAAAAGTTAATATTTCTTGTTTGCTTGTTTTGTTTTTGGCACTGGAGATTGACCACAGGAGCACTTTACCACTGAGCTATGTCCCCAGCCCTTTTAAATTTTTTTTTTTTTTTGAGATGGTGTCTTGCTAAGTTACTCAGGACCTTGCTGTGTTGCTGAGGCTGGCCTCAAACTTGGAATCCTCCTACCTCAGCCTCCTGAGTTGCTGGGATTATGAGCATGTGCCACCATGCCTGGCAAAACTTCATATTTCAAAACAAGCTAAAAAAGAACCAAAGAAATCAAAGGTTACTTTGAGAAAAATAGCATAAATGTAATTGCCAGACAAAAGAAGGTTTGACAGGAATACTGACAATAATGATAGCTTACAACAGGAAAGCTATTTCAGAAAAAAATAACTACATAGAAGGAAAAAAGAGTGAATAGTGACTGTGGGTAATATCATAAGGGAAAGACAGAAAGGAAGAAAATAAAAAAATAGAGCCAGATAAAAATGAACACAGAGATTTTTTTAAAAATGCAAGAAGTGATAAGTATAGATGATAGACAAAGAAGATCCAGTATACATACAAGTTCCTAAAGAAGAAGCAAAGCATGGGAGAGAAAAAGAGTAAACAATAATTCCATTTTTTTTTCTCCTGAAATAAAAAGACTTGCACTTGTATTTTTTAATGTGTTTTTAACTGATACATAAAATAAAATCATAAAAATTGTGCAAAGCAATGGGAAACCATGTAATGTTAAGGTTAATGTTTTAATACATGTATGCATTGTGCCCTGCTCAAATGAAGGTAAACATGTCTAACTCCTCAAATGTCATTTCTTTATGGTGAAACTTTCTTCTAGCTTTTGAAATGTTTAGTACCTATTGTATCTGTAGTTGTCCTGCCATATGATACCTCAGCAGAATTTCTTACTCCTGACACTTGGAATCTGTTGATTGATTCTTCCCCATTCTTCCCACCCTCTACTCTCCTCAGCTGGTAACCATCCTTCTACTCTCAACCTCTATGAAATTAGTGATCTTGGATTCCACACATGAGTGAGATCATGCAGTTCTTATCTTTCCATGTCTGGCTTATTGCGATTAGTATAACACTCTCCAGTTCTATGTCCATTGCTGCAAATGACAGGATTTCATCCTTTTAATGGCTGAATAGTATTCCATAATGTATAGGTACCACCATTTCTTTTTCCATTCATCAGTTAATGGAGACTTAAATTTTTTTCCTGTTTGATGGTTATCTTGAATAGCACTATAATGAACAAGGGAGTACAGAGGTTTGTGAGCTTGATCTTGAAGAATCACACTGCAAACATGGGTAAATTAACCCAGAATCATCAACACTAAGACATATTCCAGTAGAACTATTGGGTTACCAAGAGAGAAGAAAAACCCTTTTGGGTATCCAGACAAAAAGAAGTGGTGTGTTTTAAGGGGAAGCAAATTAGATGGGCATCAGTCTTTTCTACAGTAGCACTGAGTGCCAGAAAATAACTAAACAACAAATTCCAGATGGTCAGAAAAAGAGAGCTGAGAATTTAACATACAGTCCATTGGACTTTCAGGTATGAAAGCCACAGATTAATTATTGTGCACATGCAAGAATCCAGGAACTATTCCCATGAAGTTTTCCAGAGAAATTTTTAGAAAACAAGCTACAGATAACCAAAATAACTGACAAGGAAGGCATTGATGGAAGGCATAGGGGTTCTCATTTAGTTTATAGTCACCTGTAGAATTTACAGTAAATAATGGCTATAAGGGAGATAGCATGATATGTGTTGGTTGTTCTAATAATGCAGATACAATCTATGTATTAAAAATTAGAAAGTAGACAGGAGAAGTAGCACAGAATAATTTTATAGATTTATTTTCTTTTTTTCCTGGTATCAGGGTTACTTAACTACTGAGCCACAACCCCAGTCCTTTTTATTTTTTATTTGAAAACAGGGTCTTGCTAAGTTGCTGAGGCTGGTTTTGAACTCACGATCCTCTTTCCTCAGTCTCCCGAGCTGCTGCGATTACAGGCATGCATCACCACATCATAAATAGCTTTGTTAACTGGAAGAAAATGAATATTTCTTCTAGGGGAGAGGGAGGAAAAGAAAGATAGTTTAATGGCTAAATTTCTAATACTCCTCACTGCAAGGAACCATCAGACAGAATTTAAAAAGGAATGACTAAAGGTACGGTGTAACTGTTCTGGTTTCTTGGTGACCATTAAAAGGAAAACAACAGACTTTTTCCCATGGAAGTAGGAGACAATCATTTGAGGACACACACACCCTTTCACATGGATCTCCAGGCCCAACATGCCCTTTTCTGCCTCTTGTCCAATTTTGAAAGAAATGTCTCCTTGATGGCTTCTCAGCCTTTTGACCAAGATCAAGTCAAAGAAATGTCTCCTCCAGGCAGCCTTCCCTGATTGCTGTAGCACATAGAAATCTCTTTACCTATCTAGGTGCTGGACACCTTGTTTTATGAATGTTTCACTTATCTCTCCTGAGGTCAGAGATGGAGTGCTCTATAAAATGGTATGATACCATTTTGAGAGTGTGGCACAGAGTTCTGCACACAGAAGGTGCTCAATAAGTGCTGAGTCATCAGAAATTCACAATTGGTTGAAGGATGGGGATTTCCACACTCTGGATTTTTTCTAAGAGTTTAACATGGCTATTAGGCAAAAAATATCAGTTTGAAGTGATTAATTAAATCCAATTTAATTGACTTAGGAAGACAGGAAAATTATAGACCTGTCAAATTGAATGTTCTAGGGTATTCTGATTTCAGGAATGGCTGGATCCAGGGACTCAAGTCATATCACCAATCTCTGTATTCCTGGTTCTAGACTCTTTTCTTACCCATGTATTGGTTTTTTTCTCAGACGAGCCCTTCCTTCATGGTCAGTTATGGCCTCCAGAAATTGCAGGCCTAGCATCTCCTAATGGGGATGCTAAGAAGGTGTCCTGTTTGCAAGAACTCCAGTGAAATTTTCAGGATTGAGTCTCATTGGCTTAGTTTGCATCATCTGCTCATCCCTGAACCCATCACATGGTCAAGAGAAATGCTTTGTTTTGATTGGCCAGCTCAGAGTCCTGGGACCACCCCTGAAGCTCCCGCAGAGGGAGGAAGAGGTGGCTCCCCAAAGGAAAACTGAGTTGCCCTTCACCACAAAGAGGAGGTGGGTGCTGAGCACACAAACCAGCACCTTACCTATTTTAGCATTAATGTCTCTTAAAGAGCAAACTGCAAGAAAATGACTTGCAAGTGAAAATCATGGGTCTGGGGGCATGTCTTTGGGACATGGGTTTAAAAAGTTCCTTTTGGCATTTCTGACACACAGGGTTTTTACCAGCTGGGGTGGAGGGCAGAAGCACCATTCTGCTGAATGATGGGGTGCAGTTGTGATGGGGGAACCAGCTTTCTCACCAGTCTAGGGGCCTCTCTTACTCTAGCCTGCCCACTTGGCCTGAAGACAGTGGGGGAGGGATCCTCAGTTTGCAGAAGTCGCAACGATGAGCATGTGTGTGAGCACCAGGTGGCTCAGTGGCATGCATGCTGGGTCCATTCTGCTTTCTGCCTCTCTGTGTGGTTCACTTGCCTTTCTGGGTGGAAAGGGGAATTCACTGGAGATGGCAAATGGGGAAACTGAAGCAGGGCGGGAGGAATTACAAATACATCCATCCTTCTTCTGAGCCCTCAACAAGTTTTTTTTCTCTATAGGACCCTTCCTACAAACATTTAAGCATTCTCAGTTTCCTCCGCCCCTTGAGTTCTTTTTTATTTAAATTCCTTTCCATTGCTTTCTCTCCAGTCTGCTGGTGTTCTCCATCCCCAGCTCTGCTTCATGAAATAGCTCTCTCTGTTTTCCTCACTCAGCTTCAAGACCCAACCCAATGAGCAAGCTTAGAGGAGAAAAAATAATAGTAATCCACACCTTAGATTGAGAGGCAGCCCCAGGATCTATGAATGATGTCACAGATTTGAGCAAATCCAGAGTAGAGTGACCTGAACCAGGTAGTCAAATCCCCGAGAGAAGACATAGAGATAGTTTACCTGGAAATGAGAGAGGCTGGGGGTTCAGCAGGGAGCCATGATTTCTTCACACTTCTGAAGTACCACCAAGAGGAAGAGAGAGATGTGGTCCAGGTGACCCCAGAAGTAGGAAAGGAATTCTTATTTTAAAACATGAGCTAAAAGAGCTCTCCAAAGAAGAAAGTGGCTGTGTCTAGAAATGGTGCACTCTCTGTCATTGACAGTTGTCAGAGACTACTCTATCAGATGTACTTAGAAGAGAGTCCTATGTTGGGAGAGAGGTTATACCAGGGGACTTCTGAGACTGATTCCAAATCTGAAATTCAAGCTGGAGATGGAACTCAGTGGTAGAATGCTTACCTAGTATGCGTGAGGCCCTGGGTTCAATGCCCAGCAGTGCTAAAAAACCCCAACCCCGAATCTGAAATCCTGAGACTAGTTAAGCATGCATCTCTAGAGGTGGGTCTCCATGGATTTGCATCTACCACTTCCCAACTGTGAGGTCTTGGTTATGTTACTTAACCTCTCTGTTCCTCATTCTCCTCAGCTCAGTCCCTCCTGCACATTCATGCTGTGAACATTCACGTGATCAATCAGAAAGGTTCAGCAAGGTGTACAGCACAACCTAAGTGCCTAATAAGTGCTATTTTCTATATTTAGTGCCAAGCACCATTCTGTAGAAGGCACATAATGCCCAAGCATGAGTTTCATCAGCTGCATTTGGGGTTTTTTTTTTTTTAGATGTTGATGGACCTTTATTTATTCATTTATTTATATGCGGTGCTGAGAATTTGAACCCAGTGCCTCACACATTCTAGGTAAGCGCTCTATCACTGAGCCACAACCCCAGACCATATGTTTGGGTTTTAGCTGTAGATTTTCCTTGGTAGGTTCTAGGAGCTGGGTTCCAGGAGAGCCTCTGATGATCACTTCTCTGCCTCCTCTGTGCTCATAGGCTATCCAAATGCATGCCCTGCATGACCTTCTGACTGTGTACTTGTGTGGTCTTCTTAACCACCAGGAATGGCATTGTTCATTTGGCTTAAACATGATTTACCTTAGGAGCAAGCACGGACCCCCTCCCGGGGGTGGGGGGCTTGGACTCCTTATTTGCATGACAGGCAAATTCCTCACCCACTTTGCAGGTGAGGAAACTAAGCCTCAGAGAGCTTAAATAGCTTTTCCAAGGGCACATAGCTGAAACCAGGGTCCTCAACCTCCAAATTCATTCCGTCCTGTGAGCTGTCATCCAGAAGCTCTGGAAAATTCTGGAATTCACCCAGGACGTGTATATTTCATCAGGAGGTCCACAAAAATAGAACTTTTAAGAAGGGGTCCTGGGCTGGGGTTGTGGCTCAGTGACAGAGCGCTTGCCTAGCACGTGCAAGGCACTGGGTTCGAGTCTCAGCACTGCATGTAAATAAATAAATATCTGTTGACAACTAAAAATAAATATATATATTAAAAATTTTTTTTAAAAAGGGGGTCCTAAGAAGGTTAGGAAGTTTGATCCCTTTGTGGAGGTTTTCATGGTGGGTGGGGGATATCAGAAAACAAGACCCTCCCCACACACACACCCACACACCTGACCTCACCTCTCCGGGCCCACTTCTTTTTCCTTCCTGCAGGTGTGGGTCGATGCTGGGACGCAGATCTTTTTCTCCTACGCCATCTGCCTGGGTTGCCTGACTGCTCTGGGAAGCTACAATAATTACAACAACAACTGCTACAGGTGAGACCCCAGACCCTGCCTGCTCTCCTCCCTGTCCCAGACCCCTCTGCAGCATCTCCAGTTCCCATTCAGCTGTCTGTCTTGCAGGGCCCCAGAGGGAACCGGTGGGCTGCTTGCTGACCTCCTCCTGCCCAAGGGTCATAGAGGGGGGCCACCAAAGGAGGTAGGACTATTAGTGCAATCGGAGTCTGCCTCAAGGTGAACCCACCCCCAGAATCTCTCTCAGGCCTCAGTGTCACTTTACAATGAGACACAGGTTTAGCCCAGAGTAGGTAAGCAACTTGCCCAAGGTCGCTCAGCTCATTAGTGGCATTGTCAGCACGTGACCCAGGTGTTCCTGCGTGGAAGGGCTTATCCTTCCACCTTCTATTCAGCAATCAGCTTCCTTTCCCACCTCACTTGACCGTAGGGTTCTCTCCTGTCCTGCCTAGAGTGGCTGCTGTCCTGCCTTATCCCTTGGCCTGACCATCCTCCCTCCCTGGCCTCCTATAGCTGGCTGCACCCAGGTGGCAAGGTGACCCCAGGCTACCTGTTCTGAGACCCACACAGGGTGAAGGGTGTGCCCAAAGTTTCCCAGGAGCATGTGAGCTAGGGACATTTGTACCATCATTGTCTGTTGGTTGAAGTCTCTGCACTTCTGGATTCGGTGTCTGGCCCAGGAGACGGTGAATACTTCCGGGTGGATGGTAGAGGCTCTCTTCCTTAGACCCTAAGATCATCAGAGATAAGACTATAGAATCATGACAGCAAAGCCATCTCCCACCCCCAGTCACATGTTGGTGGAGTAAAGGAAGGGGTTTGGAACAAGTGATTCTGAGATGAATATTTGGGAGAAATAAGTTAGATCCTCAAACCTCATCCCATATAGTCACATAATACAATTGGCTAAAGGTTAAATTTTGAAGGGGAACCATCCTAAAATAAGGAATAAAATATTGATTTCGGAATGGGAAAACATGTAAAGAATATCAGAAAAAAAGAATCGCAAAGGAAGAGAGTGACAGATTGGTTCACATAAAAATCTACATCTTTTTGTTTGTTTGTTTTGGGGATTGAACCCAGGGATGCTTTACCACTGAGCCATATCCCCAGCCCTTTTTATTTTTTATTTTGAGTCAGGGTCTCACTGAGTTGCTTAGGCCTCATTAAGTTACTGAGACTGGCCTCAAACTTGTGATCCTCCTGCCTCAGCCTCCTGAGTTCCTGGAATTACAGGTGTGCACCACTGCACCTGGCAAAAATCTAGAACTTTTAAAATTGTTAATTGTTAGGCTTCTAAACTTTAAATTTTTTCTATAAAGAAATACAAAAAAAAAAACTATTCAAAATAGCCACCTAAGAGTCTGGGCCTGGGAAGTCAGAGGTGGGAAGATGTCCTCCCCCAAAACACCCTTAAGATGTTTTTCTGTTTTTTTTTTCTATTACTCTGAGTACATATTGCTTGTAATTTTTTTTAAAAAAATACACTTGTACAAATATCATCTACACATTGTATTTTTTTAGATGTTGATGGACCTTTATTTTATTCATTTTACTTACATGCAGTGCTGAGGTTTGAACCCAGTACCTCATACATGCTAGGCAAGCCCTCTGCCCTGAGCCACAGCCACAACCACACCCTTACACATTGCATTTTATCTCTATATGAAATAAATATGAAAATCATCTTCAAAATTAAAGGGCATAGTAATAACATATAATATGATATTCAGTGGGGTTAGATCCATACTATGTGAAGGTAATAAATGCATCGATCTGAAAAAAACACTAAAATACAAAAGAAAAATAAGTAATAGCCAGGCGCAGCAGCCCATGCCTATGATCCTAGCTACTGAGGCAGGAGAATGCACAGGGGAGGTCAGCCTGCCAACTTAGCAAGACGCTTCATCAGAATAAAAATTAACAAGGGCTGGGACTGCGGCTGGGGCTCAGTGGCAGAGCGCTTGCCTAGCATGTGTGAGGCACTGGATTCGATCCTCAGCACCACATATAAAAATAAGCAAGCCGGGCGTGGTGGCGCACGCCTGTAATCCAAGCGACTTGGGAGGCTGAGTCAGGAGGATCGCGAGTTCAAAGCCAGCCTCAGCAACTTAGCGAGGCCCTAAGAAACACAAAATAAACAAATAAAAAAAATAAAAATTAACAAGGGCTGGGAATGTGGCTCAGTGGTAGAGCACCCCTGGGTTCAATTTCCAGTACCAAAAAAGAAAGAGGGAGGGAGGGAGGATGGAAAAGAGGGAGGGGAGAGAAGGAGAAAGAAAGAAAGAGAAAAAAAGAAAGAGAAGGAAGGGAAGGAAGGAAGGAAGGAAGGAAGGAAGGAATGAATCAAGGAATGAATCAAGGAAGGAATCAAGGAAGGAATCAAGGAAGGAAACAAGGAAGGAATCATACTAGGCCTGGGAGTGGAGCTCAGTGGTAGAGAACATGTTTAGCATACGTGAAGCCCTGGGTTCCAGCCCCAGGACAGCAAAATAAATAAATAAACCAACCAACCAACAAATAAATAAGAAGAGAGAAAAATAAGCTAGGCACTTTCCTAAGAGCAATATTGTTTTTCTCAACTAGAAAATTGGCAGTAATCCAAAAACGAACCCCCATGGAGTGAAGGTGAGGGCACATGGGATGGGCTCATGGCCCTGGGCTGGGATCTGATGACCACGGAACCTGAACACTACCTGGCTCAGGTGGAATTGCTGCTTGAAAGACAGTTCAGCCCCTCCCACGTTCTCCCTGCCTCTGAGAAAGGGAAATCAGGGCTGGTGGAGGTGGTCCCCAGGTGGAGGCGGTAGAGTCTGGACTCTGACCAAGCTCTCCCCGTGTCCCTCCTGGGACTCTCTGGAAGCTGCCTTCGTGGTCACTTCCTGAACCCATTTGTTAAGACAGCGGAGTCTGCTGTGATAGGCAGTGGAATTGGCAGCACGGGTGACAGACAGCCGCGGGACAGTCTTTGAGTTTGTAATTTGGGGAAACTGAGGCACAGAGGATTTTTTTTTAAGTAAGCCAATCCAACATGCTGAAAAGAATGTTGGATTGGCTTACTTAAAAAAAATATATAATTTTTTTTTTTAATAATTCAGTGTGCCAGTGTTAGGCAGCAAGTGCCATTGTTCCTGGGTCCTTTGAGCTGAGTGTTGAGTACGCGTGGCTGGAGGAAAGGACGCTGGAGAGGTGGATGTGCGGGCTGGGTTTCTGTAAGATTCCTGCTGTGCTCCAGGCTTTCACAGAGAGGACAGGTCTGTGGGATGAGGTCAGGCAGTCTGTCCACCATAGTATGCAATGTGAACTACGGGCAGGAAGGGACAGGCCCTCGGCTAGGGACAAGCAGGCTCCCAGCCCAGGCTGATGGTGACCCCCTTGGGTTGTCTCAGAGGGGTGCTGGCACTCAGCATGGGACCCTCTGGGCCCAGCACTGCAGGAATCCCTTGGTCACTGATCATCCCCCACTAGCCAGGCCATCAGTTGCAGGAGGACTCCAGTGGGGTTTCTCAATCTCCCCCGTATCCCGCAGACCTGGTCTAGTGTTGGTTTTCATGCAGGGAAGTAAGACACCCATTGGTCAGTCATACAGACAAGGAGACAGTGGCCCATGGAATTTAAATCTCTTGCTTGTGTTCCCATTGCTGGTGATGGAACATGGCTTTCCTGGCCCTGGTACCCCTATTCCTCACAGGGATGGTCAGTTCTTTCCTGGTTATTGTAACAGAATCGGCCAAGGCTGTCTTATCTCTAACCTGGGTCTCTGGGCCATTGCATCTTCCAAATATGCACAGGAGTGACATACACCAGCTACCACTGATCCCTTCTGCTTTTCCATCCAACGGACAGGGATCCCCCCCCCCTTTCTGTCTCTTATCAGCAGAAGAAAGCAAATACCCTCCGTGACATTGCAAAATCTGAAGGCTCATTTTAGTCCTATTTCAGAGTCGTTCTGCAACTGGGTCTTTCCCATCTCAGATGGAGTAAATTAATACCCTCTCTCCTGACAGCATAATCGCTTCTGGAGGTCTTACCAGCCGGCTCAGCTCCTGCTGACTTCAAAGCACTAGTTATATAAGACTTTCACCTAAGCAGTGCCCATGCTTGTACCAGGAAGGAATTAGAGGGATGGGAGCGGACCCAAGCAGACAGTGTCAGTTTAGAGCACCTAATGCTGGGCTCCATCTGTCTGAAGGTGTGCATGCCCTGGGGGCCGGCGGGCAGGTCACAGGGATGGAAGGGACCTGATGGCCCTTCAGAGCTTCTCTCTCTGTCTGCCTGTCACTCTGTGGTTTGAGGAAGTCACCCAAGAGACCTCTGCAGGAAGGTGGGGATTTTGTCTCTGGGGAGATTTTGTTTTTCACGCCCCCTACCCATATGGATGCTCAGAGATAATTGTCCAAAACCCCCAGGCTTTGGAAGTCTTCTTAGGGCACATCATTTTTGTTTAGCTTCTGGAAATAGCATCTGAGACCTCCCAGACTTCACAATTGACTGTGAGACTTCCAGACTCAGGTCTCAGTGAAACCTAGTGCCGTGCAGGGCCCGACACACTGCAACTTTTCCAAAAACGATGAGGGAGAACTCCAGAGTGTAGCCCACATGGAGGCAAGGCTTCCTTCCCCCCACCCCCAGCAGCATGTCATGTCACACTGTTCAATAATGCAGGGCCATTTTGCCTCAGACTTCAGGAAGCAGGCAGGAGAAGCAGATTTGTCTTCACCTTCAGAATAACTTGGCCCTCACC
The DNA here is from genome assembly GCA_020662805.1 of Glaucomys volans. Classification (NCBI taxonomy): domain Eukaryota; kingdom Metazoa; phylum Chordata; class Mammalia; order Rodentia; family Sciuridae; genus Glaucomys; species Glaucomys volans. The sequence continues at coordinate 178,329 of JAJEJO010002012.1, forward strand.
CTGGCTGGGCTGAGTTTCCTTTTCAGAAGAAGTAAATGAGATTTGCAGATAATGTCACATGGCTACCAACCCAGCCAACATTCTCAGAGTTCTTAAAAAAAAAAACCAAAAACTGTAACCTGTATTAGTCATCCACTGCCACATTAATGCTGTGTAACAAACAGCCCCAGACCTCCAGGGGTTTGACCATAGCAAGCATTTGCTTTTATAGCTCACCAGGCTGCTGGTCAGCTGGGGAAACTCTCCAGGTTGTGAGTTGAGTGAGTTTGACTCCAGGCCAACCTCAAGTGTATGCCATGTGTGTGCATTCTGGGGTCCAGGCTGAAGGGGTGGCAACTCCCCCGAGGAATTCTTCTTATGGAAAAATCACAGAAATGATAAAGGACACATCCAATTATGCCAGCACAACTCAAGCCTCTGTTTGTGTCACATCTGCTTATATCTTATTGTCCACAGAAAGTCATGTGGCGAAGGCCAAAGTCAGTAGGGCAGGGAAATATACTCATCTCCAGGGAGAAGGGAGCAGCAGTGACAACTTGCTGAGGATGATTCTATCCAACACAAAGCCCAAGAGACCCAGTTATCCCAGCACTTCATCTTGTCATGGGTGAGATCCCACCCAAAGAAAAGATATTACAGGGAGAAGTGGAACCCCAGCGTCCTGACTCCTGGTCTAATGCTCTCCCTTATACTCAGGATCATTGTGTCAGTCACCAACAATATTCTTATCACCTTTGGTTGCATTACATGAAGCACAGCATCGGGAGAAGAGGAGGTGAACGTCTCACTCTGTTTCTAAACCTCACACTCAGTCCTGGATATAACAATTGAAGAGGGGCTTGGTGAGGTATATTAGAGATCAGGAGTAGGACAAAGAGCTGGTAAAGGAACTGGGATGTTTAACTGGGAGAACAGAAAACCCAAAGGGATGTAGGTCCACTATCTTTAGATCTCCCCAGCCTAAAGGAGCTTCAGGCTGTTTTTGAGGGTAAAACCAAAATTTCCCAGAGAAAGCAGGTTTTGGTCTAATGCAATCTAAACAGTAGGCATGGTCCAACAAGGGGAAGGGACTATTGAGGGAGAAGGGAGGCTCCTGCAGAGGCCGGCTCACCACCCTATGTGTGACCGTCCTGCCTAAGTCATGCCTCTGGCGGGAGGTTGGTCAGGGGCACCTGGGAGCACCTCCCCTGTAAAGTGAGGCATTGACACAGGCTGTACGCCGAAGCCACAGCCCCACGCTCTTTGGTGACTGGGATTCTGAGAGGCTGATGCCCTGACTTGTCAGCAGACTGAGATGTCAGGGTGACATTTCTCCATGTTGACGAGGCCCTGACATGTATCCTCTGATCTCTCTCGGGTCATGGCTTTTTAAGGTGCTTCTTAGTTGGCAAGTCCCTCTTAAGAGCAGAGGACAGCCACTGCCCCTATAAATCCCATCATGAGGGGGGCCCAGCCTGGAAGGGTCGCTCGTCACCACAGTGGAACAGAGATGGAGCCATGAGTTCTCTGAGGTGCAGCTGTGGTCCACAGCTGGGCCCAGATGGGTGTCTCCATAAAACCTCTTCCTCAAGAGTCAGCTGGAGCTCCAGGCATGAGGTCTGGGTTGGTCCCCTGGCTAAGAGGCAGCTGTCTCTCATGGAGGCTTCTCCCATCCTCTAAACTTTGAGTTCCCGGGAAAATAATCCTCTCCTGCTTTTTTCCTGGATTTCTTTCGTTCCAGGGATTTGGGGGAGCATTGCTTTGTCTCCCAAGTTTCTTCTTACTCAATCTGCATTGTGCCACATGCCAGCCTCCCTCCCTCCCTTCCTTCACACCCCCTCTCCTTGCTTTTGATCCATGACCTACCTCATCTTGGAGAAATGCAGGAGAAGCTGTGTGACCATGAGCCAGCCACCTAACCTCTCTGAGCTATGAGCGCTTCACCAGGAAAATGGGGCTGTCCGTTCCTACACTTTGCTGCCCCCACAGTACTCAGGCGAAGAACATTCCAGCAGTGCTCCTGTCCTGCCCACTCTGACCTGTGTCCCTCTTGCTGCTTCCCCACAGGGACTGCATCATGCTCTGTTGCCTGAACAGCGGCACCAGCTTCGTGGCTGGGTTCGCCATCTTCTCAGTCCTGGGCTTCATGGCATACGAGCAAGGGGTGCCCATTGCCGAGGTGGCAGAGTCAGGTAAGTTTGTACGGGTGAGGATGTAAGATGGATAATCAGAATGCCAGTGGGGCCTTCATCTCCTGGGTTCAGGTCTTGAGAAGTGGTCCCACCACTCATCCACACTCCACGATCTCAGGAGGGGACAGCTCAAAACTTCACCTCACTCCTGTACCCAAAGCCTTTTTAGTCTTCTCACAGGCTCCTGGGGTTTCATCCCCCATGCCCACTCTGCCCAACTTCAGGATTCTATTCCACTTCTGCAACAGCTCACTTCCTCTTGCCATAGGGCCTTTGCACATGCTGCTCCCTCTGCTTGAAGAGTCTCCCTCCTCTCCCCTGTTCTAGATATAGAATCACCCCAGGTATCATTGCCTTCAGTGTAAATGGATGTATTTGTGTCAGACCCAGTGTGGTCAAGGTCGAGGTGCAACTCTTCCCTTGATTTTCATGGTGTTTGAATTCTGGGAAAATACAGTACATATGAAAAAAATACGAAAATAGTCGGTTTACATGACATATGAAGCTAGACTCTGAGCTCTGATAAGCTCAAATAGGTTTTTCACATACACGAAGTCCAGTGGGATGGTCTGTCAAGAGCAGCACAGGAGGTCTGGCCTCCTTGGCTTCCATCTGCTTAGCGCCAGTTGGGCCAACCACACTGCCTCCTCAGTGAGTCCTGCTGCAAAGCATGGCTACCTTGGTCTGGTGTGCACAGTCGGGTCAGCATCCTCTGACTGCCAGGCGAGGCAGTCCAGTGAGCGTGGACATCACAGGAGGAAGCTGGCCTTTGGGCTCCACTCAGTGCCTGCTCAGGGTCCTCCTTGATCCAGAGGGTCCTCTGGATCATGTGAATCAGAAATAGAGACAGAAATCAGGGGTCCGCAGCTAAACCAGAGGTATTCAAATGCAGGCAAAGCTCTGTCCTTGGGCACCTACTCTTTGGATAGGAGCTAGCTCACATGATCTCATATGCTCTTAACTCAAAATATTCATCCTTAGGTAGCTTCCAGAACACCCAGAGGAATGTTCCAGCACCCCTGTGAGACTGAGCCAGGGAGGCAGAAGGCACTTAATGCTAGACTCATTTTGTCCTGCTCTAAGCCCAGTGCCCAGGATTTGCTGACCTTTCTTGAATATCCCCTAGTTTCCCTCTCTGAGACTCCTTGCAGTCCAGGTGCTCTTTCCTGATAGAAATATTATACAGCTTACAGTCGAGTCTTACTTTTATATCCAGACTGATCATATTTTGCCTTAATAACTGGAATATTTGGTCCATTTTTAAATGACTGATACGGTTTGGTCCTGCAGTCTGTTTCAAAGAAGAGAATATCAGAGTAATAATCAGAAATGGAAAGTGACAGACGTGTAGAGGAAGTACAAAGTGATAGGTCATTAACTTCAAGTAGACTCAGCTAAGTTACAGATGTGTATTTTCAGTTCAGCTGCTTAGAAAATAATAAAAGAGGGCTGGGGTTGTGGCTCAGTGGTAGAGCCCTCACCTGGCATGTGTGAGGCACTGGGTTCAATCCTCAGCACCACATAAAAAGGAATAAAGTAAAGGTGTTTTGTCTATCTACACTTAAAAACAAATTTTTTGAAGAAAATAATAAAAGAGAGCTAAATAGCCACCAAATAAAATAAAACTGAGTATCACAAAAATACTGAGTAGTTCAACAGAGAGCCAGAAACTTGTAACAGAGTCAAACAAAGCAAAATAAACAAACAAAAGAAGACCAGAAGGAAAGAAAATACAAAAGAATAGGTGGAAACTTTGCCAGTGATACACTAAGTATGAATGGACCAAATACATCAATTAAAAAAGAGAGATCATCAGACTGGATTTAAAAAAGTAAGACCCAACTATAAAATGTCTAAAAGAGGCACATATTAAATTAAAGGCACGGATAATTTACAAAAAAGGAAAAGATATATCATCAATCAATATGCATAGAAAATTGACTTGGCTGTATTTGTATTAAAGAAAATAGACTTCAAGTCAAAGGGTATTTATTAGAGAAAAAGAGGGACACTTAATAATAAAGGGAACAATTTGTTGAGAAGATCTAACAATCCTAAATGTGTTTACAACAAATAATAGAGATTTAAAATACATAAAGCTGTCAGGTGTGTCACACACCTATAATTCCTGTGACTATTCAGGAGGCTGAGACAGGAGGATCACAAGTTCAAGACCAGCTTCAACAACTTAGCAAGGTTCTCAGCAACTTAGAGAGACCCTGTCTCAAAATAAAAAAAAATTTTTTGAAGGGTTAGGAGACTGGGTTTGTGACTCAGTGGTAGAGTACTTGCCTCACTTGTGTGAGGCACTGGGTTCAATCCTCAGCACCACATAAAAATAAATAAGTAAAATAAAGGTATTGTGTCCATCTACAACTAAAAAAATATTTTTAAGAAAAGGTTTGGGGAGGTAGCTCAGTGTTAAAGTGCCCCTGTGTTCAATCCCCAGTACCAAAAACTGAATGTACCATTATGAATGAATGAATGAATAACAAAAACTAAAATCATAAAGCTAAAACCAACAGAACCAAAGGGGAAAACAGACAAATCCCCAGTCATACTCAGAGATTTTAACATCCTTGTCTCACGAATGATAAAACAACAAGACCAAGTGTCAATAAGGACATAAAACCTGAACATTGTCAACCACATCAACTTAATTGATGTTTATCAAAGTCTATACCCAACAACTGCAGAGTATAATTTTTTTTCAAATGGGTAGGAAATGCTCACTAAGATAGACCATATCCTGGGCCATCAAGTAAGTCCCAAAATGTTTCAAAAGGCTGAAATTTTATAGAACATGTTCTCTGGCCACCACTGAGTTAAATCAGAAATCTGTAACAAAATAATATCTAGAAAGTTCCCAAATATGTGCAAAGTGAGCAACCCATTTCTAAACATTCCACAGTTCAAAGAACAAAATATTTCAAGCTTCATGGTGGTGAAAACACAACCTATCAAAATTTATGGGGTGTGGTTGAAATACTTGTGGTGTAATGTGTAGCTTTAAATACCTATATTAGAAGGAAAAGAAAGCTTAATTTTTTTTTAAATCTGAATTTCTATCTTAAGATAGAGCTGGAAAGGAAGTACAAATTAAACCAAAGGTAAATAGAACAAATAAGTAATAAAGATAATTATGTTAGCTTTGTGCTGCTGCTGTGATTACAATACCCAACCAGGACAGCTTAGAGGAGAGAAAGTTTATTTTGGCTCGAGGTTTCAGAGATTTAGTCCACAGCCAGCCAACTGCATCGCTCTGGGCCCAAGGTGAGGCAGATAATCATGAAAGGGACAGACTCAGCTTAAAGGAATGAGCATAGCTTCCAGGGGAGAAAAGAAGGCAAAAGGGAATAGAGAAGCACCCTCCAACCCTTAGGTGGTGAAGAAAAAAAAAAAAAACAAGAAAAAGAGGCAGAGCCCTGCCGAACAGAAAAAAACACAAAGAATCCTAAAATTCAGAAATAAAGAGAAGAGCTCACCCTTCCGCCAACAGCAAGATGAAACCCCACTAAGTCCTCAGACTTTGCAGATGAAAGAGGATGCTGTTCAACTAGGAATATTATCAGATACCCGGCAACATCAAAATGGACTCAACTTCGTGCATACGCAGCTTCCATAGAAAGTCAGGAGTAGCCAGTCAGAATGCCAATTATCAAGAATACAAGCAACAATAAATGTTGGAGAAGATGTAGGGGGAAAGGTACACTCATACTTTGCTGGCGCAAATGCAAATTGGCGTGACCGCTCTGGAAAGCAGTATGGAAATTCCTCTGATAACTTGGAATGGAACCACCATTTGACTCAGTTATCCCAAAGGACTTAAAATCAACATTGTACAGTGATGCAGTCACATCAATGTTTATGGAAGCTCAATTCACAATAGCTAAACCATGGAACCAACCTAGATGCCCTTCAAGAGATGAATGTGGCATATATTCACAATGTAATATTACTCAGCCTTAAAGAAGAATGAAATGATGGCATTTGCCAGTAAATGGATGGAGCTGGAGAATTTGCTAAGCGACATAAGCCAATCCCAAAAAACCAGAAGCCAGATGCTTTTTTCTGATATGCAAATGCTAATTCACAACAAGCGGGGGTGCTGGGGAAGAATAGAGGTACTTTAGATTAGATAGTGAAGGAGTGAAGGGAGAGGAAGGGGGTCTGGAGGTAGGAGTGAAGGGAGAGGAAGGGGGTATGGAGGTAGAAAAGATAGTAGAATGAATCAGACATTACTACCCTATGTGTATATGTGTTTACACAATGTGTGTAACTCTATGTCATATACAACCAGAAGAATGAGAAGTTATAGTCCATTTGTATATGATGTGTCAAAAGTCATTCACTGTCATGTATGACTTATTAGAACAAATAAAAAAAATTAACGAAGAAGAAGTTTCCCACAGATCAATGAAGAACATAACTCTTCCTCTGAAGACCACCCGTGAAGTAGAAAAAGATTGTAAGCCAGTCCTTAACCTGTCTCTATCCATTTTCCACAGCTATCATAGAATACCTAAGATTGGGTAATTTATATAAAAAAAAGGTTTGTTTAGCTCATAGTCTGGAGATGGGAGTTCAAGGATGGTGGCTGAGAGCATCTTGCTGTGTCACAGCATGGTAGATTTGGTGTCTGTGGAAGGGTGGGGAGCAGGGGTGTGCAGGAGAGCGGGAGGGGACAAAGTCACCCAGTCACTTGATCCCAGCCTGCTCTCAAGAAAACCATTCCATTCTCAAGAGAACTAATCCAGCCTTCCCAAGAAAGACACTAATCCCTCTTACTGACTCGATTGCCTCTTGAAGACTTTGTCACCTCTTTGAAGGCCCCAACCGCTGCCCCCAAACCACTGTTCAACCAGATTTCAACATGAGTTTTGTCAAGGTCAAACCACATTCAAACCGTAGCACTGGCAGGACTAAGGGTACTCAACTCGGAATCTGAGGATCTGGAGGGCAACTTAAACCAGAAATTCAAAACTAACAAGTGATGGGGGTGGCATTGGGGGGACAGACTGGAAGATGGACAGGAAGAAATCAAAAGAGAGTTCATTGAACTCAGGGAAAAAAATGAAAAAAAGAAAGAAAAGACAAAATTATATTTGCTGTGAAGAAAAAAATGACAAGGTGTCCCCTAGAAAATAGTCTTGGTAAGGAGCATTGAAAAAAGGCAGAAAAAAATAGCATAATGCCACAGTTTCTTTATCCATTCATCTACTGAAGGGCATCTAGGTTGATTCCATAATCTAGCTATTGTAAATAGAGCAGCTATGAACATTGATGTGGCTGCATCACTGAGGCAATCTGATTTTAAGTCCTTTGGGTATAAGCCAAGGAGTGGGATAGCAGGGTCAAATGGTGGATCCATTCCAAGTTTTCTAAGAAATCTCCACACTGCTTTCCAGAGTGGCTGCACCAACTTGCACTCCCACCAGCAATGTATGAGTGTACCCTTTTCCCCACATCCTTGCCAACACCTGTTGTTACCTGTGTTCTTGATAAAAGACATTCTAATTGGGGTAAGATGAAATCTTAAGGTGGTTTTGATTTGCATTTCTCTTATAACGAGTGATGTTGAACATTTTTTCATAAATCTGTTGATTGCTTGTAGATCTTCCTCTGTAAAGTGTCTGTTCATTTCCTTGGCCCATTTATTGATTGGGTTATTGGTGTTTGTGGTGTAAAGATTTTTGAGTACTTGGTAGATTCTGGAGATTAGTGCTCTGTCCGAAGTGTGTGTGGCAAAGATTTTCTCCCACTCTGAATATTACTCAGCCATAAAGAAGAATAAAATTATGGTATTTGTAGGTAAATGGATGATGTTGGAAACTGTTATGCTAAGTGAGATCAGCCAATCCCAAAAATCCAAAAGCCGAATGGTCTCTCTGATAAATGAATGATGATGTGGGGGGGAAAGATGGCAAGAATGGAGGAAAGATAGCTAGCATA
>JAJEJO010002012.1:186551-205010 GCA_020662805.1 Glaucomys volans
AAAAAAAATAGCATAATGCAAGAGGTTTTAACAAAAAGTAGAAGTGGACTGTAGGCAAAGAAATAATATTTATGTCATCAGAGTTCCCAAAGGGGAAAAATAAATAAAACAGTGGCACAGAGGTAATGTGTGAAACTCTGTTCCAAGGAAAAATTTCTGAAATGAAGAGCTGAGTGTACACATTGAAAGACCTTTTCAGACGTCACAAAAAATCAACCCAGGAGGATGAACTCACAGACGTGAACTCACATTCTGTTAAAGCCCTCAGCCTCGGGTCTGCAGGCAGAAGAGATCCAGTAACTTATAAAAGCAGAATGAGACTGGCATCCCAGCTTTCAAAACTGACTTACCCAACGCCAGCAAGGCCACGCGGGAGCTGTACTTTGATCTCAGATCCCCAAAAAGAAAACACAGATCGAAGCTTTAATATCCAGCCTTGATTTTTTTTTTTCCAACATCAAAGCCACAGAAATCTATTCTCAGTGTTGAAGAATGTGGGAGCTCTGCTCCCATCAGTTCTCAAGGGAAATCTAGTATGGGCGACTTTGAGCCAACCTAGTGATGACCAGGAGAACGTCAGATAAAAGATGTACAGGGAGTGCTTAAAGATGCTTAATTGTTGCTGGGGAGATAGCTCGGTGATACAATATGTGCTTCATGTGCACAAGGCATGGGGTTGCATCCCCAGCACCGATAAATAATAATAATAATAATAATAATAATAATAATAATAATAATAATAGATTATGTATATATATATGTGTGTGTGTGTGTGTGTCACACATGTATGTGTGTGTCCAAGACTAAAAGCAATGCAGAGAGGAGAGAGTGAACTAACGTACACATGCTATATACTATCTATCACAAAGTAGAAATAATCCAGCTAACATGTGGAAAGAAAAGGGAAGAAAAAGAAAAAGAAGTTGGAAAAGAAAACCTCTGACAACAGAGGTTGTTGTATAGGCAATAGCTGTGTTAAAGAATATGGAGGGGAGAAACCTGGGAAAGCTACGCAATAAAGTTTTAAATAGGAAAACAAGGGCCTAACCACATTTTTAAAAAGTATAAGTATAAAAATAACCATTGGAACACAACCTTCCTGAATGCAAAAAAAAAAAAAAAAATTATACATGACCACAATGCATGAGTCATTGAAAAAAGTAACAAATATTTTAAAAACCCGTGTAACTAGAAAAATGACTCAAAATGGGCAGTCAAGGCCAAACATATCAATCATATCAGTAAATGTGCATAGGCTTAACTTACCTTTTAAAAGGAAAATATTTTCAACTTGGGTGAGCAACTGTCTCTAAATAAAAATATTAAAAGTAGTGCTGGGGATGTGGCTCAGTGGTTAAGAACCCCAGGTTTTATCCTGGGTACAGGAAAAAATAAAAAAAGGCATCAGCCTAGTACCAACTGCGCAGAGTAGCTGGGAGATGATTTATTTAGTTTGAATGAGAATTAGACATAGCAGGCACCTTCAACACATGCTGGGTTAAAATACTGATGGGATGAGGGATTGACTCCACCAGCAAACTTCTCTCTCTCTCTTTCTTCCCAGGTCCCGGCCTGGCCTTTATCGCCTACCCGAAGGCTGTCACCATGATGCCTCTCTCCCCACTGTGGGCCACCCTGTTCTTCATGATGCTCATCTTTCTGGGTCTGGACAGTCAGGTAAGTAGTCCAGAGGGACAGGGGCCAAGGAGGCCAGGCACTCTTCTTAGGAATGGCTCCTGGTCCTAGCCACCACCTCTCCTGGTAACCCAGAGTCCCACACATCCCAACCAAATATCCGAGGACATCAGAGCACAGGAAGGCACCTCTTCCTCCCTCCCTCTGTGTTGGGATCACCTTGACACAGCCCGAGTGACCCCTTGTTTCCTGGCACCAACCCCCCATGCCTACCTCTGTGCTCAGAGGTCCCCAAAGGCTCCTGCCTGGCCCTTGCTCCACGGGGATGCCTGCTGCTTATGTCCATGCAGATGTCTAGTTAGATCCAGCAGTTTCCAGAGAACTCACCTCTTCTCCCACGCTGTGCCCAACCTCTCCCCCTCCACGCCTGCCCCCAATCTTTCCCGTGGATTCCTAGCCTGAATCCTATGGCCCCTACTAGCTCAGCAGACCCAAAAATCTGCCTGCTGCTCCCAGAGTCCTGGAGAACTTCCTCCAGCCAAGGCAGTGACCCAGCCATCCACGGGGGACCCTTGGCAAGTGAGTGCTGTTCTGGGTGGGAGGCTATACAGGCAGGATGCCCAGTTTTAACAAGATGGCACAGCCCCCCACCACCACCCTGAGCCTCCTGGGCTAAGGGGAAAGACTCGCCCATCCCAGCTTGTCCAGGGCAGTGCCCAGGGTGGCCCAGTGGATACCGCCCCAACTGTGCCTTTGTACAGGTCACTTAACACCCAAGCCCCACCATCCGTGTGTCTGTCAACCCAGTCAAGTCCAATATCTCCCCCGGAGCCAGTCCTCAGAAACTGCCAAGCCGAGCTGCTGAAGCACCCGGTGCTTCAGCTGATAATCTTTTCATTGTTGTGGGCAGAAGCCTCAGAGGGATCAGGGATCAGCAGCTGGTGCATGACAGGACAGGCTGCCTGGCAGAGGAGGCGGGGCCTGGGCCACTTGCTGTGGCCGCGCTTGCTGTGTGCCTGGGCTATGTCTTCAGTTCATTGTCACAGCAGTCACATAGGCCAGGGATCCCTTTTGTTGTCCCCACTATACAGAAAAAAAAACAAGTCTCTAAGACGCCGAGTGACTGGCCGGGACATACACCCAGGTCTGTCTGCCCCTTAGCTACACACTCCAGGGTCTCTTCCTCTCCCTCTTTGGATAAACCATCTTCCTCGAATCCCCTCTCCCTCTCAGGACCGTGGAGAAAGGGTGAGCAATGCCAGCCTTTGCTGTGGAGGCAGAGCCTGGGCTTTGGAATCAGGCAGAACTGGATTTGAGTCCCACTGACAGAACTCTCACCAGCTGTGTGTCTTTAGGGTGATCACTTCACCTCTCTGTGCTTCATTCCCTTGGTCTGCACAGTAAGGATGGAGATCTCTCTCCTGAGAAGGTAGAAGTGAATCATAAAGGATTTAAGGCCAAGAAGTAGCTCCAGCGAAGGGGGTCTCTCAACATGGTGCCCATCAGAAAAAAATTTTTTTTACTTTTTCTCCAGGAAAGGGCTCATTCAGGAGATCTGCCCCCAGTGCCCTGAGAACCCAGAGCGGGGGTGGGTATGAGGTATTGTTGGGCAAGAGGGAATTGGACTGAAACTGCCTGCCTAATTGTGTTCAGCACTTGGGATTCAGATGCTTAGTGGCTCAGGTGCAGCCATCAGTGCCTGTCCAGTTTGGCCAGAGCCAGCACAAACACAGGAGCTGGGTGCTGTCTTACCTCTGATTGTCCTCCACTCACCAGAGGGGTGCTTGCCCACCAGAGCCAGGGGGCAGAGAACTACCGCAGTCCTGGAGATCACAGAGCCTGATCGCTTCCAGCAGAGCCCTGAACTCCCAGGACAATGACACAGAGAGACTCCTACCTTACCTCAAGGGCTGTGACCAGATCTCCTTTAAATCATTAATTCCAGAAAAGGGGTCAGCACATAGACCCATGACAAGAATCTGCATGCTGAGCAACCTTGGGCAGGTTCCTTCCCCTCTCTGAGCAACTTTGTTCCTGTGTGTTCAGTGGGCGTGCAAGGTCTCTATTAGCGCTGGGATTGCTGTCGTAATTCCCGGGCCCTCCACCATGAGAATGAGCGTGGGAACACAGGTTGGGCTGGATAGAAAGGAAGCCCAGGGTTTAAACCTCCGAGGTGCTCACCCAAAGCCAGGACCACCAGGAACGGCCTTTTTCTTAGGTTTCATGCCATCATATCTCCCCCACCCCATCCAGTTTGTGTGTGTGGAAAGCCTGGTGACCGCTGTGGTGGACATGTACCCCAAGGTCTTCCGGAGGGGCTATCGTCGGGAGCTGCTCATCCTGGCCTTGTCAGTCATCTCCTATTTTCTGGGTCTCATAATGCTGACAGAGGTGAGTGACGTGGGTGGCACCATGCAGAGGCTAAGCGCCTGGCCGTGGGGTAGGTGGATCGGACACCGCCTTCCTCCTCTGGCTCTGAATGGCTGCGGGAGCCTGGACGGGGCTAGTATCTTCTCTACCACTCAGTTTGCTCCTCTTCCCATTGGGTCTCCATGAGGACTGAAGAATGCAAGTTCTTGCTGGTCCTTGCCACAAGGTCTCGCATAAGTCTGCACTAAGCCACAGGGAGACTGTTGGGCTTCACCAGTATTTTCAAGTGTGCGGATGCCTGGGTCATCCCAATGAGTAATTTCTGGGTAAAGGGAGCAGTGTCAGCTGCTAGCGCCTAAACTGGTTGCCTCTCCTGGGTCTCAAGTTCAAAGCAGGCTTTTCTGGGGGTGGGGGATGTTGCTGAGAATAGGCATCTGTGATATTTGGCACCTTCAGGCATCATGTGTTCCAGCCTCAGTTCTGTGTGTGGTCCCGTCTTAGCCAGTTTTTTCATCGCCGTGACCAAAGTTCCCAAAAAGAACAACTTAGAGGAGGAAAAGTTTATTTGGGGCTCACGACTGCAGAGGCCCCAGTCTGCAGATGGCCAAGTTGATTGTTCTGGGCCCTAGGTGAGGCAGTGCACCATGGCAGAAGGGTGTGGTGGAGGAAAGCTACTCAGCTTGTGGCAGGGTGAGGAAGCAATGAGAGAGGAGAAAGGGGCTTTGGGGAAGATGCACCCTTCTGGGGCACTTCCCCAGTGACCCACCACCCCCAGCTGCACCCCACCTGCTTTCAGTTAGCACCCGGTCAGTCGGTCAGTCCATTTGAATCAGGATGAACCGGTGAGGTCACAGCTTTTGTGATCTAATCATTTCACCTCCGAATACTCCTGCATTCACAGGAGCTTTGGGGGACACCTCACATCTAAACCAAAACAGTCCCTAGTGTTGCTCTGGCTGGGCCTGCAGGCAGTTAAGGAGGGCTCTCTATGCTTCTCCCCATTCCTGCAGCCATCCTGGCAGATATTTTTTCAAGTACCTTGGGAGGGTGAGATTAAGTGTCTTTCTCCCCACATGCAGAAAAGATAATTAATTTTAAGAAAAAAAGAACGTTACTGAGAGACAAAAAGAGGTTTTGTAAGAAAGGAAGGAGGGAACTTGTCATCAATCAAAGCAGCTGATGTGAAACTGGGGTCAGCCTAGAAAGCAAAGCCCGTGGGCAGATGGTTGGCTCCTTGGTGAACCTCCTTCCCTTCCACTTCCAGCTCACTCCTCCACCTGGGGATGTCGCCTCTGCCCCTTTTCTCTGTCATGCCCCCATCCTCCTGCTCAGCCCAGCCTCCCTCCCACATTTCCACAACCCCTTATCCTGATCTGCCCTTCACCCACCTCCCCGACCAGACCCAGAGGCCTATGAGAACCAGAGCCGATCATTAGCCAGGTTTGTGGCCCCAGAGCCAGCACAGGGCCCGGCCCCAGGCTGGGTGCTGTGTGGAGTGGACGGTATTATTACTGCTCCTGGTCATTGTCATGTTAGAGTGATAACCAGCACCTCAGTAAGTGAAGGGACGGTGCAGTATCTCTGGTCCCTCTCACCTCTCCCCACGCAGGGCACCAGGCCCTGCAGTGAGCAGAGCCTCATTAAGCACTGATTAATTACGCAAAGCAGAGTCTTTTGTCGCATGCAAATGGGGGGGGGGTGTTACCCAATGCCTTGAAGAGGCCAACAGGGACAGGGTTACCAGAAGAGCAAGTGCTGGCACGGGTGTCACTGTCTTGGAACGCTGCCTGCCCCCAAGTTGCCCCCAGTTCACAGAGCCTCTCCCCTCCCTTGGGTCTGCCCATGGGGTGCCTCAGGACCTCCAGGGGCCACCAGGAAACCAGTGCTGTGGCCAGCTGCAAAACAGACACTGGCTTTACACGCCAACCTTCTCCCTCCATGTGGGCAATTGCACCAGGGAATTTCTTAAATTGCCAAATGGGCCATGTCTGCTGCAGCCTTGGTGGTGATTGCTGCCCGGATCTTCTCCCTCATTTAAACACATTTAAAGCTCAGCTCTCGGGAAAATAGAGGCCAGTGATTTATCATCCTCCCAGGCAGTGTGGAGGGTGGGTAAGGCTCTGGGCTCTGTAGCCAGCCTGCTTGGGTGCACCTGAAGGCCTTCAGAGTGCCAGCTGATGACTCAAAGTAGGATTCTCACCTTTCTGTGCCTCAGTTTCCCCCAGTAATCACTGGGGATAATAATAGTGCCTATTCTGTAAGCACATCAGGAAGGATCAACAAGTGGATTAAGGCACAGGAATCAGCCAGGCATGGAGGCACACGCCTGTCATTCCAGCGACTCAGGAGGCTGAGGCAGGAGGATCACAAGTTCGAGGCCAGCCTCAGCAACTTAGCAAGCCCCTATCTCAAAATAAAAAGTAAAATGTGCTGGGGATGTGGCTCAGTGGTTAAGTGTCTCTGGGTTCAGTTCCTGATACGAAAAGACCAAAAAAAAGAAAAAAAGAAAGCCTGGTACTGTTGTGCATGACAGGAACATGTTCTGAGAAACCTGTCATCAGGCAGTTACATTGTTGTATGGACACTATAAAGCTACAATGTCACCAGGCAATATAATCTTAGGAGACTGTCATATATGCAGTTCATTAAGAAGCATCATCAGTTGACACTTGGCTGTACTTGACAAACCCTTCTTAAAAAGTTTTCTTATTTTATTTGGTTGTTTTGTTTTGATTTCGTTTTGGGAAGGGGAATGGAATTCAGGAGTGCTTTACCACTGAGCCACATCCTTAGCCCTTTTCATGTTTTATTGTGAGACAGGGTCTTGCTAAGTTGTCAAGGACCTCACTGAGTTGCTGAGGCTGACTCTGAACTCACCATCCTCCTGCCTCAGCCTCCCCAGCCACTGGGAACTTGTTCTGTTTTTCACGGATAATGTGCATGGAAGGAGAGCAGTTAAGAAGAGGATCTTAATTTTAACTGAGAAAGCCAAACCCACCACTAGCCTCAGGGGTGCCTCAGACCTGCTTCTGTCACCCGCAGACCCCAATCTGCCCTGTAGTGGTCACAGACAGGAGACCTCAGATCAGATACAGCCCAGAGTTTTTTGTCCCCTTTGACACCGTCTTTAAACCATGAAGAAGTTGCCAATGTGAGAAAAAAAAATTTCCTTGAAAAATCTGGGAAATTCCCTTGAAAATCCCAGAAATGGTGTTTCCTAGAAAGTCTGCTGATCTGGCGTCATACTTCACATCCCCCAACAATGGTTCCCAGAGCTTTGTGACCAGATGGGGTCTGTGATCTCCAGTTAGCCATGTTCCCCACCACTCCCTTATGCCCATCCTCCCAAACACTATAAATCATCTCTAGATGATGTATTACACCTACTACATTGTCAATGCTGGGAAAATAGTTGGTATTTAAGGAATAATGACAAATGGAAAAAAAAATCTGTCAATGTTCAGTCCAGATGTAGTTTGTTTGTTTGGTTGGTTGGTTTTTCCCCAATTATTTTCACTCTGAGGTTTGTTGAATCTGTGGATGCAGAGGGCCAGCTATCTATCTCTGAGGCAGCATATTCATCTCCTTCATCCTTCAAAGACTGACTGTGCACCTACTGTGTGCCAGCCTCTGGGGCACAGCTCAGGACAAGGCAGAGCCCCTGACCCACAGACCCACACTCCGCATGATTCAGTGCACACTTGTCAGCAACCTACTGTGCACCAGGCCCCATCTCAAGGGCTGGAGGCACAAAGAGGACCAGTGTGGGGGCAGCGAATGGGGAAGTACTTTTTGTTTTATAACCATAAATCCATAAAACATGTTTCGGAGGCCCAAAGAGAGAATGAGGTTCGGAGGGTTTCTTGGAGGAGATTACATTTGATCTGAGCTTAAAAGGGGCTTTCTAAGTGAAAGACAAGGCTGTCCCTTGCTCTGTCCGAGTGGAAGCATGTTGAGCAAGGGAGGAGGACAGCAGGCCAGGGAGGGGGACAGCAGCCCTGACTTGAGGGAGACCAAGGGTGATTTTGAACTATAGAGTGACATTGGTGGAGAGGTTCCTCAGAGAGCTAGAACAAGAAAGCATTGGAGAGGGCGAGGCTGGAGGCAGGGAGGCTGTTCAGGAAGCTGTTAGAACTATCCAGGGAGAGGTACTGAGGCTGCCCAACTTGGCTTTGATTTTCTGTTCATTTTTTTTTTGACTCTCACACAGCTGGGAATGAAGCAGTTCAGGCAAGACAAACCCCCACAGTCCCAGCAATTCACAGAGGACTGGGCTTTGGGGAGGTCCAGGGGCAGAGGGCACAGTGTTCAGGGACAAGCAGACTCTTGGCCAGTGGTAGCCACAGAGCTGTGAAGCAGAGGGGATCGGCCAGAGGCCCACTGGATGACCCTACTCTCTGGTGTGTCTGTCCCTATACCTGCAGGGAGGCATGTACATCTTCCAGCTGTTTGACTCCTACGCCGCCAGTGGGATGTGCCTTCTCTTCGTGGCCATCTTCGAGTGTGTGTGCATCGGCTGGGTGTATGGTGAGTAGACGGGAACTGCGAACACTCCAGCTACCTGCCTTTGTCGGGGTCCTGGCTGGCTCTGGCTCTCCATGGCTGGCCCTTGTCTGGATTGGCCACACAGCGTCAGGAATGCATGTCAGGACAAGCTGTTGCATCTCAAACCAGGAAGCAGAGAGAGAGGTCAGGCCCAGTCCCACAGTCCCTTTGTGGGGAACACCCCCCAGTGACCTACGGGCCTTCCTTAAGGTCCCGCCTTGAGCAGGTCCATTACAACTCCCAATAGCATGGCCCTAGGGACCCAGCCTTTGCATGGGTGATTTTGGGGGACATTGAACATCCAAACCCTAGCACTCTTTGCTAGGTTTTCTGTGTTCAATAAGGTCCCTGCTGCAGTTTCTCTGTCTCAGGGTCAGACAGAGGATTGCCTTTGGGGCGAACTTCTCCCCAAGAAAGCAAACAAACATGCCTTACCTCTCCTGTGTCTTGTACTTGGGTGCCCATCTGCTTTATTCTGGACAGGAAGCAACCGATTCTATGATAACATAGAAGACATGATTGGCTACCGACCACTGTCACTCATCAAATGGTGCTGGAAGGTTGTGACCCCTGGGATCTGTGCGGTAAGAGCCCCACCAGGAGCTGCCTCCAGCCTCTCCAGTTACCCACCTACTGGGTCACACACTTTTCCACTTCATAGCCCTTCAACCTAGCCAAGGCTGGTCTGAGAAGGCTCATGACCCCCTGCATCCAAGGCATCTGACCCCTTGGGGAGCTGGGGTCACAGGGCCAGGGTCCAGGCTTGGCAAAGCAGGGCCCAGCTCTACCACCAGACTGGTAGGTGACCATGAGAAAGGCTTTTTTCTTGGCACTCCAGATTCAGTACATACAAGCTGGGTGCTGGGACCTGCTCCCTAGGGACAGAGGATTATGTGAGCAAGAAGGTCTTGCTTTGTCATTGAAACAATGAACAATGAAAGTGGTCCCTGGAACTTGTGCCCTGACTCCAAGACCAGACCAGAGAGGGCTTTGATGAGAGCATTTTTATTTAATGAAAAAAAAAAAAAAAAAAAAAGACAGCCGGCACAGTGGTGCATGCCTGTAATCCTGGTGCCTCAGGAGGCTGAGGCAGGAGGATAGAGAGTTAGCAAAGCCCTGAGCAACTCAGTGAGACCTTATCTCCAATAAAATATAAAAGGGACTGGGGATGTGGCTCAGTAGTTAAGCACCCCTGGGTTCAATCCCTGGTACAAACACACACACACACACACACACACACACACACACACTCAGACTCATCACTCTTTATTCACTTCTTGGCATTGGAAGTATTTCAAAACATTTTCACAGATGATTGAAGGTCTGAAGAACAGCTTTGAAACTTACCCAAAAAAGTAGATAGGAAAAAAAGTCCTAACTGAGCAGAGGCTAAGGAAGAGACAGAATCCTGGGGGTGGGTAGAGAACATCTCAGACCTGGTGATACCCCAGGATCCCTGGGAGTCTGGGACCCAGAATCCTGTTCCCTGTATGAGAGGTGACTGTGGGATGGGCCTCCAAGTCCTTCTGCCCCACACTCACTGTGGACATAGGCAGGGGACCTGGACCTGTTGTGGGTAAGCAGGGCTGAAGGCCATTCCCAGGGAACTCTCTGTCTCTCTGCAGAGCATCTTCATCTTCTTCCTGGTCAAGTACAAGCCACTTAAGTACAACAACGTCTATACCTACCCTGCCTGGGGCTACGGCATCGGCTGGCTCATGGCCTTGTCCTCCATGCTCTGCATCCCACTTTGGATCTTCATCAAATTGTGGAAGACAGAGGGCACGCTGCCTGAGGTGAGACAGTTCTGGAGCAGGAAGGATGCTCCCAGGGGCGGAGGGGGTATGGATAGGGCTGATGAGCATGAGCAGAGCCCAGCACCCCTTCAGGTCTCAGCTTCCTCATCTGGACCACAGGCATGATGAAACCTGCCCTTACCTGTCACACAGGGAAGCCATAGGAGGTGTTCATCATTCCAGTTATGTTTACCATATCTCTGTGAAGCCTTGGAGGTGAGCCAGTCATGAGTTCAGCCTCAATTTCCCCATCTGTAAAATAGAATAACAGCAGCTCCTAACTTATACAGCTGATGAGAATGCTGGGAGTCCATACAGGGGAAGCACCTAGACCAGGACCTGGACTTGGAGTGACCAGGACCTGGACTTGGAGTAACCAAGTGTTAATGCTCACTCTTCTGTTAATTATATTTATCCTGACATTGTGGTACACCTATTCTGTGTCATCTCTACCTGCTGTA
The DNA here is from genome assembly GCA_020662805.1 of Glaucomys volans. Taxonomy (NCBI): domain Eukaryota; kingdom Metazoa; phylum Chordata; class Mammalia; order Rodentia; family Sciuridae; genus Glaucomys; species Glaucomys volans. Next base: position 197,359 of record JAJEJO010002012.1, read on the forward strand.
TCTTCTGCAATCCTCAGAGCAAACCAAGGCATCATTTTCTGCAGTTAACAGGTAAAGGAGATGGAGGCTTAAAGAAGTGAAGTCACTTGCCTAAGATCCCACAGCTCAAAGTTAGTAGACTGATTTTTTAAACAGTTTAAAGTATATATCACAGAATTCATTTCTTTCAGATATACAGTTAAATATTACTTTAGTACCTTTTCACATAGTACAATCATAACCCCAAATCAAAAACTATGAATTGTGCATTCACAGTTGAGCCCAGTTCCTACCTCAGACAACCACTAGTCCACTTTCTCTATCTGTGGATTTGTCTGTTCTAGACACTTGCTATAAAGGAATCATACAGCATATGGTCTTTTGTTAGCAGACCGCATTTTAAACAAGCCCATCTTATCCCTTTACTCTCCTTTCCCACCTGTTAGTGAGTCAGATGGTAAGTCACTTTCTGTTTATTTGGCAAACCAAATAAGAGTGTTTGCTTCATGCTACACACTGTCCTATGTAGTTTACAAATGCTAAGTCTTAATCCTGTGAGATGGAGGTGCTTATCATCTGTACAAATGAGAAAACTAAGGCACAAAGAAGTAAAGCAACTTTTGCTGGGCACAGTGGTGCATACATGTAATCCCAGCAGCTCAGGAGGCTGAGGCATGAGGATCATGAGTTCAAAGACAACCTCAGCAACTTAGCAAAGCACTAAGCAACTCAGCAAGACCCTATCTCTAAATAACATACAAGAAAAAAGGGCTGAGGATGTGGCTCAGTGGTTGAGTGGCCCTGGGTTCAATCCCCAGTACAGAAAAAAAGTAAAGCAACTTTCCAAAGGCACACAGCCTCTGAAAAATAGAGCAGAACTAGAATCTGTGTTCCTGAGCTTTGCTCCCTCAGTTTCTTTGAATGAACTGGCTGTGCTCCATTTCAGGGCCCCATCTCTGCCCCAGGGCCACATCAGAGGGATGGCAGAAGTTGACTTTTGTCTCCTAGCCCAAGGATAGAGGGAGAACAGAATAGGAAGTATGCATGATGAAACAAATTCCAGCTCAGAGTCAGTGTCACCCAGTTCACCTGCTCACAGAGGGCCCTTGGGCACTCAGCCAAAAAGAGCAAGCCAGGAAGACAGGTCCTTATCAAACCTGCTCATGCCCCAGAACAAGTAAATCTGCTCATTGCTTATAAGGAATGTGTCAAAGGCAATTGGTTAATTCTGATCTGAGACCAAACATGTCCAAAAAGAAGCTGCCTTGGTGGCCTTAAAAGCTCACCCAGTGGACACCCACTGACAAACTTCCAGATGACCTCTTGATGTTTGGAAATGCTTGATGCTTCCTGCTAAATATCCAGCGATTGTCTCATACCTCATATTTAAGAAAAGAGGGTACAGGCTGCTTTCCTGAGTGTCCTCCATTTCCCTAAACCTACAGTCTTCTGACCCAATCTGGACAGCATGACTTATGAAAGAGAGCAAATTTTCTGGAGGTGGTCAAACCCAGCTTCCAGGCCTTCCTTAACCAGACAACTTGTGCCAGTTAATTCTCCTCCCTGAGTCTCAGTTCTCACAAAATTCTGCTGACAAGAAGGATCTGGAGGGAAAGTGGGGACAACAGGACCTGCCTTGGAGAACTGCTCTGAGGAAAGATCATACTAATAGAAGTAACATGTCAGTGCCATTACTGGTCAGCTAATCTGAGCCTTAAGACAATGCTAAATGGCAGGTGCCATTATTACCCCTTTTACAGATGAAAAAACTGAGGCACAGAGAGGTTAAGGTTCTTACCCTGTGCAGTGGTGGAACTGGGACATAAACCTAGGCTCCTATGTCAGAGCCTGGACTCTAAACCCTGATCTAGGTCAAGAGCCTGAGTTGGTGCCTGACACACAGGAGGCACCTGTTAATCAACCCCAGTCCATCAGCCTTTTGATCCTATCTGGACACTGTAGGTTCAGCTTCCCAGGCCTGGAAGGATCTGAAAGAGAAGACAGAACCTTGACTTTGAATGAGTAGACTCCTCAAAGTTTTTGCAGCCTTCCTCAGAAGTAGGTATCTTATCAGAAAGGGCCTCCCAAATCCTGGGCTTGTGTCTTTTCCTGAGGGAACCTGGGAAATCCTGATAAAGTTGATGTGGGGTCCCATTCTGAGAGGCAGAAGATAGAGGATGATAGCCATTGAAATGTGTCCAGCCTGCAAGGCTGCGGGCATTGGGGTTAGTGATCACATTTATGCATTCAAGCAATGCCCTGAGGAGCACATTACACATCCTGTGCATTTCGCTGTATGATAGCAGCATGATGACATCCCTTTTGTGGGACATGTGCTCATTAATCTGGCAGTCATTATCTCAAAATCCATAGAGAAACAGCCCTTCCAGGCAGGAGCTATTAGCCCATTTCATAGATGAGGAAAATGTAGTTCAAGGAGGTTAAGTGTAGTGGTTGAGCAGCAATTCAAACCGCAGCTTCTCAGTCCCCTCCAATGGGTCCTGATTGTAGCTCTCATAGGCCACATAGGAAGGCACAGTCTTCTGCACATGCCATCATCTCCTTGCTCCTTACCTAATTCCAGGGACAGGGACTTCTGTTGTCGCCATTTCCAGAGGAGGAAACTGAGACCCACAGAGTCAATACATCATTCAGAACAGATCAATATGTCAGAGTCAGGGCCTGGACCTCAGTCTTATGACTTCACAGCCCTGAGGCATCCACTTATGCAGATAGGGAGAGACAGAGGCTGAAGCCCAGACCTCAGCAGCCCCTCTCAGACCATTCTCCTCTCCAATCGTCTAGAAATTCCGGAAGTTGACAATCCCCAGTGCTGATCTGAAAATGCGGGGCAAGCTTGGGGCAAGCCCACGGACGGTGACAGTTAATGACTGTGAAGCCAAGCTCAAGGGTGACGGCACCATCGCCGCCATCACAGAGAAGGAGACGCACTTCTGAGCCACCTCCTGCCACCTCGACGCTTCTCCCTCCTCTTCCCCCATGTGTAAAAAAAAATGAATACCTGAACACTTCTCCTAATGCTAGGGGCTTGCTCGTTTTGCACAGGATGTATTAACAAGTTAATTTCCAGCTGGCCACCGTACACTCTGGTTTAAAGTCAGATCCCCTGCCTCGTCCCCCTCCCCAGTGACCATGGAAGTATATGCTATGAGATAATACTGTACAGTGACTAGCAAACCCTTCTTGCCCTCGGGTGGTTTTAATTAGTGTTTTCTAGGGATTAATGTATCATATTGTAAAACTTTTATACTTGGGCTGTGGGCAGGTGGGATGGGGAGTGAGGCCTGACCTCCTCTGTTAGCCTTTGAACCCACCAGCCCACATCTGCACTTGTCCCCAACCATAGGCAGCTGTCCCTCCTCCATGCCCCCAGGGAGAGTTTTTCTTCTGAGCCATCCCATTTCCATGGACATGGGGTCTGTAAACTGCAAGATCACATGGCAGAGGACTCCTGGGTTGTAGGACCCCTCTCTGCCCTGATCTCTTGGGCACTACCTTCCCTTCCCTGGGCCTTGGTTTCCCATCTCCCAAGTTGGGAGAGGAGCTAGAGCAGGTGATCTCTTTGCCTCACTGCCTTGCAGAGCTGCCAGTGATATCTGCTTCTTCTGAAGACCCATGACCATCTCTGTCCTCCCTGCTGGACCCCCATACCCACTTGCTTATTTAAAATCCGATGTGTCATGGGATGATGTGCTGAGGTGTATTTTCCCAAAAACTGGTTTTATCTCATCTCTTTTCCCTGAAGACTGTCCGGTCCCCAGCAGGGCTTCCTCCCTTCTGGACCTCCTCGTCTCCAAGTTGTCTGCTCTCACCCTCATTTCTGTCCCTCCATCCCAAGCAGGGCTGTCTGGGGTGGCCATGGAGGCTGGTCTTCTGGGTCAGGAGGCAACCATCTTTTCTTGCAGTTGCTCCAGCCAGGACTTGTGGTTTAAGCCCTTCCTGTAGCCTCCCAGTAATCCTGGAGCTGGGTTTCAACCTAAGCCCCTTCTGTGTCCCAGGTCACTTCTCCCTCTTGCTGTCCCCATGCTCCCCATCCCAACCGTCTTGGAGGATCTTGTGTGGAGGCTTCTTCCCCACCCTTTATTCAGGGGCCATCCCATCTGCCTCTTTCTTCATCTCCTGATGGAGAGGAGAACTGGGCATCCCCTCTGGCTCTTACCTCAATGTGGACTTGGGGTCTGCAGGGGAGGCTGGCACTGCACCCTCCCAGCCTGGCTCCAGGCCTCCCTGGCTGATACCCACTTCCCTGTTCATTGGATCTCACATCAAGCCTCTGCCTCTGCTTCTGGGGGTGGGGAAGGTGCATTCATTTTTCTTTTAATTTAAGGATCCCAATGTGATTTGTTGGAAATCTGAACTTTCTCCAAACTAAAGCTGCATTTTCCTGTAGAGGACCATGCCTGTGTTGGATTCACCCCCAAAGTTTACAAACTCCCAGCTTCTCTGCTCTGACCAACCCCCATCTAAAAGTGGAAATTTTCTCAGAGGGATGCCCAACTCCTGCTCTGTGCAGGTTGGGGCACCTTGTTCTGGAGCCCCTCTTGTGCAAACAGCCTAAGCCTGCCTATTAATTGTGGGACAGGCCAGTGTACTCCTCTTGGGAAGAGCAGTGTTACCCTGAGCTCTCTGGCCCAGTGGACCCAGGAAGATGACCTGTGTGTTTTGGTCCTCAACTGCTGTCCTCCCAGCAGTCCAGGGAGGGAGCTTCCCACTGCTGCTACCTGTCCTCCGCCACCAACTCCCTCATGGACAGACTGACAGATCTCCAAGGTCTGTCATTACAAACACACATGGTACATCTGGCACTTAACACTTGACACTCTTAACACTACTCATTGGGCAGGGTGGAGGGAGGCCATGGGTGTGGGGGATTTTGTTTCTCTTTTTCTTTCTTTTTTTTTTTTTTTTTTAATTTCCTTTTTATTTTTGGGGAATTTTGGGGGGGGGGGGGGGGGGGGGGGGGGGGGGGGGGGAACACATCATTGTGATGACATTTTTGATATTCATTAGAAACAATACATCCTTTCTGAGATATTTACAGTATTATTAAAAAATGAAAAAGGTTGTACTGTTTTGCATAATGAACGTTTTTACTGGGGATCCAAAGGGCACAAGACTGCTTACTCATTTTTAAAAATTAAAGAAGTGAACTACCACATTCTTGTTCCCAGCAGGGTGGTATTCTTTGAGTTTTGCTTCCTGTTTTTGTTGTTGTTATTGTTTGCGGGGGGAATAGTTGTTTTAGTCCCATGATATGCCTCCAAAACATCTTGGTTCCATATTTGGAGTTTCTGGTCAGCATTACAAATTGGAAACAATTGGAGTTACCATTTCTTTCTGTTCACATGTTCACCATTCATGTAGCAAGGGCTGGCCACTTGGTAGCAACAGGTTTTCTGCCATTTGCCCACTCCGGCTTGCAGGTGACTGGTAAAGCTCTGTATCCAGACTGGCCATTATCCTGAAGGAATATTTCCCAATCTCCAACAATTTTTTGTGGATATATTTTGTGATATTGCTTAGAACTTAGACAAAAATCTCTAAATTTGTATCTGAGATTTCCAAATGTCCACTCAAGACCACAGAGCACATTTTGTCCTGCCAGTCCATAGTACAATCAAATCATCTCACAGTGTCTGCTCATTCCTGTCCTGTAATTTTTTTTTTCTTCTGATCCTTGATCCCAGTGTTCACTTGAACCTGTCTTGGTCTCTCACCATCTCTGAGGTGGTGATTCCTGCTCATGGGGAAAGCATCCCACAGATGTGATACACAGAGGTCTCTGAGGACCTCATAATTTTTTAGAGCCACAGGGGTTGGTGAAATCACCTGTCCCTTGCCATATTCCCTCTCTGTCTGAACCACACCTGTGGGCAGCAAGACATGAAGAGGCTGAATCTCTTCATGTGGGTCTCTCTGCTTTCCAGGAAACCTGATTGGTAAATTTTGAGTCTACAGAATTAGTAACATGAGGAATTAATTTACCTGGTAGAGCTGCAGGCTGCAATGTGAGCTAGCACCCCCTACTGACCAAATGTGATTCTGCATCCTAGCTCTGTTAGACATTATGAATGGCTATAAAAATGACGAGAGAAAGGGAGGGGAGCTTTGGAAGCAAAGTCAATGCCTCCCTCAGGCCTAAGTTTTCCTGTGGGATGGTGGAAAAGACCACACACCAAAAAGGAGGCATTTTCTGCTGAAATCTACAAACTCTGGAACATTGGGTCTGTTCATGCATTTAAAAGGTCTTTACTGAACACCTACCATGGCCTGGACTTAGACTAGAATTAGGAGACAAGTGGGATAGCCCATTCCCTTGAGTGTTCCTGCCCTTTTTAGTCAAGAGAAGTATCCACACTCCTCTGAACAGAGTAAGTGTATGGGGAGGAGTCATTCTGCCTTTTTGTTCCCAACTTTGTCCAGTCAGTTTGAGCCCTACAGCATGGCATGGAGCAAGTCTGCCCTCTTCCCTGGACCTCAACTTATCCATTTGTAGAATAGTGAAGAAATGAGACCCAGAGATGGCATACAGCTGGCCCAAGTTTCCCCTAGAACTCCCATGTACCCTCATGTCATAAACAGACCCCTGCACCATCTCAGACCTTTAAAAAACAAATGAGCCCTCAGGTTTGGCCACCTCATTGCCCATTATGGAAAGAGTCAGTCTTTGTTGCTAACTCTGGCAACTTCTCTCTCACTTTTGAATAGGTGCACTTTGTAGGGGAGACTAGGAGGACAAACACATGCACTGCTCTCAGAGCTTCCAGGCTAGCCAAGGTGTCAGAATCACCCCACAAGAAACTACCAGGTTCTCAGGGAGTGCCAGAGGCAGAAATAAGAACTATTTATTGAGGAGCTACTGTGTTCCAGGGTCATGCCTGCATTGCCTCATCAGAGCTTCACAACAAATACAAAAGGTAAGTGTTAGTGATCCCATTTTTCACAGGAGGAGACTGACATTATTAACTGTAAATAATTTGGCCAAGGAAATATCAGGCAGGTGGAGGAGGGATTAGGTCAGGCTTTGCTAGGTGTGTATGGAACCCAGGTATGTGGAACTTGAGCTGCACCTTGAGGGATAAGGAGATCTGGTCAGGTGGGGAAGGGCATTCAGGACTGGGGAATAGCCTGAGCAATGGTAGAAGCAGGTGAAAACTAGAGTCCTCTCCATTCCTGGGCTATTTTTATAACCCCTTGTGCAATTTCACCTGCCTCGAGGCTGGGGTGAGCTTCCCCAATCTCTCTGACAGAGCAAGGAAAAATAAGTATCAAAGATCTACTCAGTGGACCCTTTCATAAGAGTGACCATGTCCTAAGCTGCCTCATGGTTTGGCATGGTGTTCACATTCTACCTATAAGAAAACTCTACCCACCCAGGGTGATAGAACTAGGGGGACAGGCACAGTGTGTCTGGCTCCAAAGCCCATGCATGTTTCACCGATGAGCTGCATTAAGATTTTCCAGAGAAACAAAATCAATAGGATATCTGTATAAAGATGCAAAGAAAGAGATTCACTGCAAAGGATTATTAGCTTGTGTGATTAGGGAGGCCGAGATCCCCCTAGTGTGCCATCTGCAAGTAGAAAACCAGGAAAGCCAGTGATATAGACCAGTTCTGACCTGAAGGACTGAGAACCAGGAGCTCTGCTTTG
>JAJEJO010002012.1:205020-229671 GCA_020662805.1 Glaucomys volans
TAGACCAGTTCTGACCTGAAGGACTGAGAACCAGGAGCTCTGCTTTGGTCAGTTTTTTTGTTGCCATGACTGAAATATCTGACGAGAAGAATGTTAGAGGAGAAAGTTTATTTGGCTCACAGTTTCAGAGGTCTCCGTCCATAGATGGCCAACTCCATTGCTCTGGGCCCGAGGTAAAGCAGAACATCATGGCAGAAGGGTGTGGAGTTGGAAATCAGGAAGCAGAGAGCTCTGCTCACCAGGGATACAGTATAAACCCCTAGGCATGCCCCCAGTGACCACCTCCTCCAGCCACACCCTACCTGCCTCCAGTTACTACCCAGTTAGTCCCTGTCAGGGAATTAATCCACTGGTTGACTTACAACTCTCATCATCTAGTCATTTCACCTCTGAATGTTCTTGCACTGATGCACATATGAGCTCTTAGGGGACACCTCATATCTTAACCATAACAAGTTCTGATGACTGAGAGCAGAAGATGTATGTTTCAGCTCAAGCAGAGAGAGCAAGTTCACCCTTTCTCCACCTTTCTCTTCTGCCTGAGCCTTCAACAGACTGGATGTTGCCTGCCACTCACATTGGCAAGGGTAGTCTTTTTTACTTGGCACAAAGATGCAAATGTGCTTCCCTCCAAGAATCACCCTCATAAACACATCCAGAGGCAATGTTTAACTGGCTATCTGGGCATCCCTTAGCCCAGTCAAGTTGGCACAAAATGGCAATCACACGTCACTTTTGGGAGCCTCTGAGTTCCAACCCAACTATCACTTGGGACGGATCATCAAGGCCATGGAAAAGCTACAGATGATGGTGGAGGCCTTGCAAGAAGCCCTGAGGGTCTTCAGCACCCTCAAAACCCTTTGGTCACACAAGGCACCTCTTGAAGCCTCTATAATTTCCCAGAAATGACAGAAGGCCACTGGAGCTTGCTGAGAGGGACAAGGGGACATCTGAGACCAGCAAGAGGTATTGAAGATAGAAGGTACCACCTGAGCCCCTGGAGACATGAAAGATGCTGCGGAGTCTGGGGAAGCCAATAGAACCATGGAGCCATCATGAATGATGAAGAGTTGAGTGACAGCTGGGACAGGAGTTATAAATGGCTGTTGAAAGAAAGGGAGAATCACTGGGGAGCTTTTAGGAGTTGCTGGGGGTCATCTGGGTAATAAAAATCTCAGGGTCCTTGGTCATTATTGAAAGGCATTGCAACCATCTGAAGTTCTAGGGGGCACTTGGGGTTCCTGTGGTGATGGTCCTGCCTCTGAGGAACATCTCGCAGGATGCATCCTGGGGAGGGGGAGGAGTAGAGCTCAGGAATGTTCCTCCTGGCAGAGGCTGTGAGCAGAGCTGGAGTAAATGGGAATGAAGAAGGTGGATGCCTGATTGGCAGGATGGAAAGGCCCAGACAGAACCGCCACCCTGAGGTGGTGGGTGGGTTAGTTGTGGGTGGGCCTAGGAGTCCACAACATTGACCTTTCTGGGCAGGTGCAAGCCTGGCCTTTCTGAGGATCCCCCACCCAGGCTAGTGTTCCCAATTCTCCTAGGGACTTCCTCTGCCTGCATTTTGAACATCTTTTCCAAAGTCACCCATTCCTGGAGAACGTTCATGTGGCTTGGTCTGAGCAGGAGGCTGGGCACCTCCAGAGGTGGAAGATTGTGGGGAAGTCCAACAAAGGCAACTGGACCTGATCTCTCTCCATTTCCCTGGTTAGGGGATGGAGAGAGGGGACAGGAAACCAAAGCATGAAAGAGGACTCAGTTATTGATCACTTAAAGGATCATTTACCTGGGACAAGGCCAGGCATTTCCCATAAGCCTCAAAACAACTGCCACTGTGATTTGTTCCCATTTTACAGATGTGTAAACAACTTGGAGAGGCAGGTGGGATGCTTATCCAATATCGTGCAGATGGAGCTGGGATTTGAAGCAGGTGATCAAACCCACAGTCCTTGGTTTTTTTCTTTGTCATGCCAGGCTTGGCCCCAGGGGCTATAGCAGGGAAGAGTCAGCCCTGAGCCTCTCCTAATGGTTGTCCTCCCACCCAGAGTCCTGTGAGCAGACAGGTTGCAGAAAACCAGCCACCAGGTGGCGCCATTGCTAAACCCAGACTCATGAGGTCCAAATGGAAGCTGGGACCCTCCCAAGAGACTGGAGGGTGCCCCAGTGAAGGACAGAAAGGCTGCCCTTGACAAAAGGGTGTAAATCATTCTCATACTGCCCCACCCCTACCCCATCAGCCAGACGCACCTGTGTTCAGTTCTGAATTTCACCTCCTGGCTGTGTGATCGTGGGCAAATGACTTCACCTCTCTGGTTTCAGTCTCCTCATCTGTATAAATGGACAGAATCAGCCTGTTTTAGTTTGTTTTTTGCCACTGTGACCAAAAGACCTGACAAGAACAATTCTGGAGGAGGAAAAGTGTATTTGGGAGCTCACAGTTTCAGAGGTCTCAGTTCATGGACAATTGGTTCCATTCCTTCGGGCTGAAGAGTGTAGCAGAAGAAAGCAGCTCAGAACATGGTAATCAGGAATCAGAGAGAGCTCCACTCACCAGTGACAAAATATGAAACCCAAAGACACGCCCCTAGTGACCCACCTCTTCCAGCCACACCCTACCTCCTAAGGTCACCACCCAGTTAACCCCTAGCAGTGGATTAATGCACCAATTAGGTTAAGGCTCTCATAACCTAATCATTTCACCTCTAAACCTTCTTGCATTGTCTCACACATGAGCTTTTGGGGGACACCCCACATCTAAACCCTAACACTGTCCCACTGGATTAAATGAGATGATAGCATGCACCCAAGTGTCTGACACACAGGAAGAATGTGATTCCCACCACAGGTCACTCTGCTTAGCATCATTACCCAAAAGGCCCCTGCCAGTATCAGAGGACCCAGTCCTAGTTCTGAATTTGCCTTGGGTTGGAAAAGGTCACTTTGCTTCTCCCAGCCCCAGTTTCCTCATCTGTAAAACAAAGCTAACCACAGAATATCTGTGCTTATGTTATGCTGAGAATTAAAAGAGTCCACGGCCAGACGGCATTTGTTTTCTAAAGCTCCCAAATGAACAGGAAAGGTGATTGTTGGAAATATGAAAACTCGTAGAGGCTTGGGGAGGAGAACACGGGAATGGTGGTAAGGCAGGACGACCCCAGGGCAGCCCCGCGGGCACTGACCTGACACAAGGCACAGACAGAAGGTCTTGTTCTCAAGTGTGTCCTCCCGCCAGGCCCTACACTGCAGCCTCTGTGCTCAGAGCCCTGTCTCCAACTCACTTGGACATGAAAATCCATGAGAGTGCCCACCAGGGACAAAGAGGGGAAAACCCATCGCTAAAATGCAGATGGTGTTTATTTCTGGGGGAGAAGTTTTGGGCTGATTTTTATTTTCTCCTTTTTTTCCCTCCTGTACTAATTTTTTTTGTACCAAAGATTAAACCCAGGGGCACTTAACTACCAAGCCATATTCCCAGCCGTTTTTATATTTCACTTTGAGGCAGGGTCTCACTAAGTTGCTGAGGCTGGCCTTGAACTTGCCATCCTCCTGCCTCAGCCTCCCAAGTCACTGGGAGGACAGGCATGTGCCACTGCGCCCAGCCTGTTCTAATTATTTTTTTAAAATGAAAATTCTCTATTGGTTTTACATTCCAAAACACAAAATCAATGAAGCTGTTTTTAAAAATCCTCTCTCGGCCATGGAGAGGTTGATCCCAAGTGAGGACTCCGAGGGGAAGGAGAAATGATGATTCTCTTACGGTTAAAAGAAGTGGTGAGTGGGAGTGAGTGAGAGAAGAGAAGGCATGACCTTCCATCCTGCACACTTCCCTCCAGTCCTGGGCTCTGGTCTCCCCTGGGGAGCACAGGAAGCAAGACCCCTCCTCTGGGCCATGCAACTCTTCATGCCATCCATGGGCATTTCCTGGGAGTCTAGATTTTGGTTTGCCACAGCTGTCAGAGAGGGAGAGCAGGAAGCAAACATGGAAGCTCCCATTTGCCAATGGCAGACAATGTGCTCAGTCCCAATTCCCTCTTGTCTCATCTGCACGTTGGGTTAGTTCCCCCTGCAGACACCCATGGAGGGAGCTGGCATCAGCAGCCCAATGGACAGAGGAGGAAACTGAGGCAATCTGCTTATATCCCTCGCTGCCTTCTGGATATTTCCTCTTGTTCCTTTGGGCATCTCGAACCCCATTTTCCTAGCAGAATTCATCTCCTCCATGTCCACCTGCAGCTGGCCTGTCACTCCCCATCTCAATAAATAATACCACCACCGACCACTTCCTTCATCTAGCAAGTGTCAGTGAGGCACCCCCTGTGACCCTTCCCTCACAGAGCTTGCATTCTAGGGAGTGGAGACAAGATAATGGACATCTAAAAAACATAAAAATATACAAGGTGGCAGAAGCTGATAATTAAAAGAAGGAGATGAAAAGAAAGTGGGGAAGAGGCACAGGGCAAGCCAGGGAGTAAGGGTAGGGTGGGTGGAATTGTAAATAGGCTGGTTGGGGAAGGCCTCACTGAGAAGGCAAGAAAGGGAGCTTGTGGCTGATGGAAGAGGGTGGTCCAAGCTTCAGAAGCAGCATGTGCAAAGGCCCTGGGGAGGAAGACTCACTGCAGTGTTCACAGGGCATTTTGGAGGCCAGGGCAGCAGAAGTAAAGCAAGCCAGGGCAGAGAAGAAGGAGATGATGGGCAGATGGGGAAGGACCTCAGGGGCCAGTGTAGACGTGAGTAGAGAACATCAGGAACCACAGAGAGTTTTAAGCAGAAGATGGACATGTTCTGATTTCTGTTTTAGTAAGACCACTTCAGCTGCTGTGGGGCGCTTGGGTGAGGAGGCTGTTGTAGTCCTGGAGAGAGAAGATGGCATCGGGGCCAGGGAGATAGAAGGGGAGTTGTGACCTGATTCTGGATATTTTGAAAATAGATAAGATTTCCTGGTGGATTGAAAGTGGGGTGCAGAGAGGAGTCAAGGATGAAAGGGCGGGGCCAGCTGGCCAGGTGAGAAAACCCCCTCACTGTCCCACTCATCCCTCAGAGAGTCTCATGGGTTCTTACTCCTCTGAATCTCAAACCAGCTCCCTTCTGTCCATTCCCAGCCACTGTGTTGAGCCATCTGGACCACTGCTACAGCCTCCTCCTCATCTGCCTGTCCTGCCTCCCTCTTCCTATGCATTCTCCCTCAGCTCAGCGGGGTAGACCCAGAGTACTCCCCAGGTCACTCCCACCAGCCACCGGGGTCCCTGAGAGTGTCCACCCAATAGGAAATTGAGGACTGGGAAGCAGGGTGCCAGTCACAACAGAAGTCTGTCTGATTCTAGGTCACCAAAGCCTCCATCACTGCCCACTCCCCAACCTACCCAATCCTCAGGGCCCACTCCACCATTAGCGGGCCTCGTTGCTAAAGAGGTCCAAATGGGCAAGGGAGGCTTTCTGGGGGCCGTGGCAAGGTGTGAGCCTTCAAAGAAGCTCAGAACTTAGTGACATGGAATATGGGCTTTGCCTGGGCACGGTGGTGCACGTCTGTCATCCCAGTGGCTTGGGAGGCAGAGGCAGGAGGATCACAATTTCAAGTCCGGCCTCCTTAGTGAGGAGGCCCCAAGCAACTTGGTGAAACCCTGTCTCTAAATAAAATACAAAAAGGGTTGGGGATGTTGCTCAGTGGTTAAGCACCCCTGGGTTCAGTTCCAAGTACAAAAAAAAAAAAATGGGCTTTTGACAGCTCAAAGCCATGGGTGTGAATCATGTGGCTCTACCATTTCTACCACCTGTGTGACCTTGAATAAGTCCCTTCATCTCCCTGAGCCTCACTTTGCCTCATCTGTAAATTGGGACCCACAATTCCTAGGTCTTTTGCAAAACTTGGGATTTCCACTAGAGTGTTGGCTTATGTTAACCCAGGATCCTGTCTCTTAGGGACCCAGATAACAGAGATACAAGCTCTGGAGGCCAACAGGCTGAATTCCCTCCCAGGCTCAGCCACATACCTGTTGAGTGACCTTGGTTAGACCCCTGCCTCTCTGAACTTTTATTCCCTCCCCTGAAAAATAGAATCCACCTCTCACACCCCCCCCCCCAAAAAAAAAAGAAAAAGAAAAAGCAGCTGATGGTGCACTCAGCACATAGTAGGTACTCAGCCAAGGTGCTAGATAGTTTGGATTTCACCCCAGAGGCAGCTGGACGCGTTGCTCCAGTGCCCCCTTCCCAGCCAGGGCAGCTGCAGGCCCGATGGGGTGTTTTCATCTCCAAGCCGCAGTGGGCTCCGCAGAGCTCGGCAGAGTCCCTGGGCGTGCGGACAAAGAGCTGTTGTTCCCGCAGATCTAAAATTGCCTCCCCCTGATTGCTTCTATACAAACTCCGGCTGCTGCTCGCTTCCCCATCCAGTTGGGTCTATTTCAAGAACACGCTGATTAGCGCTGATTGCGCTTTGATTAGGTGGCGAGCGCATCACCCCGCCCCCTCCCCAGGCTCAGTGGGGAGCGCATGCTCCTATCCTCCCTGCCCCCACAAGGCCCTGCCTCCACCGGGGGGCCACCAGACCAGGTCAGTGGTGCATCACACCTACCTGAGGTCCTCTTTCTGCCTCCACCTTCACGTGGGACTTGGGGCAGGCTCTTTCCCTCCCCCACCCCCAAGCCTCTCTTCTGAATGCATGAGATTAGGGACAAAATAGTGTCTAGGAAAGGGGGGCTTTAATGGTGGGCTTACAGACCCTGTGCTAGATCTCTGTCGAGGGTACTGATTCTTTAAAACGCCCGATCACGCACACACTTGGGCACACGTATGCACACACGTAGAGACACACGTGCAGATACCGACCACGTGTTGGGCTGCACTTCAGGCTACCTTTGGTAGGAATGGATGGAGCTTTAGTAATTAGATCTCCCTTTTGCCCAGCATGCAACACTGACCTTGAGCACATTATCACATGCAAACCCCACGGTCGTGTTTTGAAATATCCATTTTATGCCCATCTTGCAGGTGAGAACCTGAAGCCAGTGCAGATGATTTGAGGGTGCCCCATATTCTAGGCTCTGACCTTTGTGTGTGGGTTGGAGTAACCTGGAAGCATATTTTTTAAATGCATATTCTGGATGCCATCCTTAGAGATCTGGAATTAGGTGGTCTTGAACAAGCCACCTGCATTTTAAGACACTGTTCAGGTGACAGTGGGTATTGAGAAGTCAGTGGTTGGTTCTCTTTGGGGAAAGCTGCCTTCCCCTGACTGGTCATCTTAAGCATCAATCAATCCTGCCCCAGATTCCCTCCCCAACAGCTGCAGCCATAGGCAACACCTACTCTCAAATGGTCTCTTCACCCCCCCAGTGCTACCCACCCACCCTCTAGTCTAAGCCCCAATTATCCCACACCTAGACCAAGGTCGTCTTTGGTCCATTTTCTACACAGCAGATAGAAGAATCTGCTTAAAATGAAAAATGAAACACCAACCCTCCCTCCCCCTGCTAGCTTAAACCATCAGTGGCTCCCCACTGGTCCAAGGATAAAGATTAAACCCTGCATTGTGATCTGTAAGACTCCATAAGAACTAGCCCCTGCCCACTTCTCCAGCCTTACTGTACACCCCTAACTCCCTTCTTGCAACCAGGAGAAATCTGGTCTTCTCTATATTTTTAGATTTCATTCTGGACCTGTATACCCCAGGGCCTTTGCATTGATGTTCCTTTTTTCTGCAAGGAGCACCTTCTCTCCCCTCTCCTATTTATCTCTTACCCATTTGTTGGACAGAGCTCAAACCTCACTTCTAGCAACTACCCTAAGAAGGATTGGGCTGCCCTGGGGATAATAAACTCCCATGCAGAGGTCGCAAGATTCTGCATACCTATGTAGAAGGAGTTCATGGAGGGGATGTCTGCTTTCAGTCTGAGCTCTGGATCCTTCTCCTTACCGAGGATAGCCTCTGCTTCTCCAGGACAAATGAGCCTGCCCTCCAGGGTCATGGGGAGTGTGCATGAGTGGAGACCAGACCTTGGTCCCCAGAATACGAGGCAGCCTCAGCCAAAGCCTGTCACCCTGCAGTGCTTTGGCTCAGAGATTAGAATCCTCATTCGATTTTCCGCTTGGCCCCTGGAGTCTATAACAGTGCTGGGATGTGGAACAGTCACCTGTCCCCCCTTGCCTGGTTTGGCAGGGTTTCACAGCCGTGAGTTTTCTGAAGAGTGTGCAGATTCTCGCTCTCTCTCTCTCCTCAGCTCTCTGCTGCTCCGAGGCCCCCTCCCCTCCCCAGCACCCCACATCCTTCTCCGACTCCCTCCTCTGCCTCCCGTCCTCTTTTCCTCTGCAGCATTTCAGATCCTCTCCAATCCAATCCCTCTCCCTCTGCAGCCTCCTCTCCTCTCTCCCTCGCCATCCTCTGCTACTCTCCCCTGGCCCTCTTTGTACCCCCCTCCTGGTCTGACCACCTCCTATCTCTCTTGGCATCTCTGTCTCCCATCTGTTTGCCAGGTCTGACAGGGCTGCAAGCGTCAGGACCTGCCAGGAGATTTCTGCAAATGACCTGAAAAAAAAAAAAAATGATCCTGTCAGTCAACAGTCCCCCTGGGCAGGGGACTTAAATCCTGCAGTCCCTTGCTGCTATCCAGGTAGTTCAAAGCCCGTGACATCCCTGTTTGGGGATGGGACTGTAATGTCACCATTCTAAGGAAAGACAAGAGGCAAACTCAAGCCCACAGAAGATCTTCCCTGATGTCTTGGTGCAGAGCAGAGCAGCCTGGGGTCCAGGAGCAGGCCATGTGGTGGTGGAGGAAGCAAAGCAGGGGCCTAGGGGAGAAATCGTAAGGTTCAGAGTCAAGAGCACAAGGTCTGGGTTCAAATCCTGGCTGTGTGACCCTGGGCACATCACCTAACCTCTCTGGACCTTAGTTCCTGCCTCCCGGAATTGTAGCCAGTATTTAAAGAGCTAATGCATCACAAAGTGCTTAGCACCAGGCCAAGTACACAGTGGGTGCTTAGTACTTTTAACAGGTAGTTGGAGACTGGCCGTGTCCCAGGCTTCATATCTGGGGTTCAGGGTGGACATCTGAGGTATTCTCTGCATTTGTAGATGAGCCCTCAGTGGGAGGAGGGGGCTCCAGGCTTAAGACTCCCCAGGCAGTTTCTCGCCAATCATCTTCATAACCCTCCTGATGACGAAACCAATCACGGCAACTTACTACCATGTAACACACAAAGAAACCCATGTTCAGGAAGGGGGGCCCATGTCTCGGTGTGTCCCACACAGCCAGGGCTTGAGCCCTTCGATTACTTGGTATTGCACCCCAGCCCCAGGGCCAGGATGATGTCTCCGAAGCCCCTGTCTGAGATGTGGGACATAGGCAGAAGGCTCGCCTGGATCCCGGGATTCAGTCCCCCACCCCGTTGCTAGGCAACAGCTGCTCACTGCTGAGGGTACCAAGTGGGGGTTGGGGGTCTGCAGCAGCTGGCTGTGTCCTTCACAAAGGCACCCATGGGAGCTGTTCCCAGTGAGGCACAGTGAACACTGGAGCCTTTAAGATGAGCAGGGACTTGCCCAAGTTCACTTGACATGTGGGTACACCCATCCCAGCCCCAGGGCCTCAGAGCCACAGGTTCCTTAGAAGTCACCAGGCACACAGCATGCATGCTGCAGCCCTGAATTCCCGAGCCTAGGGTAGATGCTTGCTTAGCAATGACCAGGTTCCTTCCTGCAGAACCCAAGCTGCGCCTCAGAATCCTCCAGTGGTCAGGCAGTTCTAACCACACACCAGCACTGGTGTGTGTGATGGACCTTTTTGTTATTTCCTTTCTGCCCCAAACCCCTTGTTTTGCAAGTGAAAAAAGAGCCTGAGAGAGAGAATGCAGAATGAAAGGTGAGTCAGAATGAAAGGATAAGCACAGTGCTGAGCTCTGCCACCATGCTGTGTGACTGTGGGCAAGTCCCTTTACCTCTCAAGCCTCAGATGCCACACAGGTAGACAGGTTTGAATGACAAGTAGTCCTCTCTGTGAAAAGCAAATGGTAGGGGGACATTCAAGTGGTCCCTGGATGCCAGGCACAGAGTAGACCTCAAGGCATTTCCCTTCCTTTCTTGTTGGTTTCCTCTAGCATTCAGCCATAACCAGATGGAAACCCAGGCATCCCTATCCCCAGGATGCTTCTTCTTCAGTTCCCATTTGGCCAGCTGCTCCATCCTTGGAGTCGATATTTGCCTGGCAAATGGTTTTAACAGTGAGAGAATGAGGGAAGGGCTCAGATTCAGAGCTGGCTGCGTCTTTGGGAAGAACCAGAGTCACTGGCCTGGAGCCTGATCATCCCTGCACCTCTTGGTCATGGCACTTCTAACTCCACGTGGGGCACACCTGGCCCCAACACATAACCAACACCACCCTCCAGGCCCTGCCAACTCCCTTCACCAGCTGCCCTAGGCGTGGAAGCTCTGAGCCCCTGACCCGGAGCTCACTCAATCTCCCCAGCCAGATGGGACTCCCTAGAGTCAGGGCTGCAGCTGAAGGGGCTCTGCTCACCAGGAGCACACAGTGGGTGCTTTGTGTAAGTGCCCAGGATGGCCTCAGGGCGCCTTGCTGAGTGGATACCAGGTACATGAGTGAGCATACAAACCCCTCTCCTGGCCTTCCTTGTTCTCAAAGCAGGGCCATGTGGTAGCCCAAGGTTCAAATTGAGTCAGGGAGCCAGATTCTGCCCCTGGGACCACCCATCCCCTCTAGCCCTGTTTTCACATCTGCCAGGATGCAGAAATGCTCAGTCCTGCCCTCCAGAGCCTCTGTGAATGTGGTGTATCGTCTCAGGACCCGTTTCTCACCCCCGGACACAGGTGAATGTGGAAGCACCTGGTGTGGGTTCTTCTCCCATCCCCAGGAGATTTGGGCTTGTGCCCAGCCTTTGCTAGGACGGGCCTCACCTGCGTCAGCAGGAGCATCATGGCATTGTCTGCCCAGTGTCCTGGGGGATGTGGGTGGACGGGGCTGTCCAGAGGAGGGTGGTGTTGGAGGGAGCTTCCTGTAAAGGTTTTCTAAAGAGGAAGGTGAGATCTGAAAACTGAAGGTCCAGAGGAAATGGGTGTACATGTGAGCACACGCGCGTATGTGCACACACTCACATGAACCCAAGCACCCCAACACACAAGCACAATGGTTGTCTTGGTTCTCCCCCCAAAATGTTTCCATTGTCTTGATCTCATCTCAAATGTGGTCATTCCCAATCCAGCCAAGGAACACAGGCGGTTCTGACACTGTGGGCAGTGACCGTCAAGCATCCAAGGGGACTCAGTGCCCACAGCTGGGAGGAAGGCAGGTGTCAGGCGCCCATTAGAAGTCTGCTCTCCAAGGCCCAGGACCATGTAGGTTTGTCCAATCTGCAAGAAGGAGCCTGAGACCATACCAGGTAAGTGAGGGCCTCCCTACCGTGGCCTGTGGTGGCTCTGTCTGTCCAGCCCCTCACCCTGGACATGCTGCTTCTCCTTCCTGATTTCAATGAAGGATTTCACCACAACCTTTGCCTTGGCGACTCACCACAGAACTACTGTTGGCCATCTCTCCACATCTCCTTCTGGACATCTGTTTACTCTGTTGGTCCAGAAATAGCAGTGAGACTGGGGCAGGAGTAGAGACCTCCCAACACCACCATTTAGTCCCCTTTCATGAAGTCACCAAGTTCATTAAACAAAAACTTATGGAGGCGCCCACTCTGAGCCAACCACCTTGCTAGGTGTGTGCTTTTGCCTCATGAGGTAGATGTATTTAAATAAGCAAGAGAGGGCAGATATCCATCTCGGTAAATAGATTGATGGTAATGGCATGGTCTGGAAAGGGCTCCTGTGACTGGAATTATAAGGCCAGATGGGTCATCTGACAGGTGGTCAACAGAGGCTCCTCAGAATAAGACTCAGGGGACACAGAGCCAGACAGCAGCCTCCCAGGAAGAAGGAATTGGAGGTGTAAGCAAATGTGTGTTTCAAAATCCAGAACAGAGGCAGGGCGTCCAGAGTCCAGCAAGTGAGGTCAGATAGTGGGGGTCCTGGTGGGGGTGGGATGTGCCAGGAGGAGGACGGGGAGAAAACCGAATCACCAGTGAGCTGTGTCTGCCTTAGACAACTGGATGTCACTCCTACAATGGATTGAGGGCCTACTATGAGCTACACTGACACATCACCACACTGTCCCTGTTTCCAGGAAGGTTGCTGGGGTGAGCCCGTCAGCATGATCTCAGGCCCCAGGGCTGAGTCCCCCTGCCACCCTGGGCCTCAGCTGAATGTTCAAAGAAGCAGCTGCAAAAACAGTCCCTCCTTGCCCTCCCGGCATGTGGGCCCCTGCAGGCTGTCATCTGAGGCCCAGCTTCCAGGACCTGGAGAGGGTTCAAGAGAGCTGGGATTCCAGGAAGTCTGCCATTTTGTTCCCCAATCCAGGGGGTTAGCCCAGGGGAGGACAGAAAGACACCTGGTCCTAGTTACCAGGAACCCCCTACTGCTAACCTAGAATTTACCTTCCACATTCCGAATGAGCTTCTCCTTAAAATGGAGCTCCAATCCTACCAGAAATGTCAAAAATCCCAGGTTCCCACCACCTATCCTTGACTTACTAGTTCAGAATCTCCCAGGAAATTCTGAACTTTTTAACTTTTATTTACTTATTTATTTATTTTGGTACCAGGGATTGAATCCAGGGGCAATTAACCACTGAGCCACATTCCCAGCCCTTTTTCATTTTTATTGTTTTATTGAGGGATCAGGTCTTGCTAAGTTGTATAGAGCCTCACTAAGTTGCTGAGGCTGACTTTGAACTCAAATCCTCCTGCCTCAGCCTCCTGAACTGCTGGGATCATCGGCATGAACCACTGCACCTAGCAAAATTCTGAATTTTTAATAAGCTTCCTCATGATTGGGGACCACTGCTCTAGAATAGAGCAAGACTCGTCATAGGCTAGAAGGGAAAACTGGGGCCCTGGAAGTAGAAAACCCCAGGTTTAAATCATAGCAGACTGCCTGTGTGACCCCAGATAAGTTGCTTGACCTCTCTGAGTCTCACCTTCAATGGAGAAATTGAATGTAACTCCAATCTGTCTATCCATTCCCAGGAATCTGTATGACATATGTATGGCAAGTTATTGGTGCATCATGTGTTCTTAATCAAGGGCAGATGTTTTCATATTGTCTTTTTAAAAATATTTTTTTAGCTGTTAGATGATCACAATACCTTTATTTTATTTATTTTTATGTGGTGCTGGAGACTGAACCCAGTGCTTCATGCATGCTAGGCAAGTGCTCTACCACTGAGCCACAAACCCAGCCCTTCATAGTTGTCTTTGAAGTATGTCCTTCTAGATGTTTAGACAGACAAACAAAACAAAAACAAGACAAAGAAAAAATAAAAAAAGCAACAACCCAGCAGCTTATCATGGCTCCCAAATAATTTCCGGGGCTGCCGGCAGAGCTGCCTCCTTGGTCCTGCTCTGATGGGCGTGCTGGAATCTCTCAGGCAGGTCTCCTTGGCTGCAGCTGAGGGTACCAGGCACGTGCTTTCCCCAGCAGAGGCAAAGGGGCAGAGAGAGAAGGGTCCCCCAATGTCCCCGGCAACCCCATGGGTGGAGGGACCAGTCACTCACACAGTCCTGATGGGAAGAGGAGGAGGGGCCCAAGGACGACTTAGAGAGCACACAGGCCCCAAAGTGGGTCAGTGCCATCCTGGGCGCTCACTCTCCTGCCCACAGCCCCGCTGGCCATGCCACTGTCATCCTGCAGTCTCACCTCCCCTGCCTGGGCCTTTGACCCCATTTTTTCCCTTACCTCTTGTCCGTGTGGGGAGAAGAAGATTTGAACTGCAAGGCACACAGCACAGGACTGCAAGGGAGGCCCCTGGCTTTGTGCTGGGTGTCCCAGAGGGGCTTGTCACCCACCTGTTCTAACTTCACTTAGTGGGGGAACCAGGAGTCAGTGCAGTGTCCAAAATAGTACAGGTCTTAGGGCCCCATGAGGAGGATTCTAAACCCATCAAACTCTCCCACATCTGAAATTGAGTGATGTAGTGCATGTGACCTGATTTCTTCCAAGCTGATGTTTCCTCGTCCATCCAATGGACTGCTGCAAAGGTTAAATGAGATGGTTTCTAGAAGAATCCTTACTTGGGGTTTGCTGAGAGGCACTAGAAGTTGGGATTACTCTAAGGTAACAGAGGCTACAAGTCTAGGTTTGGGAGTTGGTCCAACCTTGCTAGAATCCTGGCTTTGCCCCTCCATGTCTGTAAAAGGGAGACACTTGCCTCCTGGGCTTCCTGATCCTCAGATCTCATGCAAAGCTGTCCATAGTAGAACCTGTTAATAATAGTAGAGCTGTTAATAATGATAATTGGAAGGTATGTGTGGATTCATTCACTACATGTTCATCCATCAATCCACTGCAAGCAGGGTACTGGGAGCTAGCAGGGAAGAAGACTTCTGTGCCCTGGGGCAGAGGAGCTCATTGAGAAGGGGACAGATGATCCCAGTACAGGATGGCCCTGGGACCCCCATCTCCAGGTCTCTATGTGGGGATACCCGACTTAGTTCAATACCTTTGCTCATCAGAGGGGTCTGAAGGAGGTTGCTGAACCTAAGTCACCCAGCTCTGGAGGGAGGCTGGGGGCCTTAATACCCCACACCACCTCCCTGACTGCATCTGCCCATCTTGATAAGCCTCGGCTGCTGCCCTGAGGGATCGGGTTTGAGCTCCCAGAAAGCGACCATTCAGAAGCAATCAGAAGTACTTGTGACTTGGCCAGCTTCCCAGCTACCCGGGCCCAGCTCCTCTCCTGCCACAGCTGCTCAAAATGAAGCCCAGAGGCCACTTGATCTGGGTGGCTATTTCTCAAGAGTTCTCATACCCCCATCTCCAGGAAGTGAGCGCCTTCTTGCACCAGCCTCTGGTGGCCAGGCTCAGCTGAGACCCAAGTCTGGGCCCTTGGCCAGAAGCAGAGGGGAAGAACCAGGAAGGGTCTGCAGAGAGAGGTCCCAGAGGAGGCTTGTGGGGAGTTAAAAGGGACACTGCCAAGTTGGGAGCTCATTTTCCCCAAAACCCCGGGGCTAGGGTCACCTTGACCCCAAAGCCCTCCCTAGAAATAGACCTGATCCAGGTACTGCTGAGATAGAAATATCTCATAACCTCTTCTGGAGAGTTGGACAACTTGGAAGTAAGGTGTCATAGGAGAGCAATTAGAGAGTCAGATTCTGGAGTCAGGTTTGTATCCAACCATCACCTCTTATTCCTTGTGTCTTGGTTTTCACATCTGTAAAATGGGAACAATGGTATTAATAGTTATTTCTGGCTATAACAAAATACCTGAGGCTGGGTGCTTTATAGGGAAGAGAGGTTTATTTAACTCCCAATTCTGGAGGTTTAAGAGCATGGTGTTGGCATCTGCTTGGATCTAGTGAGGGCCTGTGGGCAGATGGCATCACAGAGGCAGGAGCTCACACACATGTGGAAACGGGATTTAGGGGAGATGCCAGGCTCCATTTCAATACCCCATTCTCTCAGGAACAGATGCAATCCTGTGAGAACTGCATTACTCTATTCCAGGGATGATGTACCCAGTGACCTCATAACCTCCTACTAGACCCCACCTCTTAACGGTTCCAGCACCTCATCACTATCATAATGAGGAGCAATCTTCTGGCACATGAACCTTTGGGGGATAAATTTAAACCATAGTTAAACCATAACAATTGTATTGACCTCACGGGGCCACTGGGAAGTTTAAATGAGTCTGTTTGTGCAGGGTTCAAGAGGAGGCCTTGGCACAGAGTGAAACCTTAGCATGGCACTGTGACACCCAGTGAGAGTCCTGCCAGGGGAGGGCAGCACAGATGAGCTGAATCACCACACAGTGACTGAAAGGGAGAATGATGTCAGTGGCAGATGTGTTCTGGTGCCCGGAATGCATCTGATACCTCTACTCCTGGCTCACTTGCAAGTGACCCCTCTGCTCTCAGGCCACATGGTTGGCAGATTCCCACATTGCACTGATGGGTCATGATCAAGGGCATGCTGGAGTCTTTGCTTAAATGCGAAGGTGCCCACAAAGCTCCCCAGGACCTCGTGTACAAGCAGCTCAAAAGTACAGGGGAGTTAGAGCCCTGTTCCCATGCAACCCTCAAAATATGGAGGATCTGAGCTGCTGGACAGTACCCCTCACAAGGTCCTTGTAGGTTTGAGTGCTTGTTGCCATGGCAACAACTAGACCCTGCACCTTTATATTAACTTCTCTCCTTTCCTGTCTCACTCTTTGGGTTTCCTTTCTCCTGCTCCTGGGCATCGCCTCCCATACAAGTCCTTGCTTCTGATTCTGATGTCTGGGGACCTGATCCTGGTTTAGAACTGTTATGGTCTGGATCTGAGGTGTCCCCCAAATCTCCTGGAATGCAGGAATATTCAGAGGTGAACTGATTAGATTATGAGAGCTGTGACCTAAGTAGCCCATCCTAGTTTCTACGTACTGACTAGGTGCTGTTGGCAGGTGGGGTGTGGCTGGAGGAGGTGGGTCACTGGGGGTGTGCCCTGGAATGGTGTGTCTCTTCTGTGGTTCCCCCCATGCCCTTCTCTCTCTGCTTCCTGACCCCACTATAAACCAAGTGGTTGTTCTCAGCCAGGCTATTCTTCCAGGATGTGCTGCCTCACCTTGGGCCCCAAGTAATGGAGTCAGTCATCTGTAGACTGAGAACTCTGATTCTGTGAGCCTCAAGTAGACTTTTCCCCCTCCAAGTTGGTTTTGTTAGATATTTTGGCCACAGTGATGAAGTTAAGAAAAACAAAGAGCCTGGGTTCTAGTCCTGCATTTTCCATCTATGCACATAATGAGCCTTTGCAGACCAATAAGTCCCAGTCTTCTCTGGGACTTAGTTTTCTCACTTGTCCCATGAGTATGTGTGACTCTGTGACTGGCCACAGGTGGCAATGGGGGATACAGGTATGAAGGGAAGTCTTGATGCTCCCCAGGTGGTCTCAGGGCCTCCCCTTCCCCTGACCTTGGTCTGGACCCCTCCCTTATCTCCATGGTCTCTCACCACTTGCTCTTCCCTCACCCAGAGCAGTGCATGATGGATCTGGGGGCCCAGAGGTAAGTGTCTGTCTACTCACCCATTCACGTGTGTGCTCATGCCCCACACACGTGTGTTCAAATCCTAAACCCACATGATGATCATTTCCTGCCCAAGGGCACATGCCTGAGTGTGAACAGGCATGACAACTTCCTGATGGTGGCTGGGTGTGGCTTTGGGACTCTCATGCAACACACCCACAGTTAAGAATAGGCAGGGGGTCTCCAGGTGCCCTCAGTAGGAGGCCTGTAGCACCTTTCTGCACTGCAGACCTAACCACTCCATCCCAGGAAGAGCCAGTGACAGGAGAGAGGACACTGTCAAGAGGGGAGGATGGAGTAGGTAAGAGGGAGCAAGAAAGGAGCTCAGGGGGCTGGTGTCATGGCTCAGTGGTACAGCATGAGGCACTGGGTTCAATCCTCAGCACCATATAAAAATAAATAAACAAAATATCGCTATAAAATATTTTTTAAAAAGATTCCAGCAGCTCAGGAGTCTGAGGCAGGAGGATTGTGAGTTTAAAGCCAGCCTCAGCAATGGTGAGGCACTAAGCAACTCAGTGATACCCTGTCTCTAAATAAGACACAAAAGAGGGCTGGGAATGTGGTTCAGTGGTTTAGTGTCCCTGAGTTCAATCCCCAGTACTCCCCCCAGAAAGAGAAAAAGAAAAAAAGAAGCTCAGTCATTGGTACCCACAGTTTTGCAAATGTCATTTCCTCTTGTCCCTTCAAGCACTGTGGGGCAGAGACAATGATCCCTCTTTATAGACAGGATAGTGGAACAAAGTGGTGTGGGGAGTCACAGAGACTCTCGAGTTCAAATCCTAGGTCCACCACTCCCAGGCTTTGGGAAAGGGACTAAATAAATGCTTCTAAGTCTTGGTATCCTCCTCTCTGAACTGGGACAAATGATTCCCCTCAAGATTCTACTAGTGTCTGAAAGAAATGGGTATGGTATGCTTCCAGTTTTGTCCCTGGCATAGAGAATATAGTTTCAAATAAGCTATTTTAACTAAGACAGTAAGAGATGGGGCCCAGAGTCTATGGGTCCAGACTCCTGCCTTCCCCTCTGTGCTTTCCCTTTGCTGGTACTGGTCAGCCCCATGTCCTTGACTCTCCAAGATGGATGGCAGCACCTCTGGGGGCCTTGTCCAAGCCCTTCCCCACATTCACCCACCACTCATAGAAAATTGAGGAAGGCAGTTACAGCACTCAAGCCCCCCTTTCAGACTCCCAGAGACAAAAATAGAGCGTGTTCCTGTCAGATGCATTATGGCACTGTCAAAGGTAAATGAACTCGTGCCAGTGAATTATTAATGTCACAGGTCTATTCCATGACAGTATAAAAGAGACATAAATGCTTATCAAGAGATAAAGAACTTCAAATAACAAACATGACAAAGAACTATGATAGCCCTTGAGAATAGTTGGTCATGTGGTTCGCAGAATCCAGGAGCTGAAGGGAAACCTGTAGGTAGCGTTTCAGAACCATGGAAAGCGACACAGGTAAGGAAGACGTGGTCCTGGAACAAGTAGCGTTTCAGGACCATGGAAAGCGACACAGGTAAGGCAGAATGGCCCATCAGCATGGTGACCAGGCTTCACCCAGGAGCATGGTCTAGATGGGGTTGCTGGGGGAGCGGGGAGCATTGCTCCAAAATCTCTCCCCTCCTGCCTCCATGCATCCTCTGATCCCAAGGACAATAACCACACCTGTGTCACCCTCAGCACAGCGACCTCCTGCTCCAACTGTGATTGCCTTTGCCTTTGCCTATGCCACGGTCAGAACCTGCGACCCCACCAGCTGCAGCCATGAATCCCCAGACTCCAGCTTACCATGGAAACCACTGGACCCCGTGCCCACCTCACCTCTTCCACAGCAAGAGAGGCTAGAGTGCTGTGTGAGGGTAATTGTCTTTCAATTCGAGGTAACTAATCAGCACCATGATTTTTTTGGGGGGGGAAAGGGGATTTGGCAGCTGTGACTGGTAATGGAGTTAGAAGCTGTCAAACTGAAGGTAATAATTGTCTCCCTTAAAAAAAAACCCAGTTAATTAGCATAATCAGAGAATAAATGGGCCAAGATTTCTAACCCGACCTGGGAGATGAATGTGAATCATGGTGCCTGTGGGGTCTCCAGTGGAGATATTGACACCAGGAGGTGGAGGTCACCAGGTCAGAAAGAAGAAGAGAAGAATGCAGGAAATCTGAGTGTATGTGTTTTGGGCTGTGACCATTTACGTGTCCCCAGGAAGTGTTATTTTGTGTAAAACCCACCCCTGTTTTCAAGGCAGCAGTGTTCATCTTGGCATTTTTCCAATCTATGCCTTTGATGCATATTTACTGAGCACCTGCTGGGAAAAGAGCCAGGATTCCTTCTTAGCAAAAAAAAAAAAATTAATTGGAGTTCATAGAGCATCCTCTTCACCCCTCAGTTCCCTCATTCGCCTTCCCACTCCTAAAGATGTTCACTTTCTGGGTTGTCAAGGGAAGAAGAGAGCTTATTCTAAGTGACATGTCTGGGAAGGGCAGCTAGCAGGCTCTGGGAATTGAAGGAAATCATCTCTTACATCTCTCAATGTCATTTCTCAATCATGGCAGGCAATGACTTGTCTGATCTCTGTGCTTTCAGGAAGACTGGTAAAGACATAACAAATCACAGGAAAGCAACCTTCATATGCACTTGCATAATATGTGCTGGGAGTTGATGAGCACATTCCTTTAGTCCTACCCATAACCCTGTTAGATAGGTGCCCTTAGTATGTCCATTGTATAGAAGAAGAATGTCACCTTTCTAGTGAGTTCCAGAACTAGGATTTGAACATAAGAAGCTTAAATCCACAGTTCATGTTCTGAGGTCTCAAATATAGTAAAGTTATGTTTGATAAAATCAAACATCCATGATAAAGGGAAGGAAATAAAGGGAAGTGACATCTATTGAGTACCTCATATATAGAGGTACTGATATGAGTCCCGAGGACACAGGGAATTAAGACCTGGTCCCTCTCACCAAGGCATCTGCAGGCTGAAGCCAGGAGTGATGGACATACACCCATTGCTGGTTCTTGGGTAGTCACTTCATGTGCTCTGGTCTTGTCTAGGCATCCTTGGTCAAGGATCTGAGGTGGGGCTGTCCCCAAAACAATGATTCAAGTTTCTATAGTTTGTTTGGGCAGAAGCCCCAGAAAATATTGATAGTAAAGATACCTACTAGATAACTAATTACACCCCAATGTTTAGCAGCTTAAGATAGCAGACACTTATTATCTAATTGCTTCTGAGTCAGGAATGTCGGAGGTGGTTAAGGGGGTGGTTATGGCTGAGAATCTTTCTCGAGGTTTTGGTCATATTGTCACCTGGGCCTGCAGTCATAGAAAGGCTTGGTGGAAACTGGAGGGTCCACCCCCAAAATCGTGCAGGTAGTAGTTTGGGACTTTGGTTCTGTACCACCTGGACTTTTCCATAGGGCTTCTCAGAGGAAGTGATGAGACAGATAGAGGAAGTGACATAGCATCACTTACATCTATTGGTCACACGGACCAACCCTGATAATGTGTGAGAACGCCAGAAGGGTGTGAAGAACAGGCAGTGGGGACCCCAGGAACCATCTTAGTGCTTCAATAAAAAGTGACATGATGGAAGCCAACAAAGTCAATGGGGGACACGTTATCAAGCCAGGTTATCATGCCCCAGAGCTCTCCTCAGCCAACCATGGAGGAACCTGGGAAATTTTTTCCACTCAGTCCTCATCCATCATCATTGGTTAAAGGCATGGGCATGAACTCCAGTATATTCAGCTGTGTTGGGGTCAGCCCTTCTCCGACCCTAAATTTTCCAGGTCTGTAAGTGAGGATGATATACTTACATGGCAGAGTAATTGTGAAGTGGTTATTCCATGCCAAGTGTTCAATGATGCATATGATGATATGGCTCAGAGGGTCACCCCAAAGGATGGTCATGAAGATAAACTGACACAACATCACCATCACCCTGGCTAAGTCCCTATCTCCTGTTTCTCCTGTTCCCATCCTCTTTCCAGCTCCACATATCATTTCTCAGACTCCAGTCACCAATGCTCCAAAACTCAGCACTCTGATGCTCAGAGGAGCCCAGAGACAGATCGGGGATGGGAGTAAATTTTTGCAAAAGTCCCTGCCACCTTCACACACACACACACACACACACACACACACACACACACACACACTACTTTACTTGAAACAGTTCATTTTGCAGAGTGCAGACAACCAGAGAGAACTGTCAGTAGGAGCTTCTGGCTCTGGGAATGAAGTTTGGAACGTAAGTGGTCCCCAAAGATCTCTTATTTCCAGCCCATGGGTTCTGAGATGCTCTCTGATTCCCATTTTAAGAGTTCCCCCCTCTCCTTCTTCATCTCCATTTCTATCATCATGCCCTCTCCCCCTCCTCTCTCCATCTGTATTTATCTCCCTCCCTACACCCCCTCATCCTAAGGAGACCCAGCCAACTAGCTAGCCTTGGAGGCCTCCCTACCCTCTTTGGCTCTTGTCTCTGCAGCTTTGACCCTCCTCTGAGAAAGATGGCCCCTGAATGAAAAAGGCTCTCCCTCTTGGATGAGCAAATCTCTTCAAAGCTCTTTTGCCCCTTCCCACAGGGCAACTGGAAGAACTTGAAATACCAGGAACTATAAAAAGACCTCCTTAATGGGGCCAAGATGACACCAATGTCACCAGCCAAGGGCACAAACTGTAATTAGTACTGCCACTAGCCCAGAGCAAGGGTCTCAGCTAGGGGCCCACATCTAATAGACTGCCAACTCTGGAGAGCCCTGAATCCTGCAGCTGCTGCAGCTCTTGAAAGTCCTAGATGTTCTAGAGCTATGTCTGTCTTGTTCCCCACTGTGTTCTTGGATCCTGACACATGGGGCTTCATAATAGCATTTTGCATGAATGAATGATCACTTGAGTCCATGCACTGGTTCAAGAGCTAGAGGGGTTCTCCCTGTATTTTTACCCTGATCTAGTTCCTCAAACTCCCTCATCCCTGAACTGTGCATGGTCTAAGGGTGCTGTAGAAGAATCTACTACCCACCCTCACAAATAAGACATTCGTTCAACCAAAGACACACCTCCCATGACCTATGATAATTCTATTTGGAGGGAAGAAAGTTCTTCTCTACTTTCATTTACTTATTCTTCTCCCACATGGCCCAAGTTCTAGTGGAGAGAGTGTGGGGTAGAATTTGGAAGGAAGCCAAGCACTATGGCACACACCTATAATTCCAGGGGCTTGGGAGGCTGTTGCAGGAGGATCATGAGTTCAAGGCCAGTCTCAGCAACTTAGCAAGGCCCTAACCAACTCAGTGAGACCCTGTCTTTAAATAAAATACCAAAAAAGGAATTGGGATATGGCTGAGTGGTTAAGCGCCCTGATTCAATCCTCAGTACAAAAAAAAAAAAAAGGAAAATTCCAAGAACCACAGGGAGAACTGAACAGGCTTGGTCAGGGCTGGTAAAGAAGGCATGGCAGATGTTTCCCATCAAGACTTCACCTCAAGAATCCACCTGTCTCACGTTGGGTTCCCCCAGGATCAGATCTTGAGGTAAAGAATCTGAAGGCATGCAGCTTATTTGGGAGGTGATTCCAGGAATCCCTGGTAAAGCAGTGGGAAGAAGGGAGACAGGAAGGAAGTAAATGAATGGTCCACAGCCAAGAAGGTTGGCACTGTGGATGACTATCAATCTCTCCAGTGTGGTGCACTTCCAAGAATCACACAGAGGAGGATGGAAGCTGGGTATTCATCCTCCAATGCCCGTCCCACATGCTTCCAGGGGTGAGAAGTTCCAGCAAATCCAGCATGGCCCTAGGGATCAGGAGAAATCCCTTGGTGCTGTGGTGAAGAGCCTTGCAGGCAGAGCTGCCTGAACCACCATGGCTCTCCTGCACTACCAACCATGCAGGCCCCTGGGTGCAGCCCCCTCAGGTGTGTGTGCACCGTTCACGACCACATTGTGGCCCACACTGTCAGTATCCATGTGGAGCTCTTTCTTCCCTTATCAGTCTCCACACAACCCTGGAAAGTTGTGGAAATTGCCTTGTGTATTGGACAGACCAGGGAACTGAGGTGCAGAGATGACATAACTCCCCCAAGGCCTCTCTGCCAATAAGAGAACCAAAGCAAATTAAAACCCCTGTTTAAATGCTAGAGGAAGAAGATTGGCGGATGAGTTCAATACATAAGGCTTTCAAAGGCGATAGATGCTATGTAGAAAAATAATGGGGGGAGGCAAGGGATTGAGATGGGGGAGGGTGTGAAGTAAATTAGGGTGATCAGAAAAGGATTCCCTGCACGAAACATTTAAATCAAGACTTAAAGGAATCAAGGGAAGGAGGCATCTGTGTGACTGTTTGGGGGAACCAAGCACCAGGGAGAGGGAACAGAAAGGGCAGAGCCTTGGAGCAAGAGCAGACCCAGAGAGTGGAGAACAGGAGAGCCGAGGACCAGAGGAGCTGAGAAACAGAGGTGGGCCTCCCAGGGCTAGGGTTAGATCCCACAGGTCCTGGGGGTCTTCAATTTCCATTCTGAGGTGGCTTCTGAGCAGAAGAGAGACCACTTATTCTTTCTCTTCTTCCTCTTCCTCCTCCTCCTCCTCCTCCTCCTCTTCCTCCTCCTCTTTCTCCTCCTCCTCCCCCTCCTCCTCCTTCTATACCAGGAGTTGAACCCAGGGGTGCTTAACCACTGAGCCACATCCCCAGCCCTTTTAAAATATATTTTATTTAGAGACAGGGTCTTGCTGAGTTGCTTAGGGCCTCACTAAGTTGCTGAGGGTGTCTTCAAACTCAAAATCCTCCTGCCTCAGCCTCCCCAGCCACTGGAAAAGGGATCAGTTCTGATTGATATTTAACAGAATCTCTTTGGCTACCGGGTTGAAGAAAATAAAGAATGAATGAATGAGTGAGTGGGTGAATGAATAATTATCTGGTTCCCTTTTCACACAGTAGTTTTATCTACTTTAATAAAGAGTTAGAGGGTAAAAAATAGGAAGGAGACCCTGGTGGAACATGCACGCCTCAGATGAATCTGGACTTGTGCCCAGCAGACAGGCAGCTGGACCTGGCGGGAAGTGGGACTCTGTGGGTCTTCGTTGTCCTCCTGCCCCTGTGCTCTTGCCACCTGCCAGCACAACCTCGGCAGCTGGTGTGATCACAGACATGAAAGTCAGTTCCATGCAGAGAAGATGATCAGAAGCCTCATGACAACTGTTTTCGCTCAGAGAGCAGCTTTTAAGATGCCCCGGGCTGTCCCGAACAGCTTTCTCATCTTCCTACAGCCCCGGACAGCAGGCCCAGACCTTCATACTCCTTCCCAGCAGGACAGTGTATGAGCTCACAGGTACCCAAATGATAACACGTGGTGAGGGTATCCCTGCTTCAAAGGGAGGAGGCCTGCAGCTGCCCACACAGCAAACTGCAGGGCGCTAGTTCAAAATGTGGCCAACAAATGCCTGAAATTCCCCCAGTAGAGCATTTGTTCCCTTCAACTAAGCATTGCATGTTCTCTCTCTCTCTCTCTCTCTCTCTCTCTCTCTCTCTCTCTCTCTCTCTCTCTCTCTCT
>JAJEJO010002012.1:229681-257740 GCA_020662805.1 Glaucomys volans
TCTCTCTCTCTCTCTCTCTCTCTCTCTCTCTCTCTCTCTCTCTCTCTTTCCAGGAAGGGAGGAAAACAACACAATGAAGAAACAAAGGAAGAAGCAAGGAATGGCAAGGCAAAGAAGAAAAGAGATGAAAGACCCCAGTGAATATCATCTACAGACAAGATGCACATCCAAAGGCTTCCTATTCATAGTTTCACTGAATCCATGTGATGATCCTCAGTAGGCCCATTTTGCAGATATGAAAAGTGAAACTCAGAGAGGTTAAGTCATCTGCCTAAAGACACAGAGAGGGGAAGGGATAGAGCTGGGGCTCTGTGTTCTGATGCTGATCCTGCCTCCATCTAACATTCTGATGTGGGGAATGCTCTGTGGTTCCTTGGTAGGGTCAGGTTCTGCACAGGAGCCAGGAAGAGGGGAAGATACCAGGTGAAGGAGTCAGGGGTGTTTCTGTGTTGGGTCCCCAGATTGATCCAATTACCAGGTCTCACTCAGCTCCAAGTGCCCTGGTCTCTTCTCTTCTCCCACATGGCCTATCTATCTATCTATCTATATCTATCATCTATCTATCTCTATCTCTATCTCTATTTCTCAGTATCAGGGATTGAACTCAGGGGTACTTGACCACTGAGCCACATCCCCAGCTCAGCCCTTTTATGTATTTTATTGGAGACAGTGTCTCACTGAGTTGCTTAGTGCCTTGCTGTTGAAGAGAATGGCTTTGAACTCTCAATCCTCCTGCCTTGGCCTCTGGAGCTGCTACACCCAGCTCCCCACACGGTCTCTTAAAATCTCACCTACTGCTGGAGCAAGTTCTGCTCTGCCTTCAATTTGTATCCTTCAAGTAGTAATTAGTCCAGCATTCCCATTGGAAATCTTATGTCCAATCCCACCCCCCAAAAAACAGCATACAAACATTCATCTGAATAAAGCATGTCTCTTTGTGGGAGAAAACAGGCTGCAGAGAGGATATGATTTTCTGTACATTGTTACCCCCCCCCAAAAAAAGGGAAGAATATTGTTTGTTTCACTTGGGGGACAGGAATAGAGGAAGGGGCTGCCATTTCAACAGGGAAGGCTGGATGAACTGGCATGTGATCAGAGTGGATTAGGGAGCAGGGGAAAGTGAATGGGAAGGAGACATTAGCCAGACCTTGATGAGGAGGCCAAGAGTCCAGGCTGGGCTGCTGGACATGCCGACGGGGCAGCCTGTGCTGTAGGCAGCATGGCTGGCCTGGGCCCCGGTGGCCCAGCCAGCAGCCATCTCTGTCTTGCTCTGGGTGAGCAGAGTTGCTGTTTGGAACTGTCAGAAGTGATTAATTCATCAAAAAAAAAAAAAAAAACAGCAACTGGAAAACTGGCTCTATCTCAATGGCTCATTAATACGCCAACCCTGATTGGCTCCCAGATGCTAATGAAAGTCGCTCTGAAAACATGGTGGCCTCCTGAGGGCTCGAGCAAACTTCTCCTTCAGTTCCCTTGCAAAGGCACCCTGCAGACCTGCAAGAGATGAGCATGGAACAGCATTCCAGGCCTCCCAGCCCCTGGTGCACACTGATGTGCCCACCATGCCAGGCAGAAGGAAGGACAGGAGGGGGACAGAGCATAGTCACAAGCTTCAGCCTGATCACAGGTCAGCAGGGCTCAGTTCTGGCAACAATTTCATTATATTCAATTTTGCAAACAGTCCTCGCCCAGGGCCTGGTACAAAGGAATTTGACAGACTCGTGAATGAGCAGACTCTAGTCTATGATGGAACATGAAGAGGTTTTTGAATCAGGACTCAAGTGCTCTGTGAGTCTGAAGGAAGAGATCAAGGCAGGCTTCCTGGAGGAAGAAGCATCAGATGTGGGCCTTCCAGAAAAGAGCAGAGACTGTCCCACCCTGCCCAGGGCTGCTCTGAGCATTTTCTCATTTCAACCTCAAAATAACCTAATGATTATTATATTCATTTTGCCGTTGGGAAAACTGAGGTAAGGTCAAGTTAAGTCCTATACTCAAAAGTCCCACAGCCAGGAAATAAATAAATTGGGACTTGAATCCAGGTCTTCCTGACATCAACAACACGCCTCCACAGATATCTTGAAGGACAGCTCTGAGAGCTGCACCCAGGGGACACATGCCCAACACTCCCCCAGGATGGGGCTGCTCACTCCTCACGATCCCTACACCAGTCCATCCCATGATCACTCTTGCCCCTTCCTGTTGTGGGCTCCAGTCTATGAAGGGGGTCAGACTGTGAGTCCCACAGAGGTCTGCAAAGGGCACCTTGATGCAGATGTGACCTCCAAGGGCTCCTGTGGAGATCCCACGAATGGATATGCTCAAGGAGATGGTCTCAGCTCTTAAACACACAGTCAGCACTGCCTCAGGTCACTGGGGAATTGCAGGTCACCTGTGCCTCTGCTTCCTGCACACTGCACCCTGGGACCCAGATCCACAGGAGGATGCTGCCGCTCACCGTGGCAGAGAGAGGGCGAAGAGAACTCCAAGGAGCCCGGACCAGCTCTTCAAGCTCCTGCTTAGCGGCAGCGAGCAGTTCTTCCATTGCCAGCGCTGACATGTGGCCAAGCCTGGCTCCAACAGGAAGGGAAGTGTCGTCTCCCCTCCTGGGGAGGAATAGGAGAGACCTGTGAGGCAGAACCCAGCCAGAACCACTGGCATTCCATGCACACAAGAAGCCAATGCAAATGCACATTTGCTTGAACATGGGAAGAAAAGAAAAGAAAAGTAAGGAAAAAAAAAAGACATGCAACTCCCTCACAGAGCTCTGTGGGAGAAGGTGCAGGTGTGTCAATCTTCCTGTTGGAGTGCCTGTCCTTTGGGTGTGGACACAAGCGGGCTGGCATTTCTGGATGCATGAAATCAGGCAAGAGGTGTGTGCAAGAGCCTGGGGGCAAAGGGACAGATGTGAACATGCATGTGTGGAGGAGAGCACGGGGCCATGCATGCGTGTGTGTGTGTGTGTGTGTGTGTGTCCGTGTC
Organism: Glaucomys volans; assembly: GCA_020662805.1. NCBI lineage: Eukaryota > Metazoa > Chordata > Mammalia > Rodentia > Sciuridae > Glaucomys > Glaucomys volans. The sequence goes on from JAJEJO010002012.1 coordinate 232,661, forward strand.
CCAGCACAGCCCAGGTCCCTCTGTATGTGCATGGACGGGCCCCCACACTCCCACCCACACACACACTCCCTTCCACGGGGAAAAGGCTCTCACAGATGGGAGGTGAGATGCTCAATTTCCCAGCTGATCATTTAGCGGGTTCCTTCACCCCTCATTTGCAGCCATCTGTCACCTCCCACATGGTGGCTGTCTCCACCTGGCCTGCACTCTGTGGCTGTGGCACAGATTTGATCTGCTGCTACCAACTCTGCAGATAGGGGTCCCCCTCCCCGTCTCAGGATGGCACTGAGGGACAGGAGTCGGGGGGCTGGGAGTTGGGCAGGTCCAGCCTTGAAATTTCACCAGGACAGGTTCCTTCCAGAGAGGACTTGGGGGTCTCCACAATGCTCTGGACTCCCCCAAACTTTCAGCATCATTTTCCCTCCTCCTAGTCGGGCCCTCTAGCCAGACGGAGACAGCCCTGATGGTCTCTGAGAGGATGGCCCCTGTCCTTGGGTACTGGACCCCATGACAGGCTGTTGTGGTTGGCAGTTGATGTGTGTGTCTCATTGAAGGATCACAAAACCCAAAAAACAGCTCACCCCATTGATAGATGAAGAAACTAAGGCCCAGAGTGGTGCCCAGTCATGCACAGGGCACTTATAGCCAAAGCGAGGCTGTGTGGAAGCCTTTCTCTTCAGACCTTCTAAATGGGTCCAGGCCAGGAAGCCTTCTCAACATGCACTCTAGAGATACCTGTCCTGGGCTGTGACAGGACAGCAGTCCTGGGGGTGGACATTGGGAGAAGCAGAGCAGGAAGGCCAGGTCACCCTGTCTTCTTCTCTGACAACCACCCCATCCTTCCCCCCAGGACAGAGCATCCCCGGGCCAGGTCCCTCTCTGGGCTTTGCCTTCTAATTCTAATACATCCTTGAAACAGGCCTTCCAAGCCTGTGGTTCATTTTGTGTCCCTGCTCAACCCCCAACCTGGTTCAGTCTTGAATATGGGATAACTTGCCTCACTCCACAGGGAATTGTGTCCCCTGATGAACAGTAAGTTCCTGTTAACTGCCCTATCTCTGGTTAATCAGGGATTATTCTAGAGGCCAGCAATATAAGAAGAGAAAAGGGAGGGTCAGGTGGGGCTACCATTAAAGGACAATGACAAGGATGTAGAGACCTGAACAATGAGGAGGAACCAGCCATGCAAAACTTGGAGAAGGGGTGAGTGGCCCTGGGTGCAGCAAGTGCAAAGGCCCTGAGGTGGGAGGGGTTTGGTATGTTCAGGGCACACACCTATGTGTCTGGAGTGAAAAGAACTAGGAGAGGTGAAGGACCAATAAGGTGGCAAAGGGGTTTGTGGACATTTTTTTTCTTAATGTCAACTCTGAAAGCTGTAGCCTGCCTCCTCTAGAAAGCCTTCTGTGGCTGCCCATCCCTTATGCCTCTGAGCTACCCCAGCTCCTATGCCCCAGTCCTCTCTTAGCTCCATTAGATGGAAGAGTCTAAAAACTCCTTCCCTATCTTATTCAGAGAATGAAGAAAGGAATTTGCAACTGGACCTTCTTCCAGTCATGGATTCCATAGCTGGAGGGCATCCGTGGGATTTGGATAAGGTCCCATGCAGGATATTCAACTCCATATCAGCCCTGGCTCCAAGCTCCAGTTAGCAGATCCCTAGGCGAAGGGGGCTGGGCTGGCTGGGCTGTGAGGCTCAGTTATTTATGGATTTCAATTTCCCCGGCTGGCTCCTGTGTCTATCAGGAGTATCGCAGAGAGGCTTCAGAAAAGAATTTTGTCTAGGCCTAGTGAAGGGAAACAGCTGCCAAGTGAATCAAGCACCTTCAGAAGGCTCAGGGACAAGGAGAGAAGACACAAAGGCTTCTAGACCATGAATCAGAAAACGTGGGTAGCTGTGCCCCAACTTTAGCAGGCAAAGGCCTTCTCTGTGCCCCAGTTTCCACCTCAAAAAGGTAAAAGAGATTAATATAGGTTAGAGATGGAAGATCTGGTTTGTGAAAGGTCACATAACAAATATTTAGATTTTGAGAGCCATATCATTTCTGCCCCTGTAACTTGTAGTACAAAAACAGTCAAAGATAATATGGTAAGCAAAGAGCTTGGCTATGTTCCAATAAAACTTTATTTAAAACGAAAAGGTAGTAGACCAAGGCTGGGGTTGTGCGGCTTAGCAGTAAAGTCTGTTGCCTAGCATGGGGGAGGGCCTGAATTCTATCCCCAGCACCAAAAAACAAAACAAAACATCATAAAACAAACAAACAAACAAACACAAACAGGTAGAAGGTGAATTTGGTTTATGGGCTATAGATTGCTGACCTTTGATCTAGGTGGTCCTTCTGATGTATTGGTCAGGACACTTTAGGGTGGCCAGCAACAGAATCCCAAAGTCAACCAAGCTTAACATAAATATTATCTAGGGCAGAAAGACTTCTTGGGTCATGTAAAAGAAAAGTCCATGATGATTTCAGGCATGACTGGATCCAGAGACTCAGAGGATATCATTAGGACTCACCATGACTGAGTTTCACTCTCTCTATACTTAACTGCTATTAGCCACTATTCTGGCTTTGTTTTAAGACAGGCAAGATTTTTGTGGGGGACAACAGGGCTGTCAGCAACAAAAGTCCCAGGACTCATTCTGATTGGGCCAACTTGAGTCACATGCTCTTCCCTTAAACAATCACTGTAGTGGGGAAGATAATTGGCCAGGCATGGGTCATGTGCCCATCTGGAGGGACAGAGATGAGCCCAGCCCTACCTAAACCACATGATCTTGGAAATATGAAGGGGTGGTTTTCCTGAGAAGATGTGGTGTGCTGTTTCTCAAAGAACAGGCACTAGTTAGGCTGTACTTCCGATAGTGAGTTTAAATCAGAAAAGTGCCCTTCTCTGGCAGACATATCCCCATTCGTTGGCTTGGCCAGTGGAGCAGAGACAAGATTTCAGATTCACTTACCTCCTGGATCAGTCACCTGCATGCTGAATGATATGCACCATAGTATATGGTGTAGCCCTGGAGGTGAGCAGGACAAGATGTCCATGTGACCCTCCCCAGTGGATAGTGAGGGGATCATTGTATGGAGCTGGGCCCCTTTGCTTCTTATTGCAATGTCATCTTTCATTCCTGAATAATTGCAGCCAAGTGATACCTCTCAGTCCCCATTCCCCCTCTCCCAATATAAAGCACACAACATACAGTCACCAGATTAATTTTGCCAAGGTTTTCAAATTATTCTCCTGCTCAAGAACCTTCCTTGGCTCCCCACTGCCCCATGAAGACTTTATCTTCATGCCTCTAAGATTCAAGGTCCCCCATGGTCCCTCCTTAGTTCCCCTACTCAGCCTCACTTCTTTCACCTTTTGATGCTGGATTAAGAGCTGAGTTGGCGTCAACATTCATTAGCTGTGTAACCTTGATAAATCTCTGTCTTCTGTCTCTCTTTGTGCCTTCAGTTTCCTCATCTGTAATTTGAGGATCACAATCAATATATCTTGAGATCAGACGAGATCAGGCGCGTTCGGGGTGGTATGGCCGTAGACGTATATCTTGAGAAATACAAGTCATTTTTTAAAAACTTTTTTAGTTGTAGATGAGCACAATACCTTTATCTTGTTTATTTATTTTTACGTGGTGCTGAGTGCCTCACATGTGCTAGGCAAGTGCTCTACAACTGAGCTACAACCCCAGCCCAACACAAGTCATTTTTAAACTATAAGATAAAGTGCTATAGGTCAGGCACACATGAGCACAAGAAAGTGCCCAGCCGAGCGCAATGGTGCATGCCTGTAATCCCAGACTTGGGAGGCTGAGGCAGGAGGATCGAGAGTTCAAAGCTAGCCTCAGGAACTTAGGGAGGCCCTAAGCAACTCAGCGAGACCCTGTCTCTAAATAAAATATAAAAAGAAATGGGGATGTGGCTCAGTGATTAAGGGACCCTGGAAACAATCCCCTGTGTCAAAAAAAAAAAAGAAAAGAAAGAAAGAAAAGAAAAGAAATTTCATTATTTCATTAGTGACTAGATTTGATGTTAGGTCTCATGGATTAATGCATTAATAGAGAAGGGCATATGTCACATGTCACAGTTCTGATTTTTAAAATAGTTGTAAGACTGTCTTCCTTTGCCATCTTGTGTGTTGTATTGTACGCATTCGAAAGCATCATTCTGAGAAGGGATCCCACATTACACCAGCATGCCAAAAGGGTCCATAATGCACAGAAAAGTCTAGCTAGACACTGTGCATCTTAACATCTGGGTCTCTCCCATGCTTTCTCCTTTGCTCTTCTTTCTCCTCCTCTTTTTCCAAATTCAGGCAAAGTTCCTCAGATACCTTTTATCCATGAGATGGCAGCTGTGGCATCTGGCCCTCCTCTTCCTCCTGGGCCACACCCAACCCCCATCCTGGTGCATTGGAAGTGCAAAACATGGGTCAACGCGGAACAGTGTTCCACCCTCCTGTCAGCTCTCAAGGGCTCACACATCCCATTCATGCTCCACAGAAAGAGCTTGGTTCTGTCCCCAGCACTGCTGACCTGTTCTGTACCATTCCCCTGCTGCTGAAGTCAGGGACTCTTGAGTCGTGGTCCTTTGGGAATTAGGTTTGGATCATCTGACCTAGAGATTATGATGATCTGTTGGCCAGGCATGATCGTTAAGCGATTAAGTTCCATGATCAAAATTAACTTGTCTTCAATATTGTAACAGTTTCTAAGGGAGATAAAATGTTTGCATGCTTTAGAAGAGGGAAAGTGAAGAACAAAAGAAGAAAAGAACAGAGAGAGACTGAGGCAGGAGGATCGCAAGTTCAAAGCCAGCCTCAGCAAATTAGGGAGGCCCTAAGCAACTCAGTGAGACCCTGCCTCTAAATAAAATACAAAAAAGGCTGGTGACGTGGTTCAGTGCTTGAGTGTCCCTGGGTTCAAATCTCCAGTACCAAAAAGGTAAAAGTAAAAAAATAAGGAGAGAGAAGAGAGAACAGAAGGCACAATGGAAGTACAAGAACTCTGGAGAGAGGGAGGAAGCAGGTGCAGAAACCCACCTCCCCGATCTGCCATCTCTCCAGCCCCTTCACATTGGCTGCTCTCCAAGGGCTCTGTACTCCTGTCCTGCCCCCCACCCTGGCCTCCTTTTCTCCCCTTATCAGGGAGAGTCATAAAGGCCCACATGGCTGGCCCCAAGCCTGGCCCACTGATTGCAAATTGTTTCTAAAGGGGGGTTGAACGATGGGCTTTCCCATTCCCAGAGCTATTCTAGGAATGTTAATAGCTTCCGCTTGGAATGGAAATGCTGAATCTGTATTTTTTTTCTCATAAATAATGATATTGTGATTAGCCGCCATTCTGATGGTAAATAATGAGAGCAGCGCTCACACTTGCTGTTTGTGGACTTATGAAGACAGAGGCATACAGATGCTGCAAGCCCAGATGGGCTTTTGCTCCATGCCAGGCCCTGAGTGTCATGAATCCCTTCCACCTGTCTATTCCGCTGCCAGGTAGTCGTGGCTATGCCCACGTAAGAGAGGAAGAAACCTAGTCTGCAATAACCCCCAGCTAGGAAGTCCCAGGATGAACCCAGGACTTCCGGCTCCAAGATCTGGATTCTTGACTCTATAGTCCACTGCCCACAGCTCTTGGAAGGCAGAAATTCCAGAAAATGAGTAACCTTTGTGGTGCTCACACACTAGAGCTAAGATCTGGAGTGACCCCAAAGGCACATGCATTAAAGGCTTGGTCCCCAACCTGTGTTGTTATTGGGTGGTGGTGGAACCTTTAAGAGGCGGAGCCTAGTGGGAGAAAGTGAGGTCATTGGGGGCTTGCTCTTGAAGGGAATTATGGGATGCTGCTCTCTCTCCTCTCCTCTCTCTTTGCTCCTTGATGACCACGAAGTGAGAAACTTTGCCCCACCACAGGTGCCTCCTGCCATGATGTGTGGCCTCCCTGCAGGCCAAAAGCAAAAGGGCCAACCAACTATGGACAAAAACCAATGAAACCATAGGCAAAAAGAAACCTTTCTTCCTTATAAACTGACTATCTCAGGTTTTTTGTTGTAGTAACAGAAAACTGACCCATATACCCCAGCTACCTTGCCCCTGGGGACAGGATGATTCTGAGGCATGTGAAGCACTGTTTCCTAGAGTTTCCCCCGTGGGATGAAGCTTTAGTCACCCACCCTGGCAGTTGCTCAATCACACACCCTCTATGGCCGCCCTCCCTTCCCGATCTCCCTTCCCACTCACCTACCCATGTTCCCTGCATCCTGCATGAACCACTTGTATCCAAGTTCTCTCTGGACTGTTTCTGGGTGAGCCCAAACAAAGACTCCATTAATCAGACACTCTCTAATGAAGCTTCAGTCACCAGCCACATGCCTATTAGATGGAACTTTCTAAGATTCGGATCTGATCTGCACCCTTCTCCAGGGTTCCCAAGATTAAGTTCAAAGTCCAAGGGTGGCATTTGGACACACAGGTTTTGTCTATTCAGCAACCAGTTCACTAGTTCTGGTTATAATCCTCTGACTTGGGCATGGAGGCCTGGTGGGGATTTGCTTCTCCAAATTCAGTCCATGCAGGACACAGGATAGGATCAGGTCAAGACTGTGGTTATGAGAGTGTGGATTTGAAGCTGGGCACAGTGGTGCATGCCTGTCATCCCAGGTACTCAGGAGGCTGAATAGGATGATGGAAAGTTCAAGGCCAGCCTCACCATTTTAACAAGACCCTGTCTAAAAAAAAAAAAAAAAAAGGTAAACTAGGACTAGGACTTCCTTCACTAACTCTCTTTTCTATATTTTGGATGGACAAGGGTGGGACCTCCCACATATGTCTTGTAGAGGTTAAATGAGTTTATTCACATAAAGAGTTGAGAATCGTAACCAGGCTTGTGAGGCAGTGGGGTGATTCTACCCCCATTTCCATGGAGATGGGGTGCACGGGACTCAGGCTGGTCAGCGGTAACTTCTTAATTTTTTGGTACTAGGGATTAAACCCAGGGGCCCTTTACCACTGAGCCACATTCTAAATTCTTTTTCTTTTTTCTTGTTGGGGGGAACTGGGGACTGGACTCAGGGGCACTCAACCACTGAACCACACCCCAGCCCTATTTTGTATTTTATTTAGAGACAGGGTCTCACTGAATAGCTTAGCTCCTTGCTTTTGCTAAGGCTAGCTTTGAACTCACAACCCTGCTGCCTCAGCTTCCCACTGGGATTACAGGCGTGCACCACTGTGCCCGACTATTTTTTATTTTGAGATCTGGTCTTGCTGAGTTGCTTGAGAACTCTCTAAGTTGCTGAAGGTATCCTCCAACTTGAATCCTCCTGCCTCAGCCTCCCAAGTTGCTGGGATGACAGGTATGTGCTACCACACCCGGCTCACAGGGCCCATCTGATTTAGATGGCCAGAGTCTTCACCTCATTTCTGTTTCTCAGAGCATGTATCAGAGTTATTGAGAAATGGGTGACTTTTCCACCCTCCCCTCAAGAGTGGCTCATTAGGACCCAAACCAGGACTTATTAGCTAGCCCTGTGACCTTGGACATGTTGCTTCACCCTCTGAGTCCTGTTTAATGTACAAAATGGGATTTCATTTGATGGAGTTATTTGGAGGGTCACTGCAAAGATTCACATTAAGGGCTCTTGCACTAAGTAGAAGCTCAATAAAAACTTAGCACTGTAGTTACTCAGTGCATTAAAGGGATGACTTGTCCCAGGTTGCCAAGCTCCTGGATAACCTGGCCTGGATGGGAGTCCTCTCTTCCCATTCAGCATCCCTGTTCTTCTGCCAACCAGCCACCTCTTTGTCCCTTCCTTCCACACTTGGCCATCATACTCTTTTCCTCTCCTCCTGGGATTCCAGAGAAGCTTCAGGGTCTTCAGTGCCCAACCCATGGGAACCAGTCTGGGTTGGTTGCTGGACAATCACAGATGACAAGTGACATTCAGATCCATCTTAGGGAGCTACTGTGACGCTCCCCAACTGGTTGGGGTCTTATTTCCAGAAACCTGGTGGTACCTAGGGAGAAAAACCAAAGGTTTACAGAACTCTGAGTCGTGCTTCTCATATCCTACCATTGAGGAGCAGATGTGGAGGACCACATTCCAGGCCTCCTGGGGCTCAGAGTCCAGCAGGAGAGATAGAGTGTGAGGCCAAAGTAGACCTAGTGTGTGCATCTCTTTGATAGGAAAACCAAGAAGATAAAACACAACCTGGGGACAGGACTAAGCCATAAGGCCTGGGGGCATGTTGGTGGCATCCAGGCTGAAACCTGTAGAAAAAAGAAGAATTTATCTGGAAAAGAGGGTGAGGGAACAATGTTCCTGGCAGAGGGAGCAGCCCAGGGGTGGGAAACTTTTTTTTTTTTTTTTGGTACTGGAGATTGAACCCAGGGGCGCTTTACCATCCTCAACCCTTTTTTGTATTTTATTTAGAGACAGGGTCTCACTGAGTTGCTTATGGTCTTGCTAGGTTAATGAGACTGGTTTTGAATTCACTATCCTCCTGCCTCAGCCTTCCCAGAATGGGAACCTTTTTTTTTTTTTTTTTTGAACCAGGGATTGAACTCAGGAACACTTGGCCACTGAGCAACATCCCCAGCCCTATTTTGTATTTTATTTAGAGACAGGGTCTCACTGAGTTGCTTAGGTGAATTCCAAAAAAAGTGCTGAGGCTGGCTTTGTACTCGCGATCCTCCTGACTCAGCCTCCCAAGTCGCTTGGATTACAGGTGTGCGCCACCACGCCCGGCCCAGAGTGGGAACCTTTTGAAGGGCACTGAAAGTAGCCTCACAGGGCTGCATGCCAGCAGTGTATGTAGAAGAGAATCCAAGAGTCCCAGGCTCCCTGGGAGTCAAGGTCAACAGGCATTAAGCCCTACTGTGTACAGTGCTCTATGGGAGGACAGTCCCTGTCCCCACCAAAGATACCTAAGTACCTAAGAGAAGCAAAACCACGATTTGTGTGGGAATTCAAGGAGAGAAGAAATCACATGCCATTGGGCAAAGATCAGGCAAGATTCTTGGAGGTGGCAACATTTGAGGATGACCTTGACCTTCAACTAGAATCTGGGAAGGTAGAGCATGGAGATTATGGAGATTCCTTGCAAATGACAGCAGAATGATAAATACATACTGAGCACTGCCACATAGCAGGGCTTTAGGGGGATTTCACCTAGCAACTTTGTGAGATCAATACAACTCTAGTTCTCATTTTATAGATGAGGAAAAGTGAATTCCAAAAAAGTGACATCCCTTGCCCAAGGTCTGTCTAGATTCAGAGTCTACACATTATCCTCAGTGCTGAGTGCTGTTCCCTGGGGAGGGGGAGGCTGTCTCCAGGGCTGATCCTGGGCCATATTGGGGGGAATGGACTCTTTGGGAACAGCAGCCTGTTGAAGTCTTTAAGTATTGATTCCAGCATGGTCTGGTGTGCACAAATATTTGAACAGTCAGCCATAAACTGCCACTAGCAGCGATGTGCCCCGGTGTGACTCGGGGACAGGATAATGAAATGGTCTTATGTTCTATTATCTCCTGCGAGGTTTATTGTGGCTTTTCAAGTGGTTACACACATTACCACTGCAACCCTTCTGCCTGCAGGGGTGTGTGTGGAGGTAATAGCATTCCTTCTGAAAACAGAACGCAAGGCCTATTTCCCCCAACAGAACAGATTTTCTAGATCTGAGAAGGGTCCCTCCATTTTACAATAATTTTGACAAGTCTCTAGGATGGAATTGTATGTTGTCATGGAGACAATCCTGCTATGAGCAGCGGATCGGGGTCCAGAGGAGGCCCAGATGAGGGGTAGGAGAACAGACCCTGGGCACAGCCTGCCCCACAGAGCCTCTCACCCAGCAGCCTGGTCACTTGGGATGTCGTAGAAAGAAGTGCAAGTCCTTTAATTTGCTGATAAGGGAATGGGTTCAGAGAGGGGAAGGGATTTGCCTGAGGTCACACAGCAGGCTTGTTACAGCCTCTTCTTACAGCAGCACCTTGGCCTGATGAGAGGCAGTCTGGGGTGGTGAGAAAGTTCAGAGACACAATTAGTAAGTTACTGGCCCAGGGGCTGGGGCTGTAGTTCAGTGGCAGAGTGCTTGCCTAGCATGTGTGAGGCACTGGGTTTGATCCTTAGCACCACATTAAAAATAAATAAATAAATAAATAAATAAATAAAAGCTTCTGTCCATCTACAACTACAAAGAAAAGTAAAATAACAATAAGAAGAAGGAGAAGGAGGAGGAGGAGGAGGAGGTTACTGGCCTAAAGCCCTGGCTTTGGAGATGGCAAGACTTCTGCTCTTCTACTGTGTGTCTCTGAGCCAGTGACTCAATCTCTCTGTGCCTTGGTTTTCCCAGGTGTCAGTGATTAACATGCAGAAGGAACTCAGAAACATAGTCATGGTCTTCTTCGCTCTGCCACCAGACAGCCAGGTGCCCTGAGGCAAGTCACTGCCCCTCTCTGGGCCTCAGTTTACCCATCAAAGTGTTCAACTAGGTATTTTATAAGGACCATTCTCAGTCTGATGGCCTGGGGGTCTATAACTCAATTCCCCCAAGCGGAGAGAGAGGACTATAATAATGACATTAATAGTAATAGTGTCAACCTTTTACTGAGTATGGACGGGGTGCTGAGCGCTCAGGTGACTCCATACCTCAAATCTGTGATACTACAACCACCTCCAACCTGTCTTCTGACTCCCAATCTTCTCCTCTTCAATCCATGCTACATGCATGGCCAGTCTCAGCTTTCTTAAGCCCTATCCTACTCTTCTGCCCCAGAACATTCAGTGGCACCATCCTGCTTCTCAAGGTTAAGGCTCAATCCCTTAATGTGGTGCTCAGACCCGCCCACTCTAATGGAATCTTCCAGAGACTGTGATGTCCCTCGGTCTAGTCCTCCTCCATGACTTGCGCTCAGGAGATGCACATTGGTTGAGTGAATGAACACATGAACTATTTTGCTGAATTAGACTGTCAAACTTTAGTCATTTGCAAATCAACCACAAGGGTTTTGCAAAAATCTGTGCACTGTGTCTATTTTTATTTACTTAAATATTTTCCTTATTTAGATTAAATAAATATATCTCAAAAGGAAACTTTACATCACACTGTCACTAGAAGACCAGTATTACTTGCCAGAAATAGGTCTCCATGAAAATAAACACAAGGACAAATAAGAAAAGCATTTAATGCACATTGGATACTGTTTTCTACCAAGGTTGGAAGCCCAGGGCTTACTGCCCCCTCTGTGTTGAAATGGGATTAGTCAATTCTCTGAAGAGGTGTTAAATATTGGTTAGCATCAACCTGAGTCTTGCCCATTGGTAGAAATCCAAAGGATGTCTCAGAGATGATAGGAAGAGCCTTTTCACCCCCAGTCATTGCACTCCACCGAAAATTCTCCTAGCTACTGCCAATGATTGGCAGGCTACATTCTGGGAATGCTGGTCTGCGGAGCTTGCAATCCTAGCTCACGGGGAGATGCACGTGAGTTCTCTGAAAGATCTTAAGCCAGGCTTTTCGGAAGGACACGAAGGCCCTGCATGCAGCCACCTCAGTTTCCCAACATCGTGACCCTTAGCTGAAGTCCCACTGCCCTACAGACAGAGCTCAGGACTCTCCTGTGCTCAGAATTTGTTCTTTGAAATCATCTGCCTTGTGAAATAATGAGCTCCCCATCACCAGGAAGATGAAGACAGATGCTGGACAGTTACGGAGGGGTCAGGTGGGGAGTGGGGAATGGACATCTAGGAAATTGACTTGGCACACAGAGGTGGATTTCAGAGGTAGGTTAAACAAATTTAGAGAGATGAAGAGAGGGCAATTAACTTCTGATCAAGAATGTAGATAGAATTGTAAATGACTTTACAGAGGAAACAAGAAGGAAGAAAAGGGGATGAGAATGGTTATTATTATCTCATATACATAAAGGTTCATAGTTCTCAATACTACTCTGAACTCACAAGAACTGTTTTGGTTTTAAGCAAAGTAAACTGAACTCAAACTTGCAAAAATGAAGGAATCTGGTGATTTAGATAACTGATACTGCCTTCAGGCATGGCTGGATCCAGGAACTGAAACAATGTTCATAGAACTCAATCTGTCCTCTGCCTTCCTTTATGTTGGCTTCATTTTCAGGTAGGGTCTGCCCAAGGTATGGCAAAGATGGCTGTCACAGGCATGGCAGCTCCAGGATTAAGAACACTGGTGGAGATCAAGCTTCTGGACAGGAGTTTAGGGAAAGACATTGGTATAAAATCTGTCACATTTCCTGTCACTGAGGTCAGGGTGATGTGCTCTGATTGGCTGTGTCTGTGACCACATGTCCACCAACCATATGAATGTGAGTGAAGGCAGGGAAGTCCCCAAGGAAAAAACTAAGGTGCCATCACCTGAGAAAGCTCAAATGAAAGTCAGGCAAGCAAACCTAACCCTCTAACCCTCCATTCTTGCTACCATTATGTCCTTGCTCAAAGTTGTGTCCACATCTGCATCCAGAGAGCTCCCATTCATTCTTTGGCTCTCAGTTCCATGGTAGTTCCTTGAGGGAAAATTCCTGCACCATTCTAAGATGGACAGAACCCTTGCCTGTGTGACCCTGGAAGAGCTTGTCAGGTTGGCCTCCTGTGACTATTTGAGAAAGTCCATCTCTCACACTGGATCTGGACCACCTTGAGGTCTGTGCCTGTCTGTCTTGTCCACCACCATGTCTGCTATGGTTCAAATCTTAAATATCCCCCAAATGCTCACATCCTGAAGGTTTGGTCCCCAGTTGATGGAACTATTTGGAAGTGGTAGAAACTTTGGTAGGTGGGGCCTAATGGAAGGAAATTAGGTCAATATCTTGAAGGGGATATTGGGAGCCCAGTCCCTACCTTTCATTCTCTTTGAGTCCAGGACTCCTCTGCCACACACTCTCCACCATGATAGGCTGCCTTGCCACAGGCCCCGAGTTACAGGGCAAAGTTACCATGGACTGAAACCTCTGAAACCATGAGCCAAAATAAGCCTTTTCTCCTTTTAAGTTGACTGTCTCAGGTATTTTATCATAGCAACAAAAAGCTGACTTACACAGTGTCTCAGCCTAGGATGGTGCCTGGCACATAGACAGAACTCAGAAAAATGTTAATTTGAATTACTGTTGGCAGTCATATAGCATAGGGACCTGGTGACCAGTGTGGAGGGGGTGGTATACAGGTCAAGGAAGAATCCAGGAGTCCATGTTTATGGGTGACAGTGTGGGGAAAGAGACAAGAGAAGTCAGGATGATCTTGGGGAGCACTGGGGTTGGGACCCCAGATCAGGTGAAGGTGGAAGGGGAGGTAAAGTGGGGATATGGAGTGTTAATTGGAAAATACCAGTCCTGAGGATAAAGGTGTGAGGTCAGAATATGTCAGAGGTGGACAAAAAGTCTCTTTTCTATGAGTCTTTGGTGAATCCAGAGGGGAAGGCAGTGGTGGCCATTCCCAGGAGCCTTTGTGAAAGAGGGTGAGGAGGTTAGAACTTTGACAGGGGAAGGGAGGAAATCCCCAGACTGGGATTGGCTGGGAGGGGTTTCTCTGGGACTGTTCCTCAAATCTTAAGAGCTGGAAGGTGGAGGGTGTCCGAGTCCTTGGCCTTCCCTGTTTTTCAAGGTGGTGTTTCCTTTTTTGGTAATGTGTACCACCTGTACACACACACACACAGAGACACAGATACACAGCTATTTGTGTCTCCATGACCAGCCCCTGAAGTGGACAGTCCTTCCCACTTTACCCTCCAACTTGTTACCAAGAGTCTGGTTACTCCTGGTGGCTTCCAGTGATCCCATATAGACACCAATCATGGAGAGAAAGAAGAGGGTGAAAGAGCTAGAGAAATCAAGAGGACAGACAACCGAGGCAGGGTAAAAGCCAAGCAGGAAATCCATGTTGAAAATGACAGGGACCCGACCAGACAGATAAACAGATGGGCTGACCATCCCTCATCAAGGGAGGGATGAGGTCAACAGAGTGAAAGAGAAGGAAGAAGGGAATGAAAGCAAAACATAGGAAAGGGCCTTGGGAGAGACAGAGAGAGAGGAAGGAGAGGGAGGAGAGATGGAGAGGGGATAATAGGAAGGGGACTGGAAAGGGAGGCCTGGGGAGGAAGGGCAAAGAGGAGGCAAGGCTCAAGGGAGATAGCCAGGGAGTCAGGGCGAAGCAGCTAGGAGCGCAGCGCTTGGCCGCACCGGCTGGGCGGTCGGGGGCGGGGCTGTGGAGAGCCCCGCCCCGAGTGGGCGTGTCAGGGCATCGGGCCCCGCCTCCTGGTCCCTCCCCCTCGTTCCCGCTCCGCCCTCCCCCGCCGTCCCTCCTCCCGCCCTCGAAGACCCAGCGAGCGGCGAGGTTGCGGGCGAGCTGCGCGGAGCCCGGAGCCGCGGAGCCGAGGAGCCGGCAGCACAGCGCGGCCCGAACCCAGAGCGGCCCCGCGCCCTGAGCGCCCCGGAGCGGCCGAGCCGCGCCGCGCAGCGCCCGCCGCGGGCCGCGCAGCCCCGGCCGCAGGTAGGAACAGGCGGCCGGCGTCGGGGCGCGGGGCGCAAGGCGCAGAGCCCAGGACGGCGGGGCCAGAAGGGCCAGAGCCCCCAGCCGCCGCCACCGGCCGGGCGGGAGCGGGGACGGGCTCCCGGAGACTCCAGTCCCGGAGCCTCTTCTCACCCAGGGCCACCGGAAGGAGCCCGGGCGTCGCTGAGACCCCGACGTGCGCTTCTGGCCATCCCAGGGGACGCGCGAAAGGGAGACAGGAGGGCTCGAATGAGGGTCGCAAGAACCGTCTATCCCTTCCCTGTAGCAGTGCCGCCTGGACCCCGAGCTGGTCTGGATTCTGCTGGAGCCGTCGAAGCGCCCTATTCATTCCTTAGGGGACCGGGGGTGAGAGGGAGTGAACTGCGTTTGGGGGCCGTGTGCCACTTGCCCAGTCTCTGAGTCGTCGCCTGAGTACAGATAGTGCAGTTCTGTGCGCCTCATTTATTCTTCGAGCGCTATAGCAGGGCTGGGGGGCCACCTGAGGATGGTACACCTCCTTGCCATCCTGGGACATCTCAAGCTCTCAAGAAACCTTGTCTTAAAAGCATGCGGCAGCTGGGTCTGAGCGCACACACCTCGCGCCTCGCAACCCGGACTTTACCCGAGGGATGTGGGTTGCCAAAGTGCCTCAAAGGCCTGGAGGACCCGGTCTCCTTGCCGCCACGGAAAGACCGAGTCCTCCAACCCTTTCCGCCCTTAAGAAATAGGGTCAACACTGAGTGTAGGTTCCTCTGTAGGCAGTGACCCTGAGGTCGCCATGCACCACTGTCCCTTTGCACCTGCACGTTCCCCTGGATGGGTGGGTGGGGGCTGCCACAGATGTCCTGTTCTTCCCTTGGCTTCGTGTGCAGACAGAAACTCTTGATGCTCTGAGCTAATATCCTCCCAAAATAGACATGAACCCCAAGGAGAAAATTGGATTTTTAAAAAGCCAAAGGATAATGCCAAGTTTCCTCTGGATGTGGGGTGGGAGCACTCATTCCCTCTCCCAAGAAGCTGGGGTAGGGGATAAAATGGCTCCTTGAGCTTTGGTGGCACCCCAAAAATTAGAGACTATGTCAGGCTGAGTGGGATTTAGGGTAGACCTTGTTTTTTTTCTGTGACACACAAGGTGGGTGTTTTGGCAAGGGAAAGGGGATGTCAGTGCAGTATATTGCCTAGATTCTCTGTCATTGAGAACTTTGCAGGGGGAGGGGGGATGCATTCATAAGGGAGCCTGAAAAGTCTATCCCAAGTTCCAAATTCCAAAACAAAGGAGGTGAGTGGAAACTATCCTATTTTTTTTTTTTTTTAAGTGCTCTCTCTGTGTGTGTGTCTCTCTTTCTTTGTCTCTCTCTCTCTCTGTCTCTCTTTCTCTCTGTGTCTCTCTATAATCTCTCTCTATTTCTCTCTGGAGCATTTCATCTGGGAAGGGTTGAGCCTGCCCTCTTAGGTCCTGGTCAGAGCATCCTCAGATCCTCCCCCAAGCAGAGGAGGAAAAAGAAAAGTGGCCCTTCAGAGGTGTGAGCCCCTAGGGAGTGGGAGGGACCTTTTCCCAGAGCAGTCAGGCCAAAATGGCTGAGCCTCCCTTGAGTCTCAGAAATAAATCGTCAGGCGGGCGGCAAACAAAGAGAGCGCTCTGTCTCCAGCCAAGTGCTGGTTCAGTGGCCAGTCTTTAGAGGACAAACAGTGAGTCCCAGGCAGGGAGACACAGCTGGGCCTGTCTAGTGGAGCATCCAAAGAATGGGGTTCCCTAAGAGCTGCACAGGAGAGGGGCAGCCCCTGTGTGAGATGAAATGAGAATGGTCTGTCCTGATTGAAACCCTTTATTTCAGGGCTCTATGCTTGGTGAGAAGTGGGTCCCCAGGGACTTGGATGGGGCTAGGAGGGAAGGTCTCAAGTAGGGAGAAGGCAGCTGAGAGGATAAAGACCAGGCAAAACCAAGCTCGTCAAAGCTGTTCTGCCCGCCCCAGATTTTACATGCCTGGTGACCTAGGAGCTTCAAGGCTGTGAATTTATTTATGCATGGCCCAGCACACAGCAGGAGCTCAATAAACGTCTTAGAATAAAGCCTGCCTGGATGGAAGGTGATGGAACTTGCAAAACCTACCTGTTTTATTAGGTCAGGAAGGCAATAAAATGTCACCTCCCAGTCCATAGCCAGGAATGAATGAGCCCCATAGGAGGGTTTGCTTTGAGCTGGGGCATTGCCATTTCCTGGCCTGGTGACATTGGCTAAGTACTAGTCCCCATTGGAGGGAAGGACTAAAGTACTGAAATCTTTCAGTGTGCCAGGCTTATAATTCTTACAGTAACCTCGTACAATGGATACTATTCTAATACCTACTTCAGAGGCAAGGAAACTTGGAGACAGAGAGGAAAAGCAATTTGTCCAAGGTCATGCAGTTGGGAAGAGGCAGGACAGGGATTTGAACTCTGTTCTTGTCATTTCCAAGCCACCTCGCCCTATTGTGGGTCTCCGGGCCTCAGTTTTCACATTCCTGAAATGAGGTGGTGGGTGGGAGGATGGTTATTGAGGACAGAATTGAATGATTGACAGTGAGTATCCTAGGACCTGCTCTCTGAGTGTGCTCTGAACAATGGCTGTTCCTCTTCCTTCCCAGTATATGATATGCTAAGAGCAACATTAAGTAAATCACAAATTTCTGGTGGCTTCTTGCCATCACATAAAGACACGGTTCCTAGGTTTGGCTGTGAGCTTAGCAGCTACGATAGAGCCGTCCCAAGCCCCTTGGAATTTGGAGATATCTTCTCTTTCCCCCCTTTTGCTTGTGTATGGATCATAGGCAGAGTGCAACCCCAGTAAATTGAGCCTTGCCTGCCACTTCCAGCCTCTTGTATCTTGAAATCCACCCCCCGCCCCCGTCCTTGGGAGCAGGCAGGATGCCCGAGTCAGTCCCGGTTGCCTGGCCCAGGGTGTGCTCAGCTTCCCCTGGATCCCACACTACATCAACCCAGCACTCCTCTCCCTCAGTTGCAGCCCCAATGCCAATCCAGTGAGAGCCCCCTCACTCTCCGTGGTGAGTGGCAGCAAGCCTGTCTTTGCTCATGCCAGAGCAGTCCCTTCAATTAACCATGCAATGTTGTAGGAGCTTCTCTGTGACTGGGTGCAGCCCCCACTAGAAGGGAAGCAACCTTGAATCGACTCCATTTATAAAGCATATCCCCCACCTCCGCTGCCACCCCAGATGTTGAGATCACCACGTGTCCCCTGCTCCTTGGCACCGCCTAGGTACTCCTTTTTGCCAGCTTTGCCCCTTCTCTAAAGGGAGGTGGAGGGGAAGGGAAAAGGCTGGGAAATCAGATGTGAACCCCCAAATAGTACTTCCAGAGAAATGTGTCTCCATGAGCTTGCTGGACATCTAACACCTTCTTCTATTCCCTGCCCACCTGAAGACCTCCAGAGCCTGTGGGAGGGGGACGTGGCATCCGTGGGAAGCCAGCTAATAACAGAGATAAGCGATTCTTGGCAAAGGCTGTAGGTGTGAATGCAAGCTGTGACATTTTGGCATAGAGCTAGAATTCAGATACAAACAGGAAAAAAAATACCCACTCAATATCGTTTCAATGATAATATTGTCAATTACGATAACAACTGTCAGTTCTTGCAGGTTGACGATATGCTGGGGAATGTGCTGTGTGCTTCACTCATATGATGGCAGGTAATTTTCACAAGACCCCGGGAGGTCCATAGTGTGATTGTCCATGTAGAGATGAAGATACTGAAGGCAGAGCAGTGAAGGCACTTGGTACAAGATTGCTAGGCTAGTCAATGGCCATTGAGCCTCATCTCCGTGGTAAATTCCAGCTTAGATCCCTGCCACAGGAAGGCCCCTGGCCTCGCTCACTTGGCAGTGGCCACAGCACCCCCATTTAAGGAACTGCAAGGTTCCCCATTTGCAATTCCCCATTTGCACCGTCAATTGAGCCTTGCCACAGCTCAGGGACACTGGGTGGCATGATAGCCACTGTTTGTTAACTGGGAAAGCTGAGAGACAGAGAGATGAACTTGAGCCCAAAGTCCCTCAGCTGCTAAGTTGCAAAATTAGGTTTGAACCCAAGTGTCCAGCCTGTTACAACATATTTGTGACCTAGACTTAAAATTCATTTAAAGCTGGCATTGATGTTCTCCACCTTTCCCTGACTCGTGGGTACCTCCTAATTTGTCCCCACCGTCCCACTGCTTGGGAAGCCACTCCGAGCTGCCTGACAAAGCCATCAGCTCCGTTTACCGTGATCCGACATGACACAAAAAGTGGCATCCGATTTGATGCGAGCTGCCTGCAGCGAATGGCCTTCTATTTTTACATTTCTCACAAATTGGAAATTACAAGGAGGCCAGGTCTTGCAGAGTGATTGGCTGTGGCACTCTGGAAGCAGGGGATGCGCAGCTAGGTGGAACGGACCACATTAGGGTGCCAGGGCCCTCTCAGCTGTGCAAAGGGGCCCCCAGCTTCTGGGGCCGGATGCGATCTGGCACACAAGCCAGGCTGGGGGAGGCAGGAGTTAGTGGCTGCCTGGGACAGTGACCTGCAGCTCTCCCCACCTGTCGGCTGCCTGGTGTCTGCACGATCCGTGTCTTATGCCAGCTCTTGAGATAACGTAGCCCTGGCCAGAGGGACATTCAAGGTCAAAGATGCCCTGAAAGACATCGACAGCAGGTTGCTTTCGTGGCCTTATTGTTTGATAAAGAGGATCTGTGCAGAGAGAAGGCAGCGGGCACAAGGAGGTGAGTGGAGACATTTGGTGTCAATATTACAGTTTGCTAGGACTTAGTGACCACCATTCTGCTCTCAGGCATCAGAACAGCACTTTGCAGTTTTGGGGGGGGGTGGGAAGAAAGCTTTTGCAAATGTTCTTTTGATCCTGTGTGAGGTATTGTGTGTGTGCAGGGGTGTGATCCTTGAGATTTCAGGAGAACATCCTCTATCAAACAAGGAAAGACTTTGTTAAAGCTAGTTTTCTTATAAGCCCAAATCAGAATGACCTTGACCCAAATGAGTTCCCTTTGAAACCTAACAATTGCGTAGGACTTTGTAATTTTCAAAGCATTTTCTCCGTCGAAGCTTTGCCACAACCCTGGGAACTCCCAGTGATTATCATCGTTATTATTACTATTCTTAGCCCCATCTTTTGGATGGGGCAATTGAGGCTGAGAACCCTGAACCTTCATCTCCATTTCCTGGTTCCCTAGCCAATGGGAATCACCTTCACCAAGCCCAAATATAAGTTTGCCGGGTAGCCCCACTAGAAGGAGCCCAGAAGAGCCCAGTTCTGGTAGGAAGCGGAACACATCGTGTGTAGGAACTGAGACTTGCTGGACAGCATGGGAAGGCACAGCCCTGACGTTTGCATCTTTTTCGAGCCTTATCTGAGCTCTGGCCAGAGACGAATATCTCCTTGGTCATCCCCAGAGTTGGAGGTTCTAAAGTGTGATCATTTGGTCAGGGTGCCCCCTGCAGTAGCCAGACTTGGCAGGGAGAGGAGGGGTTGGTTGCTCTCAGGCACACCTGCACACATGCATATCTGGAAGAATTTGGGTGAAAATGAACACCAGGGTCCTATGAGCATGTGCAGAAGGACCTGAAGGGGTTGGTCACCATTAAGGGTGTGGGGAGGTGTTCGTGTGTGGGCCTTGGGTTCTTTGGGACCTAGTGCAGGAGCTGGAATGTGATTCTGTGTTGTGCTGAGCAAAGAGGGTGAGGATGCAAACCGCCTGGCCCAGCCACCTCCTTGCTCCCCTCTGCCTTCAGACTGTTGTCATGGTAAAGATTGTGACCTATCCCAGGTTTTAGGAGCTTTGCTCTGAGGTGCAGGGGGAGTCAGGGGAGAGTGTCTCACCTTTTGGCTGCAAGGTGAGGAGAGAACTTGGCCAGTGGCCCGGATGGATCACTGAGTCTGGAGCACTAGCCTGGGCTGGGGCTTGTGGGTCTTATGTCACGGATGCTGAAGATGCTGCTGGGGGGCTGCTCCACCTTCTCCAGCTGCCAGAGGACCCTAAGGCTCAGGGCAGTAGAGTCACTTACCAGAGTTTGCACTTAAGTTCTGACCTACATCTTACTGATGTCAGCTCCTGGGTACTCTTCCACCCCATTCACCCTTCCAAGAAATACCTGAGTCTTCATAACAGTGCAGGGAGACTCAGAAAGACAGGAAAATTTTTCCTTTGCACTTGCTGCTTTCCGTTCCCAACTGTACCATGCAAGGGTTGAAGCCAAGTTAAAACAATGTAAAAGTGACCAAAGCCAGAAAAACACCATCTTCCCAGGTGCTGTCTGAGCTCAGATCCTGCTGTCCTGCCTTGTCTGCTGCCTGAGCTGATTTAGGGCTTTAGCCAACTAAACCTCTAAGTCAGGATTTCAGATTTCAAGATCTTGAGATCAAGAACCCTCCTATGGCTACGTGTGGTGGTGCACGCCTGTAATCCCAGCAGCTGGGGAGGCTGAGGCAGGAGGATCATGAGTTCAAAGCCAGCCTCAGTAACTTAGCAAGGCCCTAAGCAACTCACCCTGTCTCTAAATAAAATACAACAAAGGGATTGGGGATGAGGCTCAGTGGTTAGGTGCCCCTGCGTTCAACCCCCAGTACCAAAAAAAAAAAAAAAAAAAGTGGAGCTCAGAAAGGAAAAGAAGTAGTTGTTCTAAAGCATACTCTATTAAGATGCAATTTAGAATTTAAAGGCATGTGTATATCATGGAGACATTCCTAACAGGTTGCTGCATCCACAGGGCTGTGCAGAGGGGTCAGATACGGACGTCCTCCAGGGCTGAACTGCGACCCAGATGCTGAGCCTAGGACTATGGAGTGTTGCCCCAGGATCCTCAATAAGGAAACTTAGGCTCAGGGAGCTCAAGGGGGTGCTCAAGGTTGTAACGCTGACCCAAGGCAGAGCCAGCACTCAGATCCCCGTCTGCAGGACCTGATGCCAAAGCTCCCAGTCCTGAGATAGAGGTGGGAGAGGCCACCTCCTGCCTGGCTTCTTGTCTGCAGGGGACCGTGAGCGAGTTCTTGGTCTCTAAAGCCAAGAGGTTTGGGCAGTTGGATAGGACAATCTGCTGCTCCCTGTGCTTCCCAGTGCCAGCGCTCCAGGCAGGGGTTGTGGGGAGGGAAGCTGCACACCCCACTTCCTCTCTCCTCCTCCATTTTCACCATAATAGTTTCCGAGACTAATGACTGGGGAAGATAAGGACCCTTTCTGCGAGTGGCAGTGAATGCTACTAATGACAGAGCAGATGCTGCGCTGTTCATTATGCCGCGGGTGTTAAATAAAAACTCCGACCCAGGAGGAGTTCAATAGTGTCGCTGGGCTGCCATCAGCCTGGGCCAGGGCAGAACGGCCCACTCCCTGGCCTTGGAGCCAGAGGGAGTCACAAAGCTGAGAGCCTTTCCACAGCTCTGGGTCCTCAACCGCTCTGTGACAGCTTCGGGAGGCTTTCTAAGAGGCTGCTCAGGGGGCTACACGAGTTATCTTCAGGAGCAGATGTGGGCAGATGAGGGGACAAAATAAAACTTTGAGCCACCTACTGTGTGCCAGGCTCTCCTGTGGGTCATGAAGATAATAAACCTGACATTGTTTCTGTCCTGCGAAGAGCTGCTCCCGGCCAAGACCAGGAAGATGGTGCGCTGTGGAGTCTCAGGTGCCCAGCATAGAGAGGGGCACAGAGTTGCTACTTCCCTCTGACTTTTGATTGATGGCATGCTTCCTTAAGTGATAGCAGCCACACAGGTGGGGACCAGAGCAAGATGAGCTGTGGACTTAAGGGGCAAAGGGATAGGGCAGGAGGTTTCTTCCCTAGGAAATGGGAAGTTGGCTTTAGAAAGCATACCACTAGGTTCTGAGGAAGAACCTAGGATCTGCCATGGGCTCAGGCTGATCCCTCTCTGAGCCTCAGTTTACACATCTGCAGAATGGGGAGAAGGAGGGCTGGTCTGACTTTGGGCAAAGCTATGTCTCCCAATCAACCCCAGCCCTGATCCTGGAGGGTCACAGTGATCACATAAACATCTAAGCACAAGGAGAGTTCCGTCACAGAAGTCAGTGCCCAGCTCTTCCTGTGAATTTAAATCCCATTCACATCTCCCATCCATCTCCAGTAGCTCAGGTCCCTTGCTCCTTCTTCCTGAAACAAAGCTGTTTCTCGGGATTGTTTTGTTTGTTTGTTTGTTTGTTTGTTTAGGCTTGGGAAACTCAGAGAAGCCACCCATCACAAAAACCCATGTTACAGATGGGTAAACTGAGGCCTAGCAAGGAGTCCCAGACCCCACAGGTGCTAGAGCCCAGAGTCTCTCCCCTCCGCCCCAAGCCGGCCCAGCTCCACTGTTGAGAAATTATTAAATAGAGTTGGTGGAAGGACTCCGGTTGCCGTGACAACGGAGCCTGTGTCCTCGGGAGATAATGGCATTGCACAAGGAGAGTGATGTGTGTTGAATGCTGATTTGGGAGCTGCTGGAGCGAGAGAGAGCGAGAGCGAGAGCAAGGATGTGTCTAGGATTTGAGGTTCTGCAAGAAGGAAGCACGGGACTGCGGGGGTGGGAGGGCTGCCGGGAAACCCGGCATATCTTGCTCCTTCCTTCCTCCAGCCTTCTCGGAGAGGGAAGCTTTCCTGTGCTTCATGGACACGTGGAGTCAGGTGAAGAGGGGGGACTTGACCCAGGTCACATGACCAAGAGGTAGAGCTGGCATTGAGCCTCCAACCACTCCAGTGCCAGGGTGGGGTGGTTGAGGGACTGGGGCTCAGAGGGGGCCAGCGGTAAGGCCCTGCACTCAGACCCCTAGACCTCTCTAAAGACTCCAGGACAACACTCATGGAGAGCCTGGTGGGCCAGGAAAAGTCTAGCTCAAGAGGAAGGGGAAACAGTGTGACAAGGGACCTGGAAGCCATCAGCTCAGGAGCCAGAGTCAGAGCCCTCCCTGCCTCTTCCTAAGCTGTGTGTGTGACCTTGGGCACGTCACTACACCTCTGAGCCTCAATATCTTCATCTGCCGAATGACGTTCATATCAGCACCCACCTCTTCGAATGGTTGGGAGGGTGCCTCAGGGAAGGCAGGTGAAGCACCTGCCCCGTCCCAGCTGTCACTCAACCCAAGGAGAGATTCTAAGAGAAGGATCCTCTCCCAACCACGCATTAGCCTGTCGTTTGTGAAGATGGAAGAGGGCGAGTGGCTAAAAGAAACACAAGTCCTACAACAGGACTCTTCATTCCAGGGCTGGGAAATAGCAGTGGAATGAATGAACAGCCCCCATCACCAAAAATATTCATCAATATTTTGCATTCAGAAAGCGTGAATGCGTGCAGCGCCCTGCACACGCCGGCCTCTGGGCACACGGCCCTGGAGAAGCCTTCTTTTTTGCCATCTAAATGACCCCCGACGGCAAACCCCCTTTGGACATTGAGTGCTCTCGCCCACGGCCTTTATTTCTCTCTCCTACACAGCTGGCAGAACGCACTTACCTCCCCCATCGGGCATCAGAGAATGTGGGGTTAACACCCTGAGAAACCCCAAAATGCATCATTTGCATGCTGGCGGAGGCCAACTGGCAGACAAGCCTATTCCGTTTTGGAAGCGGAAAGAGGGCTCTGGATCCAGGCATTTGGCTGTTTCCAAGGCAGTAGAGAGAGCGGGGAGCCTGGTGATTTAGATGCAAGCAACCATTTTGTTTGCTTCTACAAACCCATCTGAGCAAATCCAGCCCCAGAGATAGCAGACCTGTCCCAGGGTCCCCTGACACGGAAGGACATTTTGTTCCTTGCCATTCCGGGGGTGTTGGATGACAGGGTGCAAAGCCATAAGCCAGAGAGAGACTTGAATCCTGACACGTCTGTCCCATGCAGGCAGGAGAGGGGTCGGGGAGACTCTTACAGCACACAAAGACAGTTGACAGTTAACCAGGATTTTAACAAATGTGCTATTTGCAGGGTGCATATGCATGTCCACTTTGGGGGAATCCCGTTTCATCAACAACTTGATGTAAAAATTTGATTTGATCAGCATCTCCCAGTAAATTCTAGTGTTCCCATGTATCAAGCACCCATAGTTTAAGGTAATGCTGACATTCTGTCAAGGACTTTTTCTCCCTTGCTGTCTCAAAAAATAACTACTTTAGCTATAGTCAGGTTGTTGATTACAATACCTGTGTGGTATCTAGCAGTTACTATGTCCCAACCACTTTATTTATTCCCCTGTTTAATTCTAATAGTAGTCATAAAAGTAGATATTATCACCTCTATTTTAAACAGAGAGGTGAAGTGACTAACCTAGAGTCACACAGCATTGTATTGGAGCTGAGATGCAAAACCAGATCTCCTTACTCTGAGGGCCAAGGCTTTTGACTGCAGATTCCTTTTGCCTGCCCTGTTGTAACTTGTGACAAACCAACCTTGAATCACCCTTTCACATCTCAAGTGGAAGTCATTCCAAGGTTTGTTCATTGTTCTTGGGACTTAAGAAAATTAGCTCAAGTCGCCAGGTGCCATGACACACACCTATAATCCCAGTGGTTCAGGAGGCTGAGGCGGGAGGATCACAAGTTGGAGGCCAGCCTCAGAA
>JAJEJO010002012.1:263448-286072 GCA_020662805.1 Glaucomys volans
GAGACCCTGTCTCTAAATAAAATACAAAATAGGGCTGGGGATGTGGCTCAGTGGTGGAGTGCCCCTGGGTTCAATCCCTGGTTCCAAAAAAAAAAAAAAAAAATACCCAGCAAGACTTGTCCTTGCAGGGTTAGTTCTAGAGGAAGCCTCTTGCCGTGGTTGGGCCATTCTTGCACACACCAAAGCGGGGGTGCCTACAGAACCCCCCATGAAAGCAACACAAACAAAAGTTGCCTGGGTTCAATTTTTTTTTTTTTTTCATACTGAGGGTTGAACTCAGGGGCACTTAACCACTGAGCCACATCCCCAGCCCTATTTCCTCTTTTATTTAGAGACAGGGTCTCACTCCATGGCTTAGTGCCTTGCCATGGCTCAGGCTGGCTTTGCACTGGTGATTCTCCTGCCTCAGCCTCCCTAGCCACTGGGCTGACAGGTGTGCGCCACCGTGCCCTGCTGGATTCAAGTCTTGTGCACCTATCTTTTCCTTTGGAGACCTTTGGCAAGTTGCTTTAATCTCTCTGTGCCTCAGTTTACCCATCACTAAAGTGGGGGTGCATTGATAATAGCAAGTTAATGTACATGAAGCATTTCAGGGGGGCCCTGGCATGTTGGTGTGTCCAGCTCACCTTCTCTGGGTCCTCTGAGCTCTTCCCTTTTGTTCGTTGTCGTTGTTGATGAAAATGAGAGGAATTCTCATCTGGATGCAGCTGCCAAAGAAAGAAAGCCCTGGGTTTTACTGCAGTAGTGGATAGGGCCACCAGGCATCCGGGTATTGGAAAGGTTTCTGCCCTGGGTATTAGGGTGGGGGAGCCCGCAGCTTCTCTTATATTGTGCTTTTGGAGGTGTCCTAGAAAAACCAAACTACTAGGCTGTCAGAAGCTAAAAGCAGATGGGAAAAGCGGGAGCCTCAATTTCCCCATCTGTCCCCAGGCTGTGGAACCCAGCAAGCCACACACTCATGACCCCGCCGCTTTGGTCCCACTGGGTAGGCTTGGCTAGGTCGCAAGGCCACATAGTCTAATGGTTGCAGAGAATTCACAAAAGCCAGGGCCTGGGAGGCAGGTGCTGGGTAAGCAGATCCACCAGACTCTGAGTCCGTGGGCCTGGGTCAAGTCCTGGGTGACCTTGGGCAGGTCATGTGGCATCTCTGAACCTCATATCATCTGCAAAATGGGAGAGTAATGATTATTTTTGCTTTTGTGTATTCAGTGCTTACTGGGCTGGGCATGGTGCTAGAAAATCCACATGCTGTGTGAAGTGGATTCTGTTGATCCCATTGATAAGGGAACAAAAGCCTTGAGGGAAAGGAAAAGATGAATTACTTGTGAGTTACAGTGAGGTGCTATGAAGAGCAAGCATCCTGCATATGAGAGTAAGAAATGTACCTGGGTCTGCAGTTACCTCTTGGGTGGGTCCAGGCACCTCAGTCTTGCAGAGAGGTGTGGGATGTCTTTCCTTCATCCCTTGAGTAAGAGCAAGCAGTGGACTGGGAGTGGGGTGTCTGGAAGCATCAAATCATTCTTTTGCTGTGTGACCTTGAGCCACTCGCTAGCCCTCTCTGAGCTTTTTTGTTCACTTATAAACTGCTGATGTAGACCAGGTGCCTCAGTGTGGCATGGAAAAAGTCTGGACAGGAAGGAAGCTGCCTGGGTCCCATTACACATGGGTCCAGAGTGGGGCCTCCCATCTAGACCACCAGCAGTCTTTCCTGCAGTCTGCACCCCAGCCCATTCCTAGCTGGCCTCTGAGGCCATGTTAAGACACTAGCATTAGAGACTCTTTCTAGCTGCCCCTTGTGCTTCTCCTAGAAGCCCTCCCTGACCTGCAGGGCACAGGATAGAGGGCCACCCAGGCCACAGTTCAATCCTCTCTCCAACCTTCTGTAGCTGATCTTCAGCTGTTAATTGGCCCCCAGCCTTGCACACGGTTTTTCTACCACAAAGCACTTGCACAGCCATTCAGCTCTTTGAATGGCAGCCTAGCTGCCTTTTTTTTTTTTTTTGGCACTTCCTGTGAGCCAGGCTCTGCACCCTGGCCAGCCCCTTCCCAGGCATTGTCTGGCTTCTGATTCTCCTGGCTGTTCTGCAAAGTTGCAAGTTCCACGTTTGCAGGAGAGGAAACTGATATCATGCAAGCTAAGTATCAGCCCGTGCTGGCAGAGAGATAGGAGCCAAGCCCGGGGAAATACTCTGGGTCATCTTACCTCACAGCCAGAGCCTCCTGTGGGGACCTGGACCATGGGACCTGGTTCCAAATCAGCTTCTGATTCTATAGGTCTAGGATAAGACCTAAGATTCTTCATTCCTGATAGGTTCCCCCGGGGGGACACGGCTGCTGTCCCTGTCCCTTAGAGAACCACACTTGGAGTACAAGCCAGAAGAGAATTGCTAAGCCAGATGAGACTGCTTTCCAGAAGCTGCAGCCTGGCAGCCTCAGTTTCCTCATCTGCGCTGCAAGGGAAGCAGCTCTCTATTTGCAGAGACGCGCGAGGCCCCGTTGATAAAGCATCTGTGACGTGCCGGGCACACAATAGGCACTCAATACATGCTAGCTCTTCTCCCTTGATGGAGCTGGCGCGGGTCTGGGTACACAACAGATGCTCAATGAAGCCTCGTGCCACTGATCGAGCCAAGCATTTTTCCCTCAAAGCGGAGAATAGGCCCCATTATGTTTCCGCTTGGCTTGAAGCCAGACCCAATATTAAATTTTTTTTTTTCCTTGAACCGCCGCATTTCAAAAAGAAATAAAGGCAAGTGGAGCGATTGCAGTCTGAAGCGAGCCTCTGTAATTTCTGTAATTACAGAACGGGAGCAAATGGAAGCGGGCGGCGGGGGCTCTTCACCCAGGCTGCGCGCCCCCCACCCAGCTCCCTTCCCGCTCCCTCCCAGCTCTTCCTCTGCCCCTCCCGCTCCATGGCCTGGGACAATGGCAGCCCTGAGACTCAGGCCTTGGCCTTTCAGCCTCTGCCTAGGTCCCCACCCCACGCAGTCGTCTGTCCCTCTGATGCAATGGGACAGAGAGAGAGAGACTGTCCACACAGTCCCCCACTCCCCTGGCCTGCCATCTGTCCCAGGGCTGGGCTGCTGACAGCCAGCCTACTAGCAAGGCCTGCAGGTCCACAATCCAGAAGAGACCCCCACTCCCCAGCACCTCTACCCTGCCTGCCACCATTCAAGTCTCCATCATCTCTTGCCTACATGCCAAAGCTCTGAAGGAGCCTTTCTGCGTCCATTCTTGCCCCCCTGCAGACTCTTCTGGGCAACCTGAGTGAAACTCCTCAATCTAAGACACCTCTCCCATTCCCTTTAGAATAAAATGTGAACTCCTTGCTGGCGCACTGCCTCTGACTCGATCTGTTCCCTCTGTCACTGGGCTGCAGCCACCTTGACCATGCTGTCTTTCAAACACATCAAGCTTTCTCCCGCCCTCAGGGCCTTTGCACTTGCTGTTTTGCTGTCCTCTCTGCTGTTTCCCAGAGTGTCATATTTCTGGCTCCTAATTCAAACTGAATTTTTTTGGGGGATCTGGCCAAATAAAACAAGCCCAAGGGCCTATTTTGACCCATTTTGCCATTTCTGATCTGGGTCTTCCAAGCTCCACATGTTTTCTTTTTCTCACAAAACATTGCCTCATTCAGGGATTGGCAGAGGTATTTGTTCTGCTTGGTCCAGCCCCATTTTGATCAATGGCTTTAGGACTTGGTCACAGAGTGTGCACTGAGGAAGGATGGTGCATCATGGGGACAATTACTGCCTCCCTGGCTCAAGTCTCTTTTTCCCCTCCTCCCAACACCTTAAACATTTTTTTAAAGGATTACATCTTTTAAAATTTTTAGTTGTTGATGGAGCTTTATTTTATTCATTTATTTATATGTGGTGCTGAAAATCAAACCCAGTGCCTCACATGTGCTAGGCAAGCGCTCTACCACTGAGCTACAACCTCAGGCCTAAAATTATTTTAATGTATTATGTAAGCACACAGAACAATAGGATTCCTCGTTAGGCGTTGGTACATGCACACAATGTGACAGTATAATTTGGTCAGTCTCATTCCCCAGGACCTCCTTCCTCTCCCTGATCCCCTTCTTCTCCTCTACTCTCTTTCTTTAACTCCATCCTTCCCAGAGGTCCCTGAGGGATCTTCTTCTAGAATCCTCATCTGATCACTTCATTGGCCCCACCTATCCTTATGCCAGCATTCAAAGCCCCTCATGAACTGAGCTTCCTAGCCTCATACTTTCTTATCTCTGTTCAATGCATTTCCATCCACTTGGGGTGCCTTTCCTTTTCTGAGGCTGGATGAACTCCTGTTCAGCCTTCAAAACCCAGCTCAAATAGTCCCCTTCTCTGACTCAGTTAACTCCTTCCAGGCCCACACTGTCTTGTTCTTTTACTTCTTGCAGCAAATTAATCACAGGATATTATGGTAAGCTCTTGGCAGAAATAGTTCCCCTTTGAGGCCATGACATTATCAAAGGCAGGGGCCTTGTCCTGTTAATCCTTATGCCATAAGTGTCCCCACTGCTTCCATGCAAATAATAGGCTGTCAGTAAATACACACAGATTGAATCTTCCTGCTGGCAATTATCAATTCGCTGATGTAAACTCTGGTGACCGAGGTGTAGCTCAGAGCACAAAATGCTTTTAAAACTGTTCTGTTGTCATTTCAGTCCTGAGCTTGGGCTCAGTGAGGACCTATTGAATGAATGAAGGAGTGAGTGAGTTGGTGACTGAGCAGAGGACTGGTCACTGATGGTCTCATATTAACAGTGTCCTTTTGAATGTTGCTTTGGTGGATTCAGTCCATGGGGGTGTGTTAAGCACCTGGAGGAATGCGTGAGCAGATTCTTGGTCTTCAGAATGTTGTCACCTGATGAGAAAGAATAGAAGACTCTGGAAGCAGGTCTTAGATGGAGTGCCAGTCATAAGGAAGCAAGAGGTGTTTCTCCTGCTGCTTTACCTGCAAGTCAAGAAAGGTTACAACCTGGCCCTCTCGAGGACATCAAAGACATATATGGCTCACAGAGCCATCCTGCAACACTATCCCCAAGAGCCACCAGTCACAGAACTGTGTCTCAGGAAAGGAAAAATAACAACTTGCCAAGAGGTTTCTTCTGGTCAGGTGCAGCAGTTCTCACCTGTAATCCCAGCAGCTACAGAGGCTGAGGCAAGAGGAGTGCAAGTTGGAGACCAGCCTTAGCAACTTAGTGAGACCCTACGCAACTCAGTGAGACCCCGTCCGTAAATAAAAAATAAAAAAGGGCTGGGGATGTGGCTCAGTGGTAAATCACCCCTGGGTTCAATCCCCTGATCCCAAAGGAAAAAAAGTGAAAGAAAAGAAAAAAAAAAAAGTTTCTTCTGCCTCCGAGATAATGACTGTTCTAGAAAGACGTTGCCTTGACATGACATGAACTTGTGCACACCTCTGCTTTCTGCCTGCTATTTTTCATAAGAAAGGGAAGTGGTATCAGCTTTAAAATTCCTGAATAGTTTCTGCCCTGGCACTTCCTGGGACCCCCTCGATGGAAGTATGGGGTCTGGGTTTGTTCACTAGCAGGGTCCTTTTGTCATTTTTTCCTATGGATCCATTTTTCAAACCAAACTTATTTACAGCAGAATCATTCTTTGTTTTATTAACCAAACACACAAGTGCACCACTCCTGACTTCTGATGAGCCCAGAGTGAAGGCTGGACCCTTCTGAGTTGGTAGAAAGCCACCCAAAGAGATGGGATGTTTTTTCTTCGCTAGTGTTCCCCATGGGGACTAAAAGAATGATTCCCATTGGGGTTCTGAAAGTGTTGAGAGACCTGAGTAGTAAGCCTTCAATGAATGTTCATTGCTGTTATGGTTATACTTTTTCATGGCCTTCCGCAAAGCTAGGCATGCTGGGTTGAGAACCACCCATCCGTACATCAAGGGTAACACTCACAATGACATTGATTTGATTTGGTGACTGAGGTTCATAAGACCTAACTGGGTGCCAGACATTAACTTAACATGCATCACACATGTGACATCACTTAGTCATTGCATCCCTGTGAGGGAGACATGGTTATTATAATTCTCCCATTCTACAGATGAGGATCAGCAAGGCAGAGCAACTCACCCAGCACTACTAGGTTCTGGAGGGAGCCAGGCTCAGTCGCCTGGCTCAGCACTGAGGTGACTCTGCTGATGGGCAAGGGGAAGCACCTTCTCGATCCCGAATCCTCACAGAAGCATCAGTTGTGTTCATTCAGAGTTTCACGTCATCTATCTTCATTTATGCTACATCTTCTAAAAGGAAAATGCCATGCATGGTTGCATGGCTCTTGCTATGGGGTTATAGGCATTTGGCTGAATCCAAATACATGTCCCCATATTGTGGAAATCACACGTGTGTCCCCCTTACCCAGAGCTCTTTGGAACACTTGCCATCTCTGATCACTCAGGGCTTGGCATGAGGGGGTATTGAGAAGAACTCATGAATGGGACTTGCCAGTGGACCAGAGGGACCAGGCAGAGATTCAAGATGGTAACAGGAAACTGAAATCCAGTGTAAGCTAGGAGGGGAATGTACTGTATGACCAGGAGGGCTGTCTTCATCTGTTGTATGTTGCTATCACAGAATACCACAGACTGGGTCATTTATCATGAACAGAAATGTGTTGTCTCCTGGTTCTGGAAACTGGGAAGTTCAAGATGGAGGGACCAGCAACTGATGAGAGCCTTCCTACTGCTTCATCTCATGGCAGGACAGTGAGAGCAAGAGAAGGTTAAAAGTGCTTTCATATCAAACCCATTCTCACAAATAAGGACATTAATCCATTGTCTGCCTTGTGATGTAATCACCTCTTGAATGTCCCACCCCTTAGCACTTTGCACTGGGGATTAGCTTTCTGGCATATGAATTTTAGGGGATGCTTTTGACTCATAGGAGGGATGTTTTCTATAATCCAAGAGCAGACATGTAGCCATTCTCAAGGAAACCTGGAGCTGCACACCAGAACGCCTTCAAGACTCTCTCTTCATTGATCTCTGTTTTCTTCCTCCTCAGCTGACCAACTCTCTCTGCTATTCTGATGGGCTATTCCAGAGTCACTCATGAGCTATGCCTTCCTTAATCACAGGCCAAAATCCCAGGGAAGGGATTTGATTTGCTAGCCTCGGTCAGGTGATCAGCCCTGGTTTGAGGTGATTGGATCAATTAGAACAAAGATGGCCGCTGGAATCCACCAAACTAGATGGTCAGAACAGTTAAGGGCACCATGGTTATGACAATTCATGGATGATCCCATCTTCCAAAAGGGTTCCACTTTTGCCTTTCCTCCCTTTCCTGAGGCTGCTGTCTCCTGCATACCCCAAGTCTTCTTGGTGGACCTCAGGATTGGCTGGTCTCCTAGTTCCTGCTGTTCTTGAGCATGGGAGGTGGGCCCCAGCCAGGCCCAGGGCTCTCCCTGATGTGGCCATGCCCAGACCAGGATCTAGATGGGTGTCCAAGATAAGCCTGCGGGTGGTGGAAGAGCTCAGACTGAGCTGGTGATCCCTGAGGACAAGATGCAGGGGTGGCTGTACAGTATGGATTGGCCGAAGGTTCTCTGGGTCTCCGTGAACCCTAGGAGGAGACAGTGGTGCTTGGTAATGGGCTCTGCATGTGAGGGGCTGGAGGGTGAGTGCACAACAAATTGGGGGTCCCCTTCGGGGCAGAGCTGAGGGGAGGAGGCAATCTGGGGCAGGGCCCAGGGCCCACGGCACACGTTGCTTTGGCTTAACTACATCTGAGAACTACATCCACAGGGCAGCGCTTCCTCCACGTGTTCCAGTTGGTCCTGAGGCTTCCATAAGTTTATTTTGTCATTTTCTTAATTAAAACAACTTTCAAACATTCTAGGAAAAAAAAAAAAAAGCTCAGAGGAAAAACAAAAATCACTCAGAAACGAATCATTATTGACATCTTTGGGTATATCCTGCCAGTGTGGTTATTTTTTATTTGTTTGTGTTTGTTTTCATGAACAGATCTGGTGCAGGAGTATGGGAGGACAAAACAGGATCATTAAGAAAACAAGTTTTCAAAATCTGCTTCTCTCAGTCCGTAACGCTCTTCCTCATGTTCTTACATGGTCTTGTGTAACATTTCTGCAAATTCCGGATGGAGGAGAGAGAAAAATATCAGCTAGACTAAACTTGAAGCCAGGCGTGGTGGTGCACACCTGTAATCCCAGCAGCTCAGGAGGCTAAGGCAGGAGGATTGCAAATTCAAACCCAGCCTTAGCAACTTAGCAGGCCCTAAGCAACTCAGCAAGACCCTGTCTCTAAATAAAATATAAAAAGGGCTGGGAATGTGGCTCAAGGGTTAAGCACCCCTGGGTTCAATCCCTATTACAAAAAAAAGAAGTTAAACTTTTAATGTATTAAAAAAGAAAGAAAAATATCAGCTGCATTCATTGACTCCTAGTGGGGCCTGAGGACCTGCAACCCCCTTGCTGGTTTCTCTTTTCCTTCTGATAAAATTATGGAACATCTTCCTCACGTGCCCATGCGCCCACCCCCACGGCTGTCTGGAGGGCAGTGAGTCCCTTCCTTCCTGTTTCGGCACGCTATGGGCCAGCACCATACTGCATGGACCTGCTGCGGTCACCCTGGCTGGGGACGCTCCACAGACACGTGCACAGCCCAGATCCCCTGGCAGCTTCCTGTGTCCCTGCTACCTTCTGGGTGGAGCTGCCCTCAGCCCTCCCTGTGCCTTCACCCTCTCTCCCCTCCCCCTCTTCTTTGCTTTGCAGGTTTCCTCCTGCAGAGGGAGACTTTTTGGAACTGACCCACCATAAAAAACCATCAGGTAATGTCCAGCACCCAGCCAGGCAGGGGAATGACACTCTCACAGCCATGAAAGCTCATTTTTCGCCACCACTCTGCTAGTCCAAGAGATGTGACCCCATTTGATAGGTGGAGAAACTGAGGTTCAGAGCAATCAAGAAAAGTATTCAATAGGAGTATCAGGTGGAAGTACTAAGTTGTAGTACTCCAATGGTGTCATGCAGATGGGAGATTTGAACTCAGGACTGGCCTGGGTCTTGGTTTGTACTCTTGTCCTCTACCCCATGCTGCCTCTGAATTTAAAGAGATGAGAAAGGCACAGAGTGTGGCTAGAACACCCTGGGGATGACCAGGGGCTAAAGAAAGAAGGTCCTTGAAGCCAGTGATCCTTTCTCAGTTGAGAGACTGGGACTGGGTCTCCAGTGCAAAAATCTCCTCTTGCAGACTTTCATAAAAGGACACTCCGGGCTTCTCAACAAGCCAACAAAGGATGTGTTATTATCATCCTTACTTTGAAAGATAGGGAGAGTGGGGCACAGAGAGGTTCAGAAGTTTACTCAAAGTCACACAGCTGAGAAGTGGTGAAGTGGGTTGTGAGCAGGGCTCATAACCTTAAGACCCCACCACTTCCCCACCACCTGCAGCCAGAATCCCTCCCTGTGGAGCTCCTCCATCCCTTGTCCTGATCATGGCATTTATGGCCTTTCAGGAGAACAAATCCGTAACTGCATCTTTGGAGGCAAAGATAAGCATCTTATCACTATTAAAACATTTCTATTTGGAAGTTTGGTGGCCTTGGGTTCCTCTCCTGAATAGGAGGGTGTGTGACACAGATGGCCAGAGTTGAAGCTTGTGCCAGAGACAGTGGCAGACCCCCCTGTCCTTGCCCTGTCTTTGCCATCTCCGGGAGCAGGGCCTGGCGGGAGGAAGAGGGCGCGGAGAGACCCTCCGTGCTATAGCTGCCAGTTCATTTGGGGGTGATGTTACCATTATTTGGGGGCAAGAAAACTCCAGGACCTTACTTTTATCTTTGCTTGAAACCACCTAGAGTAACCTTCAGCCGCAAACCTGTTGTCCACGTGGACCGGGGCTGACATCGCACGTCCATCCGCCAGGACCTCCGTGTCCAGATTCCGAGACATGGCGACCAATGGCAGCAAGGTGGCCGATGGGCAGATCTCCACTGAAGTCAGCGAGGCCCCCATGGCCAATGACAAGCCCAAAACCCTGGTGGTGAAAGTGCAGAAGAAGGCCGGGGACCTTCCCGATCGGGACACATGGAAGGGCCGCTTCGACTTCCTCATGTCCTGTGTGGGCTACGCCATTGGCCTGGGCAACGTCTGGAGGTTCCCCTATCTCTGTGGGAAAAATGGCGGGGGTAGGTAGTGGCCTGGTGGTCTCCCAGCTGGGACTGGACCCAACAGAGAGGGTCCCGCTTAGACATTTTCTAGGTCATTTTTAGGGGAAAAGGCTCCCTGAAGATCCCCAAGGTTCCAATTCTTGCTTCTTTCCCCTTTATCAACAGATTCCCAAAGAACTATTGTCCTATGTTTATGATATCGAAAGTTCATATCTTAATTTTTTGTTTTGTTTTGGTTTGGTTTGGGGTACTAGGAATTGAACCCTGAGGTGCTTTAGAATGGAGCTACGTTCCAAGCCCTTTTAGTTTTTATTTTGAGGCAGAGCCTCAATAAATTGCTGAGGCTGATCCCTTCAACTTGGGATCCTCCTGCCTTAGCCTCCAGAGCTGCTAGGATCACAGGCATGTGCCACCATGCCTGGCCCTAACCTCTCTCTTTTTTTTTTTTTAATATTTTTTAGTTATAGATGGACACAATATCTTTATTTGATGTATTTATTTTTATGTGGTGCTGATGATGGAACCCAGTGCCTTATACATGCCAGGCAAGGGCTCTACCACTGAGCTACAGCCCCAGCCCCCTCATCGTTTAATTTTGACAAGAACCGCGATATAGTTTGAGCAAAAGACACCCTTTAGCATCGGTGTGGCTTTGGATGCTGCTTTTGAGGCAGAGTTTGAGGCAATCTCAGATGGGAGCCCAGGACCACCATACTCCCACTGTGCAAAGCCTGGGGCCACGAGGGTCTGTGTTCTCCATCCTGCAGGGGCCTTCCTCATTCCCTACTTCCTGACGCTCATCTTCGCCGGGGTCCCGCTCTTCCTGCTGGAGTGCTCCCTGGGCCAGTACACGTCCATCGGGGGCCTGGGAGTGTGGAAGCTGGCCCCCATGTTCAAGGGTAAGTGTGCCGAGCAGGGCACTGGGGGCGTGGCATGCCCCTGCCTGCAGCCCACATGAAGCTGGAGGCTGCTAACGTCCCTCCTGCCAAAGGAGCTGCTCTGTGCACATCTGAGCAGAGTGGAGGCTATGGCAAGGGGCCCAGTGACAACTCATGTCACTGATGCAACATCACGCTTACCATGCCTTGGATTCCACTGCGCCTGGTAAACCACCACCTTGGCCCCACCTGCCACCAGCCTGTTCTGGACCCTGCACAGGTCCTGGCTCCCTGTTTCCACATATATGTGACCTCCAGCCAGTCCCAGCCTCTCTCTTAACCTCAGTGTCCCCCATAAGGCCCGACTCTGAGGTCAGAGATGTCCTCAGTGCTGTGGAACAGCCCCGGCAGTGGCTGTTAGGACTGTATGAAGTGGAGGTGGTGACCGTGGGCTCTGCTCCCAGGTGTGGGCCTTGCCGCCGCAGTACTGTCCTTCTGGCTGAACATCTACTACATCGTCATCATCTCCTGGGCCATCTACTACCTGTACAACTCCTTCACCACGGTGAGTGGCCCCTGTCACCACCGGCTCCCACAGAAGCTAGAGCCAGAGTGCATCCTCTGTCCTCTGGGACCACCATTTTGCAGGCAGGGCCATTCCTCAAGGGGAAAGGGCTTGGCTTCCAGAGCCTACGTCTCCCTACAGTGGTGCAGCCACTGTGCACTCCGCTCCTTCTCTAGCCAGGCTCTTCATGGGGGGCCAACATCTAATCCTCCAGACACACCTCTAGAAGGGGTATTGTCTGCCTATGTTGTATGGACCCCAGCCAAGCTGGGTTTCAATTCTGACTACCCTGTACTAGCTGTGCCATTTTGGGAAAGAGACTTAACCTCTCTGAGTCTTGCTGTCCCCATTTATAAAG
Organism: Glaucomys volans; assembly: GCA_020662805.1. Classification (NCBI taxonomy): domain Eukaryota; kingdom Metazoa; phylum Chordata; class Mammalia; order Rodentia; family Sciuridae; genus Glaucomys; species Glaucomys volans. The sequence continues at coordinate 275,406 of JAJEJO010002012.1, forward strand.
CAGGGATAAATCTTTGCCTCAATTCCTTAAAAAAAGGATGGGACAACCATCCTGCAGGCAGGGCCATTCCTCAAGGGGAAAGGGCTTGGCAAATAGAATTATACTATGATCCAACAATTTTTAGAATAACCAAAGAATTGACAGCAGCATCTCAAAAGAGACTCAGAGAAGCTTTTGTCCACCCCTGTTCTCAGCAACATTATCCACAGCAGCCAGCAGGCGGGAGCAACCCACCTGTCTGTCAGTGATGATTGAGTGAACAAAACATAGCACGTCTGTATGGTGGAATATCATTCAGCCTTTTTTACAAAGGAAGGGAATTCTGATGCCTGCTACAAGATGAGCCTTCAGGATGGTATGCTCAGTGAAAGCAGCCGTCACAGAAGAACAAATGCTGAATCATTTCCCTTGTCTGAGGTCCATACCATCATCACACAAATGGAGATGGAAAGTAGAATGGAGGCTGTCAGGGGCTGGGGAAGTTAGTGTACAATGGAGATTTGTCCTCATGACTCTGTCCTTGCAGACACTGCCCTGGAAACAGTGCGACAATCCCTGGAACACGGACCGCTGCTTCTCCAACTACAGCATGGTCAACACCACCAACATGACCAGCGCCGTGGTGGAGTTCTGGGAGTGAGTATGGGACTGTCCATGGGGTAGCGGGAGGGCGGGTCAGCCAGGGCCTTGCAGGAAAGGCACCCTCAGAAGAGTGATGCAAGCCGGGCGCGGTGGCGCACACCTGTCATCCCAGCAAGCAGCTCAGGAGGCAGAGGCAGGAGGATGGCGAGTTCAAAGCCAGCCTCAGCAAAAGCGAGGCACTGAGCAACTCAGTGAGACCCTGTCTCTAAAATACAAAATAGGGCTGGGGATGTGGCTCAGTGGTCAAGTGCCCCTGGGTTCCCACAACCCCACAACCCCAAATTAAGAGTAATGCAGGAATCAGGTCACAGCAGTATTTTGAGAGGTGTGGGCAGGGCAGAGGGAGCTGAAAGAGTTTCCTCCTCCAGGGGGTGCTAGACTATGAAAGCTCCACTTGACATGACCAGTGGCCTGCACTAGATAACCCGTGTTGGACAAAGACAGGGTCCAGCAGGGAGAATAACACGCCCAGTCTCTCTCCTCCAGTCCTCCCATCTCCTGCCAGTGCCTCCCTTTGGACAACCCAATGAGAAACCAGAGGGCAAGGAGACACCCCCCAGTGTGGCAGTCTGCCTCTCGGGGCGCAGAGCAGGGCAGAGAAGATCAGAGAGTGGATTCAGAGAGATAAACGGAAGGGAATGCCCGAGCTAGCCAAAGAGTCACCTGGAGAGGCCGACAGCCCCTGGGTTCATCTCTTTAGCATCAAAGAAGCACCATGTTGGACCTCTGTAAAAGATCTGGGATCAACCCAGAAGGTTCTAGAATGCTAGGGATAAGGAAGAGTTGTTCCCAGAAGTTGCTGTCAGAACAAGCAATGGCCTATCTCTTTCCGGGCTGACGAGCTTGACGAGTCTCTTTCCTTATGAGTAAAAGTCGAATCCTGCTCCAGTTGGTCCTGCCCACCAGCATCTCCCACGTGAAGCTCTCTCAAACCCGTTGAGGCTCCTCATTCTGATGGGGGTGATGAGAATCAATCAGCGCCGAGTCTCGTTTCCCCAGATGTGAAGATGGAACAGCCGAGGCAAGCATAGAAAGCAAGTTTTATTTGAAGGATTGAAGAGAGACAGACTTCTCCCCAGAGAAGGGGCCCCAGAGCTGGGTGTCAGAAGAAGTGGGGGTGTCCTGCCCCTTTTATAGGTTTCAGATTTTCTTTGTTCTCATGCCCTTCTCCCTGTATCTTGCCTACCTGACTAGTGGCCAAAAGGTGGGCCAAAAGGTGGGGAAGGAGCCTTCCAGGGGTGCCTTTCAGTGTCTGCCCAAACAGGCAGGAAAGGAGCTGCCAAGGAGGTCATTCATTGACAGGTTCTCGGGAGGAAGAGTTCCCTGTAGGCAGGTAACCTTGGCAACAGGTGGGGGAGGAGGGGGAAGGACTTCGGGGGTATTAGCATTTTATTTTCTTTCCTTTCGAACCAGCCCCATCTTCCCTGTCTGACCCAATCATTTATTATTTACACTGACTATCCTTTCGCTCCTCAGGCTTACAGTTCAACCTTTTATTCCTTTAACATTTCTCAAGTACCTACTATGTGTGGATGGAATCATAGACTCAGATATGCAAACAGGCAACAGCAGGACCAGAGCACGGGGGCTGAGGGGAGGGACATGCAGGACCCCCTGGGAAGCTGCTCGACCAGCCTGGGATAGGAGCGGTATGACCCACCATGCTGGTGAGGCAGGTGCAGGTAGGGGGTAGAGTGTGCCAGGTTCAGAGAAGGTGTAATAGGGGGTTCTGCCTGATGGGGATCAGGGGGAACTGTGGTAGGTGCTGAGACCAGAGGAGAAGCAGAGACCAGCTTACATGACCTTGGCAGGCCTCTGGAAAGTTACTGCTTCATTCTCTGAATGATTTTAAGCAGGAGAGTGACATGTAGTTTAGAAGGATCCCTGGGGCTGCAGTGGTGGCAGAGTGAAAGCCAGTGTCGGGTCCCCCTAGGAGGTTGTTGTGGCCCCAGGTCCTGGTGAGCAATTATGGCTACTGAGCTAAGGTCCCAGCAGGTCCTGCTCTCTTTAACTTCTTCACCAAACAGCACTTTTCTAGTGATTTCTGTAATGATCTTCATAGTCCTCGTCCACATCATGGGGATCACCAGGTCTGCACAATCACCGGGGGGAGGATATTGTCTGTGCTCATGCCTGAGGCACCCCTGGGTCACTCCAGCTCCCTCCATCCCACATGATTTCTCTTCCCTCTTCTGTTCCACCAGGCGCAACATGCATCAGATGACAGACGGGCTGGATAAGCCAGGTCAGATCCGCTGGCCACTGGCCATTACCCTGGCCATCGCCTGGATCCTTGTGTATTTTTGTATTTGGAAGGGTGTTGGATGGACTGGAAAGGTAGGGGATGTGGGTGCAAAGAGGGGATGGAGGGACGGGACAGGAGATGGGTCAGCAGAGGGATCTGTGCCCTGGGTAAGGATGCATACCTCCCAGGAGCCCCATCCAAGAGGGGTCCCTTCAGCTCTTTGGGTCTCAGTCTCCTTCCCAGTGAAATGAGAATAATAAGATCCCCTACTTTCTAGATCAGTTGTGAGCATTGAAGACAGAGATGCAAGTTGGACCTGTAGCAGTGTCAGCCTCACCATGAGTCAGTCCCCTGAGATTCCACTGGGTGTGGTGGCTGTCCCAAAACAGGAGACATATGTTGCTGAAGGACTATTGAACACACTTTTCCTGAGCATCTACTCTGTGCCAAGCCTTGTTCTCAGTGCTGGGGGCCCCAGAGATAAAAAGTTCACATCCTGACCTAGGATGGATAGATGAGTAGTTAATGACTCGGACTGTGTATTCCAATAGTCCTGGGCTCAGATCCTGACTTGGTTATCTGTGGGCCCCATGACCTCAGGCAAAACACTTTGCCTCTCTGCAACTCAGTTTCTTCTTCTCTAAAACTGAGTTAATAATGATGCCCAGCCATTGGTTTGTTATGAGAATCAAAGGAGCCAGCAGTTTTACAAAGCAAAATTTCCAATGAGGGAAATTGTCATTCATTTTGTTTTTATCATGGCAAGTGCAGAGTAAGGCCAAGCTGGGGTGTCCAGCCTGGGGATGTTGGGGTGCTAACCAATCAAACAGGGAGGAAGGGAACTGGCCTCAGCCCACAACCCTCCCTCTTTCCAAGTCCAGCCCCAGGTATCCAGGGACAGAAGCCAGATGGGTTTCTCCCTGGCCCTGTTCTGAAGAAAACCAGGAGGGCCAGTGTGTGGGCTGAGGTTTTACAATAAAGGACAGAGAAGTGGTTTCAACTGAATCAGGCGGCAGGAAAATCAGAACCATCTAAGGGGTTGATATCAGGTTCCAGAAGTGGTCTTGGAAATGAGCAAAACAGAAGCTTTGCCAATTCCACGTTTGGGCAACACCCAGGAAAATTACCCTGTTTCAACCTGGTAGACACTTTGGGCTCACCAGGTCCTCAGATCCAAGGCTAGTGTCAAACATTTCTGCTCTGTTCCTAGGACTAGGGAGATCAGAGGAGGACACAGGTATCTCCCAGTCTCACTTTAGGAAGCGAAAAAAGTATAGGGTGTAGGGCTTTGGAAGAGAATTTGAATCTCAGTTCCCCTGTTCTTAGCTCTGTGCTCTTGGGCAAGTCATTTGACCTCTCTGAACCTTGGTCTCCTCCCCTATTAAAATGGTCACAATAACAGTATCTTACAGGGTTGTCACAACAGGGGGCTAATCTGTGCAGAATTCTTAGCCTATGACTAGAACATAACTGGCACTTGACACATAGTATTAATTATTATCATTTGGGGGCAGTATCAAGGGTTCCTGCTAAAGGGCTGAGGATGAGGCTCAGTGGTAGAGTGCTTTCCCAGCATGCACAAGGCCCTGGACTTGATCTCCAGTACTGGGGGGAAAAATATTCCTGTTTTCCTGTACATTAGAAAACTGTACTTCTTGGGGACAGAGAGTAAGGCCCCCTAGCTGCGTCTTTTGGAGGTGTCATCAATATGCATTTATTGAGTGCCTACTGTGTGCCTGGCTCCATACTGAACATGGAAGACACAGGGAAGTAAAAGATCTAGTCAATATATCTTAAACGTGTTGTATGTCCTCATACATCAACATTTCTGAGTAGCAAGGGTGATTATACCCATTTGCCAAGCAGGACAAAGTAAGGCTCAGAGAAGATAAGACATCAACCCAAAGTTACACAGCCTGTAGGTATTACAGATGATTCCGAATTCCCCTTTGCCTACCTCAAAGTGCAGTGGTTTTTCTAGAGGGTCATGGCTGCCTTTCCTAATCCTGAAGGATCCTAGAGTGAAATCAGGGAGGTGAAGATAGTACAGAAAATAACCCATGCTAACATGGAAATAGGGTCACATCAGACTCTGAGACCCAAGGGTCACTGAGCTTGAAAATTGCTCTTCTACACTAGTGAGCTAAGAAACTCAATTTCACACAGCATTAGCCTTTTGATTATCAATTTGACAAAAAATAATTTTTAATATTAGTCTACTTAGTGCAGTACCTCCAGGAAGCCTCTCTAATGCTGAATAGAATTGCATTTATAGAACCAGTCGGGCAAGATGGATCAAGAGCCTTAGAGAAGCATATTCCTTTTTATCAGTGATTCAGCTGCTAGAATATTTCCCAAGAGTGGTGTCATAATTTTGTAAATCAAGATTTATATTCAGGGCTGGGGTTGTGGCTCAGTGGTAGAGCATTTGCCTGGCATACTTGAGGCACTGAGTTTGATCCTCAGCACCACAGAAATAAATAAAATAAAAGTATTATGTCCATCTACAGCTTAAAAAAAGATTTATATTCAGAGATGTCCAGTGCAGTATTTAGATCCACAAAAAATTGGAAATAACCTAAATGGTAACAACAGGGTTGGGGGTACTTAAAAATGGATAGATTTCCCCAGGGACTACTTTCTATAATGAACAACCATATTGTTCATGAAACAGTGAAACCATATTTAGTAAACAAAACTGTAGGTGCTGAGTTTTTAAACCTTAAACCTGTTAAGCAAACGGGCAACTGCAAAATTTGAGTCTCATTTTGTAAGAAAATGTAAACAGACATACCCAGAGGAGTCTTACAGGAGGCCGATAGAATGTTAACAACCATACTTCTACATAATTGTCAGACACCTATGGAGTGTCTACTGTATACCATGGACTGTCCTAGGTATTTGGAGAGCAGAGATGTGAAAATGTAAGTCCTGTCTCTCATGTAATTTTTAGTCTTGTGGCTGTTGAAGGCAATGTGTGTGCGTGTATGTGTAAAATTTAAAAATGTTCCCTACATCACATGTCTTACTTGGATAATGTACACTTCAAAAACCAGAAGGAGACAGAAGAAGGGAAAAACTAGGTGCTGATCTGATTGGTTCAGATTGTGAGGGTGACTTCAGAAAAGTGATTGAGCAGAGCAGATTAGGAATGCAGGAGCGCTTCCTAGAAGAAGAACTGGACCCAAGGCCCAGAACCAGAACAGGCACCCATGTAGGCGAAGTGAGGTGGATGGGAGCTTGGGCACTTTGGAGCAGGTGCGACCCCGTCACTCACTCTACTCGCAGGTGGTCTACTTCTCCGCCACGTATCCTTACATCATGCTTATCATCCTGTTTTTCCGCGGAGTGACGCTGCCCGGGGCCAAGGAGGGCATCCTTTTCTATATCACCCCCAACTTCCGCAAGCTGTCGGACTCCGAGGTGAGCTGCGCTCCGGGTGGGGCTCCTGGAAGGCACAGCCCGGGGTTAAGAGCAAACATGATCTGAGCCCCCGCTTGCAAGTTACCGTCCCTCTCTATGCGCGCCTGCAAACTGGGGTCGTTGTCAGAGACTGCTGGTTGGTGAGCACAAAGAAAAAGACCCCGGGGGGATATGGCTGTAATTATTACTGTACATAAACCATTTTTGATCGTTCTGCCCACAGGTGTGGCTGGATGCAGCTACTCAGATCTTCTTCTCATATGGACTGGGCCTGGGATCCCTGATTGCTCTTGGGAGCTACAATTCTTTCCACAACAACGTCTACAGGTACGAATCCCTTCCTTCCCAGCCACGCCCCTCGGCCACCACGCCCACCTTCAGCCACGCCCCCTGGTGGTCTCCTGTGAGGTCCCTCTCTGACCTCTTTGCCCTCAGTTACTTTCTAATACCGTCCCTCATAGTCACCCCTTCCAGCTTCAACCCTTCCCTGACCCTTCTGGCTGTGCCCTACCCTGGCTTGCTCTGGGACCTGAGCTTCTGGGGTCACCCTAACCTGTAGGTACCCTCCTCCCAGCCCAGCCCCTGGATAACTGCAGCCTACTAGCCCCGCCTTCCCGCTAGCCCCGCCCTCCCTGACCCCGCCCCTCCCTCTCTCCAGGGACTCCATCATCGTCTGCTGCATTAATTCGTGCACCAGCATGTTTGCCGGATTTGTCATCTTCTCCATCGTGGGCTTCATGGCTCATGTCACCAAGAGGTCCATTGCTGATGTGGCAGCTTCAGGTCAGCGCCGCTCCGTGGAGGGCCCTGGTTGCTGGGGAAGAAGGGGCTAACCCCACTGGCATTTGTGGTCATCAGGAATATACGCTTTGGTCCACCTGGAATGTGATCACTTCCATGATACAAAGTTCCCCAAATTCATGTTTTTTTCCTGACTTTGAAAATGTTCTCACCACGTGGGCTGTGCCCGCTCTGCTCCCCATTCAGTTGTCAATGACAAGGGCCAGAGGAAAGGCCTAGGTGACCCCTCCCACTTCCCCGACCAAGCAGTCGGGAGGGTCCTCACTGTGTGCACTACAGAGATCCTTGAGACTTAGGGAGGTGACACACGGAACATGTCCCTTAGAGAACTAGGCTGATCATGTGTAAAGGAACAGTTCCTGGCTGCGGTTCTCATCTCGCCTGTAAGTGCAGCCACCATCTTATTTCTCTAGAACTCTCCATTCACCACCACTTCTGCCAGACCCAGAGAAACTTCTCTTCTCTTCAGTCTCCTTCCTTCTCATTCCAAGATTCCGCTTGAACATTCAAATACAACATGTCCCTCCCCAGCCTTCTTGACCCCTTCGTTCTCCATCCCAGAGGGGTCCTGCCCTCCAGTGCCCAGGCCAGAAATCTCAGCATCATCCCTTACTCTTTCCTCACCCTTACCCCACAAGCCAGCCCTTACTAGGACCAATCCTACCCTGCACCCTGCCTCCTCACTATCTCTCCAGCTGCCACCTCTCTGCACCTACATTATCCCTACTGCTAGCCAGGTCATTTCAGTCCCTCACTGGGACAATGGTCACGGCTCTTTACCAATCCTGTTATCTTTGGACCACAGCTTCAGCTCACCTACTCTGTTTCCTAAGTGGCTGATGACACTCACTGAGAAAATGAAATGATATAAAGCTTGGAAAGCAAGTGGTATGTGGGTACACTGTAGGTGCTCAATACCCTTTTTTCTTGTTTGCTCTTCCCCCTCACAGGCCCCGGGCTGGCATTCCTGGCATACCCAGAGGCAGTGACCCAGCTGCCCATCTCTCCCCTCTGGGCTATCCTCTTCTTCTCCATGCTGCTGATGTTGGGCATTGACAGTCAGGTGAGGGTTCCCCCTGTAGGCACCCCCTACCCCCAGTCTCCTTAGTCCAGGAAAAAACAGAGAAAGGAGATCACTCTTTGGCCCCCAAGAAGATGACCAAGAATTCCAGACCCTTACAATATTCCACTGCTTGAGACTTTAGGAAACAACTCAGCCAGCTCCCCCATTTTCTGGGAGGGAAACTGATGCCCAGAGGGACAATGCTGTCCTGAGTTTGCAAAGTGAGCCAGAGGCAGAATCGGGCTGGATCCTGGGGCTGTCTAGCCCTGCTGTCTCTGTGTTGCTGGGCCTCTTGTCTTCTCCTCCTCCAGAGCCAGGCTTTGGGTGGGTTGGGGCTTGGGATTGCTGCAGGTGGCTGACCTCTGTTCCCCACTGCAGTTCTGTACTGTGGAGGGCTTCATCACAGCCCTGGTGGACGAGTACCCCAGACTCCTCCGCAACCGCAGAGAGCTCTTCATTGCTGCCGTCTGCATTGTCTCCTACTTGATTGGCCTGTCTAATATCACCCAGGTAGGCTCAGTGGGCACCTGACACACACCAGAGCCATCCCAGGGCTTCCATCACTAGCCCAGTTATATCCCACCTTCCATCTGTGCTCCATTGTGCTCCATCTGGGCTGAGTAATGAGTTAGATGGAGCCCCAGGCTAGTGACAGACACAGGCCTGAAGCCAGAAAGTATAGGAAAAAGTTAGAGAGTGCAGCACCTCACTGGTCCTGGGCACGAGCAACTGCTTCCTGGAGCTGAGTTATGAAAGACCCTCATTAATGAGATAATCAAGTTGGAGTGGGCCTTTGAAGTTGACACTGCCCAAAGCTTCCTTTCATTATCACTTTTCATTTTTTATTGATATTAATGAAGAATGTGCTCTGTAGTCAAGGCCCTCCCACTCTTGTTGGGAGATATACATGTAAGAGGTGAATTGTACAATAAATATAAATGGCTCTAAAACCATAAGCACAGCTTCTGGGACTCATCTGTGATCCCCAAACCAGCCCTGGGTTTAAACATGTTTCTGATCTAGAGTCATTGTTTCCCCATTCCTGCACTCATTTGTATTTGCTGAACACCTACCATGGACCTCATGTGACTCTGGAAATGCACATTAGCATGATGGGTACTATTGTGTCTGCTGTCTTGGAGTTTACATTTTGGTAGACAAGACTGGCACACAAATGAGATGATTCCAGAGAGTAAATACCATGAGAAAAGGGGATAGAAGGGGTGAGAGGGACTCTACTTGGAACAAGGTGGTCAGGGAGGGTTGAGGTGAGATTTAAATGGTGAAGAAGAGCTGGTCAGAGGAGGATCTGGGAGAAGAAAGCAGAGCCAGGAAGTGCAAAGGCCAGGAAGTGGGAATGGGCTTGGGAAGCTTGATGGACAGGAAGGAGGTCAGTGTATTGGACCCAGAGGGAGTAAGGGCAGTGGATGGGGGATGCAGAATTAGACTATGCCAGACAGTGGGGGCGTTTGGATTAGATTTGATTTAAGTTGATATCTCACCTAATTATGTTATATTATTGTCTTCTTTAAGCCAGAGAACATTTTAATCAAGAAAGAGGCATGACTGTTTTTCTTTATAGAAAGATAGCTCTGATCATCAAGTCCTCATTCTGCCCTCCAGCCCTGCCAGAAATAAGGCATCTCCCTCTACCACCTGGATATTTTCTTCCCAATCCCCATAAAGCGAACATCCTCATCCTGTCATGCTCAAAGGGCCCTTAGTCCTTGCTCTAATCTTCCCTCAGGCTTTCTTGCTGCAGTGTAGACTAATCCCAGCCTTTCCACATTCTGGGTCTGAGCACATTGAGTGCTGGCTGGGTGGAAGTGGATCTGCACTCACCCTCTTTTCCTCTTGCAGGGGGGCATTTATGTCTTCAAGCTTTTTGATTACTACTCTGCCAGTGGCATGAGCCTGCTGTTCCTCGTGTTCTTTGAATGTGTCTCCATTTCCTGGTTTTATGGTGAGCACCACCCCTCTTCTCTCATTCATTCATTCATTCATCAACATTCATTCATTCATTTCTTTCTTCAATCATCTCTCAACAATACAGTTTGAACACAAGTCTCTTTTCTCCACAATAATTGATTTAGTCTTCCCAAACATTTAGAGAGATTAGCACAGGAAGCCCCATGTTTAGGAGATTTGAAAAGAAGAGCCACATAAATTCATTTATAATGGGAGCCAACATTTCTCCAACCAGTAAATCCATGGAAGAAGTGACTGTGAGGGACGTCAAATGGGAGGGATATTAAGAATAGGGAAGACACATTTTCTCCCTTTCTTTTTTTTTTCTATCAGGGATTGAGCACAGGGGTGCTTAACCATTCAGCCATATCCCCAGCCCTCTTTATATTTTATTTAGAGACAGGATCTTGATAAGTTGTTTAGGGCCTTGCTAATTTGCTGAGACTAGCCTCAAACTTGCAATCCTCCTGCCTCAGTCTCCTGAGCCACTGGGATTATAGGTGTGCACCACCATGGCTGGCTGGA
>JAJEJO010002013.1:5033-67040 GCA_020662805.1 Glaucomys volans
GGGGCTCTCTGCTCCCCAGCAGCCCCGTAGGGGCCTGGGGCTCTCTGCTCCCCAGCAGCCCCGTAGGGGCCTGGGGCTCTGCTTCCTTTTTCTTGGTGTTGCAGGGTGGGAGTGGGGGTGGGGGTGGGGTGGGGGTGGGGGTGGGGGTGGGGTGGGGTGGGGGTGGGGTCCAGGCAGCTGGGTGGGATCCCGTCTTGACCTTTCCTCACCCTCTTGGTTTTTCCAGGGCTGAACTACCAGCTGGGGAAGGCAGGGGTGGTGCTGTGGGTGGGGGTCCTCGGAATGTCCAGGGAGCAGGTTTCTGGCCGCAGTGGCCTAGCTTCATGGGGGACAGAGCAGGGCAGTGGGGAAGCCAGCCCCAAATGGCTTCGGGCTTCCTCATCTCTTCCCCGTCAGCTTGTGGCTTTTGTACCCGCAGAAGTTTCAGGCTCTTTTGAGAAAGAAAACGTGTTTTTCTTTGTTTCAGGACAGAGTGGGGATGGTAGAGGGGAGTGCTGGGAAATGGGCCTCCCGGGAGAGGTCCAGGCCACAGCCCCCAAGTATTTTAGGCAAGTTGAGGGACCAGAAAGACGGGGAGCAAGAGCTCCGGGTCCTCCCCAGGGGCCCAGTGGGGAAACCACCAACAGGACCTCGGAGCTCAGTGGTTGGGGTAAAGCCAGCCCCGTCCCCAGGCTCCCCTCCCCTCGGGCCCTGCAGGTGTTAAAGACCTCTGCCCCCAGCTCCTCCCCCTTCTGGCTCCACCGGCTAGTAACCCCCCAGTACTGCACGCGACCCCCACCCAAGGGCCCTGGACCGGGACATACTGTGAATGCCAGTGCCGACCAAAAGCAATAAAAACTTGTACCTAAGAAAAGAGGGTGTGGAGAGTTGGGACCACCTAGTGGTAGGGATCGGTTTCCTGCTAGCGGCCTGGGGCTGCCCACCCACCGCCTCTGCACCTGCCCTGGCCACCCTCCTCACCCTCCGTGGCCTCCTTCCGCCCATCTCCTGGCTGCACCGGGCATCCCAGTGCCTTCGGGGCTGCGGATCCACACCTTCCGTTCAGCCAGCACAACCTAAGGAAGGTTTTCCTGGAAATCGGGATAACCATTGATTCAAAACTCTAATTTTAGAATGTTGGGGTCCCGTCCCCCTTCTGCCACCGTCGAGCCCAGCATGGGGACCTAGGAATGTCTGGAATCAATGAACGAACGAATGAGGACTCGGGTCCATCTTCCCGTTTTTCGGGTGGGCAAATGGAGTTCCAGGTCCCCAGGAGAGAAGGGTCTCTTACAGTGGGGGCTTTGGTATTATGGGGGACTGTGCGACGTGAGGAGACGGCCAGGCTCCCCAGGGACAGTCCGGTCGGCGTGTCCCCAGCTTGTCCCCTGTGGGAAGATCCGGGCGACTTGCCGCCTCCGAGTGATTCAGCAAGAGGCGCGCGACCCCTTTAAGAAAGCCGGCTCCGTGCGCCCCGCTGTGAGCCCGCCCTAATCCTCGGCGCGCGCGGGGCTCTGGTGGGCCGCCGTTTGACTGGCGGGCACAGCGGCCAATGGTAGCGGAAGGGGGCGGGGCGTCCAGGGCGAGGCCGTAAGCGCCGGGATGCAAAAGGCGCTCAACCGCGGGGACTCAGCGCCCGCCGGGGGCTTCTCTTAAAGGAGCCCCTCTCCCCCGGCAGCGGAGGGAAGGCGGGCCAGAGCTGGGGGCCCAAAACGGTGAGGGGGACCTGGGGAGGGAGGAAGGGCGTGACACCCGAGAACGCGGGGTGGGGGTGGGGTGGGAGGAAAGCAAATTCCCTGGGAATTGGTGGCTACTGGCCGATTCCTCACCCTTCCTTCCTGTGAGTGTTGGGGGCACTGAATTGACCACTAATTCTCAGTGGGAGGAGGTGGCCATGCGGGTCACTTGAGAAGGCCAACATACACCTGCAGTGCCTTCCTCACTTAGAGATGCCCAACCCCACCCCTTTATAAGTGAGCTCGTCCCCAGGGATCCTAAAACCCACTTGCAAAAGGAAGAATCCTGGCGAGGAGGTTGAGGTCCTAGGTCTCGTCCCCCCGTGGATGGTTGACTTTGGGCAACTTCCTGCCTCTCTGGGAGCCTTAGTTTCCCCTTCTGTACAAGAAAGTAGCCCAGAGCTGTACGGTCCCCAGAAAAATACAGGATCAGGAATTGCTGCGTCCAGGAGTCTGTCCCTGCCTCTTCTCTGGATCCTGTATTTCTGAGATCAGTGCTGGTGTGGAGAGCCGGGCTGGTCTCCTGCTGTACATGCCCCTCCTTGACCTCCGTTCCCACTTCTGTGAAATGAATCGAGAATCTAGTACCGCCAGCCAGGCGTGTGACAGGCTCAACACTAAATATTCGTTGCTGTTATCACCGGACGACAGGGGCAAAGGCGACCCTGCCTAGGTCGGGGATGAGGCGGAGCCAGGACCGTGCAAGAGACCTGGGGGTGGGGCCTGGGGGGTGAAAGCGTTAAGAGGAGGCTCCGCCCCCTAAGATTCTGGAGGGTCTGCCCAGACCCCAGCCTTTAGCCGGCAAGGAGCGACAGCTCTGACAACCAATCGGCTGCGAGAACGGCTTCGGGCAGGGTTCCCATTGGTTTACTCTATCTGGGTAAAGGAAGAGTTCCTAGATCGAGTACCTACTGTTTGCATTCCTCCAACCGAGTTTCTGGGAGCCCTGCAGGGTAGGATGGGGGGACAGGCAGTTGCCGGCAGCCACACAGCACATCCTCACCCTGACCCTTCTGACCCTTGTCCTGACCCCTCCGTCCCGTGCCCTGTCCAGTCTCACCATGGCTTTCCGGACACAGCTGATGCTGCTGCTTTGGAAGAATTTCATGTATCGCAAGAGACAGCCGGTATGCAACTCCCCAAGGTGCTGAACAGGGTAGGGTGGGCAGGTCCCCCTGGCGCCACGATCTCCCACCCCTTCTCTGCTCAGATCCAGCTCCTGGTCGAGTTGCTGTGGCCCCTCTTCCTTTTCTTCATCCTGGTGGCCGTCCGCCACTCCCACCCGCCACTGGAGCACCACGAATGTGAGCCCCGGGGCCAGACACTGTGGGGAGGAGCGATGGGCCTCCCCACCCGCAGGGACCCTCATGAGTGGCAGCCACTGCATGTACTGCCGCTGAGCTCTCTGTTGCTAGAGGCGTGCGGTCGGTGGGGGCGATGTAGAGGTGGGCAGAGCTGGCACCTCCCTGCAGGCCACTTCCCCAACAAGCCACTGCCGTCAGCGGGCACCATGCCCTGGCTCCAGGGCCTCATCTGCAACGTGAACAACTCCTGCTTCCCGCAGCCAACGCCTGGTGAAAAGCCGGGGCTGCTGAGCAACTTCAAGGACTCCCTGTGAGCCAGAGGCAGTGGGTGGGGCGGCCGTGGGCTCAGGGCTGTGGGAGTGGCCCTGCTGCCCCACCTCTTCCCTTGCTGCGTTTCCAGAGTCTCCCGGCTCCTGGCCGACACACAGGCTGTGCTGGGGGGTCCCAGCGCCCACAGGACGCTGACCGGCCTGGGAAAGTTGATGCCCCTGCTGAGGGCGGTCGGCGGCATAGGTAGGGAGGGGCCCTGCCAGGGCTGGGCTCTGTGCCCCAGCCTGCCCAACTATGGCATGGGCACAGGTGGGGTGGGTGTTTCAGCCTGGGTTTGCCAACCCTGTGCTTCTGTGCGTCCCTCCCCCAGCCTGGCCTCCACAGACTGACCGGCTGGAGGAGCGCCCTTCACTGGCCACCAGGCTTCTGGGGATGCTGCTGCCAGGGGTGAGGCAGGGCTGGGTGGGAGCTGCAGTCAGGGCCCCCCCCCCCCCCGTGCTCACCATGCAGGGGCCTCCTGCCGGACTGTCTCTGGCGTCTGGAGCAACCTTTGTTCCTTGTCCTGTCTGGCATGGTGGTGCCCACCATGTTTGGTGTGACTCAGTTTCCCCATTTGTGAAGTGGTAGTCTGGGGCACCTGGATGCTGCAGACCTAGTGAATGCGTAGGTGAGGCCATCTCCTCCGCAGGGATCCCTGGGAGGCGCCCTGGGTCGTGCCCAGGAGTCCGTGGGCAGCTTTGTGGAGGCAGTCAAAGACCTGGCCCAGGAGGTGAGGTGCCACCCCACCTTGACCCCAGCCATGAGCAGTAGGGCAGACCACCTGCTTGGGGAGGTGATGGGTGGCCTGGGCCCTTTCCATGCTCCTGGCAGGGTCCCTGCCCTGGGTAAGGCTTGGAGATGGACAGTGCTTTGGGAGGATGGCCAGCACCCTCTGGTGACCTTTCCTTAGCTCCTGGTGCTGCCCAGCCTGGTGGAGCTTCGGAGTCTGCTGCAGAGACCCAGGGGGACAGGTGGCCTCCTGGAAGTGGTGTCAGAAGCCCTCTGCAGTGCTAAAGGGCCTAGCAGCCCAGGGGGCCTCTCCCTCAACTGGTATGAGGCCGGCGACCTGAGGGAGCTGGTGGGGCAGGACCCCGCACCAACCCTGCCAGATAAAGGCCTGAGTGAGTGACTTGTTTCCCCATCTGCGAATTGGGGTGGTGGGCACGGGGCAGGGCCTCACGGCACCCCCACCCCAGGCCCTGCCTGCTCTGAGCTGATGGGGGCCCTGGGAGACCACCCGCTGTCCCGCCTGCTCTGGAGGCGCCTGAAGCCGCTGATCCTAGGGAAACTCCTATTTGCACCTGACACCAATTTTACGCGGCAGCTCATGGCCCAGGTGAGGGTGCTGGATGCTGGGTGGGAGGGAAATGCCAGACACTACCAGTACCCCCAGGCTCAGCATGTCAGGGCCAGGCCACAGGGTCAGCTGTCAAGGGAGACCAGCAGGTACAGGCTCAGGCACAGGTGGGAGCAGGGCTCAGGGGCCAGGGGTCGGCAGGGGTCCTCAGGTGGGGAGGTGGGGAATGGGCAGAGCCTGGATGGGTCTTGGGCTGCCTCCCTGCAGGTCAACCGGACCTTCGAGGAGCTGGCTCTGCTGAGGGACATCCAGGAGCTCTGGGGGGTGCTGGGACCCCAACTCTTTGACTTCATGAACAACAGTGCTAATGTGGCCATGCTGCAGGTGGGGCTGGGTGGGGGTCCCATGCTGGGTCAGGGCATGCAGGTGGAAATTGAGACCCATGGTGGCAGGGCACATGGGCCCCACGGACAGGAAGGGGAGCCTGATACCCCTCCTCACCTGACACCCCACAGAGACTCCTACAAATGCAGGAAGGAACAGGGAGGCAGCCAGGACCTGGAGTCCCAGACCCAGCGGAGGCCCTGCGATCCTTTCTGGATCCCAGCATGGGTGGCTACAGCTGGCGAGATGCCCATGCTGATGTGGGGCGCCTGATAGGCGCACTGGGCCAAGTCATGGAAGTGAGCCATCTTCTTGGGGGTCTGAGTCATTGAGGGGAGGCAACCTTGCCCTGGGGAGAGGTGGGCTCTGTCCCGCAGAGGGCCTGATCAGAGAGACACCCGAGGCTTCACAGAGGTCTGAGGGGGGTGCCCAGTCTGGAGGTCCCAGGAGAGGAGCCAAGGGTCTGCCTTGACCCAGATGGGGCCCCAGCGCCTGGGATTCATGCCCCCTAGTGTGTGTCCCTGGACAAGCTGGAGGCCGCACCCTCGGAGGCGGCCCTGGTGTCCCGGGCCCTGCAGCTGCTGGCTGAGCACCGCTTCTGGGCCGGCATCGTCTTCCTGGAACCTGAGGACCCTGCAGAGATGTCAGCCCCAGACCTGGGCCCCGGCCACGTGCGATTCAAGATCCGCATGGACATCGACGACGTTACCAGGACCAATAAGATCCGGGACAGGTGGGTGGGAGCAAGAGTTTGGTGGAGGAGGCCAACCGAGGACCTTTCGCCTATGGAGATCTTGCGAGAGGAGCCTGAGTTAGGGTTAGGGTTAGGGTTGGCAATAGCAGGCGGAGCCCAGAACTTCTTAGGTCCATTTGTTCCCGCTGTGGGCGTGGCCTAGGGCCTGAAGGAGACCGAGTAGGTCAGGTTGCCCGTAATGGTGGGCGTGGCTGGTGCGTAATTGAATCCGCGAAGCGAGGGCCAAGGTATATGGGCGGAGCTGGATCTGTGAAAGTTTCTGGCCCGAGAGTTTGCAGCACTTGCCTACTGCTGAGTGCCACTCCCCTCTCGTAGGTTTTGGGACCCCGGCCCGGCTGCGGACCCCCTGGCTGACCTGCGCTACGTGTGGGGCGGCTTCGTGTACCTGCAGGACCTGCTGGAGCGCGCAGCCGTACGCGTGCTCAGCGGCACGGAGCCCCGCGCCGGCCTCTACCTGCAGCAGATGCCCTACCCCTGCTATGTGGACGACGTGTGAGCGCCACGCACCTCCGCCCTCGATCCCCCGGGCCCGCGGGCGGTCCCGGGGCTTAGGGCTCAGGGTGGGGCCAGAGCTCCCTTTGGAACGTGTTTGCAGAAAGGGCTGCGAGCCCCGCCTTCAGAGAGACCGCCCCACGGTCCCTATCGGGAGAGCAGGGATCCCCCAGAGTCTCCCGGTGCGGGGAGAAGGTGACCTGAGCTGAGATCCGGAACCCCGAGGCTGGATGGGGGTTCTGAGGGTGGATCGGGGAATCTCTGTAGCTGGCTGAGCCTTAGATCCCGGGCGAACGGTCCTGCCAGATGCGTGAGGGAGCTCCGAGGGTGTCCAGCTCCACCACAGTGTCGCGTTCCTCAGGTTCCTGCGTGTGCTGAGCCGGTCGCTGCCGCTGTTCCTGACGCTGGCCTGGATCTATTCGGTTGCGCTGACCGTCAAGGCCGTGGTGCGCGAGAAGGAGACGCGGCTGCGAGACACCATGCGAGCGATGGGGCTCGGGCGCGCGGTGCTCTGGCTCGGCTGGTTTCTCAGCTGCCTGGGGCCCTTTCTTCTCAGCTCCGCGCTGCTGGTTCTGGTGCTTAAGGTGGGCTGGCCGCGGCCTTGGGGGCTGCGGAGTGGGCCCTCCAGGGGTACACGCAGGAGGCACCCAGTGTGTGGCTCGCGTCCGGGGCCCAATCTGACCTCCTTTGCCTTCTGCAGTTGGGGGACATCCTTCCCTACAGCCACCCGGCCGTGGTCTTCCTGTTCTTGGCAGCCTTTGCGGTGGCCACCGTGGTCCAGAGTTTTCTACTGAGCACCTTCTTCTCCCGGGCCAACCTGGCGGCCGCCTGCGGAGGACTCGCCTACTTCTCACTCTACCTGCCCTACGTGCTGTGTGTGGCCTGGAGGGACAGGCTGCCCGCGGGTGGCCGCCTGGCTGTGGTGAGGACCCCGGCAGGCCTGGGGCGGGGGGCAGCCCTAAGGCGTGGCCACCCTCTGACCCAGCCACTCCCCTACAGAGCCTGCTGTCGCCGGTGGCCTTCGGCTTTGGATGTGAGAGCCTGGCACTGCTGGAGGAGCAGGGCGAGGGCGCACAGTGGCACAACTTGGGCAGTGGACCGGCGGCCGATGTCTTCAGCCTGGCGCAGGTCTCAGGCCTCCTGCTGCTGGACGCCGCCCTCTACGGCCTCGCCATCTGGTACCTGGAGGCTGTGTGCCCAGGTGGGCCATAGTGGACAGGGTTCCGGCTGGCACTTGTGCCCACTGGAGGTTGGGCTGAGGGGCGGGGCCTCTGAGCCGCCTACCTGGAGACACCAAGTTAGGTCCCGAGGGGCAGTGTCCAGGGCTGCGGTGCACCTGCCATTTGGGGTGGTGCCTCCTGGCCACCTGGTACCTGGAGGCCTGGATCTGGTGGCGATCTGGTGGTGTGTCCTGGCACTTGGGCACAGGTAGCTGGGTGCCAGGGTCCTGGTGTGTGACCAGAAGTGGGCACACTCCATGAGACAGCACACACGACCTCGCTCCTCTCCCCCAGGCCGCTACGGGATCCCTGAACCCTGGGATTTTCCCTTCCAGAGGAGCTACTGGTGTGGGCCTGGACCCCCCAAGGGTCCTGCCCCCGCCCCCGCCCCGCAGGACCCAAAGGGTGAGGCCCACCAGCCTTAACAGCTGCTTCCCAGTTTGGACTCCCCTCTCCACCCCTCAAAAAGCCAGGTCCCCCAGACACCCCAGCTCCCCAGCGCCTACGCACGCCACAGCCCCCTGGGGCTGCCCTGACTCCTCCGCCCCCAGCCTCACAGGCCCCTGATTCCGTGGCCCCGTGGCTGACGGCCTCCCTCCGCAGTGCTGGTGGAGGAGGCACCACCCGGCCTGAGTCCTGGGGTCTCCGTCCGAGGGCTGGAGAAGCGCTTTCCCGGCTGCCCGCGGCCAGCCCTGTGTGGGCTCAGCTTGGACTTCTACCAAGGCCACATCACCGCGTTCCTGGGCCACAACGGGGCCGGCAAGACCACCACGCTGTGAGCCGCTGGCCCCTGCCCGCCCTCCCTCTGGCCTCAGCTTCCCTATCCGTTCAGGGGGGGACACCTGGGGTCCGAAGGCCCCACCTGCATGGTGGGACGGACCCCGGTCACTCGGGTGCCCACGGGAGGCCGGGTGTTTTCGCTGCCCTCCTCTGAAGTGCCCACACCATGCCCCTCTGTTAAGCGTGTGGTCAGTGTTCTCCGCGTGCCGTGGCCCCTCTCCTGGGGAAAGGGTGCTGCTCTGACATCCCTGCACCCCCAGGTCCATCCTGAGCGGCCTCTTCCCACCCAGTGGTGGCTCAGCTTTCATCCTGGGCCATGACGTCCAGTCCAGCATGGCAGCCATCCGGCCCAGCCTGGGCGTCTGCCCGCAGTACAATGTGCTGTTCGACATGTATGTCCCCGATGCCGGGCGGGAGGGCCGGGCCTGTCCCGACCACCATGGTGGCCACTGACCCCTCGCCGCAGGCTGACTGTGGACGAACACCTGTGGTTCTACGGGCGGCTCAAGGGCCTGAGTGCGGAGGCGGTGGCCTCTGAGCAGGAGCGTCTGCTGCAGGACGTGGGGCTCGTCCCCAAGCGCGGGGCCCAGACTCGCCACCTCTCTGGTGAGCCCAGACGGGGAGGCCATCTCCACAGGGAGCAGGTCTTGAGGAGCCCGGGGACGGGCCTGGGGGACCAGGAGGAGCCAGGTGGCGAGGTCCGCTCGGGCGGGGAGGGTCATGCCGGGATCCCCACCCCCAGGCGGCATGCAGCGGAAGCTGTCCGTGGCCATCGCCTTTGTGGGTGGCTCCCGGGTCGTGATCCTGGACGAGCCCACCGCCGGTGTGGATCCTGCGTCCCGCCGTGGCATTTGGGAGCTGCTGCTCAAGTACCGGGAAGGTGAGAGTGGGGGGAGGTTTGAGGGTCCCCTGGACTCTGCTTCCGACACGGAAGTGCCGGGCTGGGCTTCCAGTGAGCGGGAGCTCGCTGCAGCGGGCGGGACGGTCCCGGCAGAGGCCAGAGCGTGGGCAAAACCTGTGGCCTGGGGCCCCGGTCCCTGCGCTCAGGTCGCACACTGATCCTCTCCACCCACCACCTGGATGAGGCCGAGCTCCTGGGAGACCGGGTGGCAGTGGTGGCAGGTGGCCGCCTGTGCTGTTGTGGGTCCCCACTCTTCCTGCGAAGCCACTTGGGTTCGGGCTACTACTTGACCCTGGTGAAGTGTCCCCTGCCCCTGGCTGCTGCTGAGAAGGTGAGGACGCAAGCTAGGCCCTGCCCCGACCCCCTCGGGTCTGTCCAGCCTGATGGCCGCGTCAGACGCTGCCCCTCTGCCTGCAGGATGAGGAGGGCGCCTGCCTGAAGGACGGCGGGGGTGCAGGGCCGGGGAGGCCGCCATGCAACCCGGGCAGCACGGCAGGTGAGGGCTGGCGGGAGCCCCCAGGCAGGGCGGGGCGGGGGGCAACGTGGGGTCTGGGACCCCGAGCTGGGACCCCTGCACTGGGCTGCAGCAGAAGACGCCCAGGCTCTTGCTCTCACCTTTGACCTGTCCTGCCTGAGCTGGACACAGGCCCACCTGACAGGGACACTGAGTCCAGCCTGCCCTCAAGTCCTTGGCCCTGACCTCTGCCCCTCAGGATGGTCCTTCCCCAAGGGGAAGGTGGGGCACGGGCAGGAGCCAGGGCTCGCGGGTCTGCGGGGCCCTGATGCGCCCCCTTTCACAGGTGCCCCCCAGCTCCTGGCACTAGTGAGGCGATGGGTGCCAGGGGCCCGGCTGGTGGAGGAGCTGCCCCACGAGCTGGTGCTGGCTCTGCCCTACGCGGGGGCACTGGACGGCAGCTTCGCCAGGCTTTTCCAGGAGCTGGACGGGCAGCTGGGGGCGCTGGGCCTCGCCGACTATGGGATCTCAGACACCAGCCTGGAGGAGGTGGGTCGCTGGGGCTGGGTCACCCGGGGGGCTGCTGGGGACGGGCGAGGGAGGGGCGTTCTGCGGCAGCCCCGACTGAGCCCTGCGTTCTCCCCAGATCTTCCTGAAGGTGGTGGAAGGCTGTGCCTCGGACACAGACCCAGAGGGTGCGGCCGCAGCTTCCTGACCCCTGACCCCTGGCCCCGGTCCAGAGCGGGACCCGATCTCAGGCCATGGAGACACCTGGCTGAGTCGACCCCAATGCAAAGCCTGAGCCCTGACCTTTCTACCCATGACCCTTGACCCTGACCCCAGATGACACTAACTCCTGTCCTGTCCCGTTTGTCCTGCAGACGGCAGACGTGGGCAGTATGCCCGTGTGCACCTTGCTGTCCCCCATGGGACCCCAGGGGCCACAATAGTGCCAGAGGAGTCAGCCCTGGAGAATGGGGAGCTGGGTGAGGCCCACCCCCCCAGATCCACCCCCACCCAGGTCCCCACCACCAGACCACTGACCCTCCCATCCCTGACAGCCGGATCCGGCCCAGAGACCCAGGCGTTGCAGGGTTCTGGGCCAGCCACTGCAGACCAGGTACAGGGCTGGGCACTGACCGGCCAGCAGCTCCGGGCCCTACTTCTCAAGCGCGGCTTGCTTGCCTGCCGCAGCCGCCGGGGCCTGTTTGCACAGGTGAGGGGGCCCTGGCGTAAGGGAGGGTGCACAGGAGTCCCCGTCCTCTGGCCATTCCCTCGGCAGCCTACTACAGCAGCTTAATCCTATGCATACCTCGTGAGGACACTAGGGAGCCCTGGGTGGTTCTAGAGCGGGATCAGGGAAGGGTACAAGCCAGCTTGAAGGTGGTGGAGGTGGCAGCTCATGGAGGACTCCTGCAGATCGTGCTGCCCGCCCTCTTT
This sequence comes from Glaucomys volans, assembly GCA_020662805.1. Classification (NCBI taxonomy): domain Eukaryota; kingdom Metazoa; phylum Chordata; class Mammalia; order Rodentia; family Sciuridae; genus Glaucomys; species Glaucomys volans. The sequence continues at coordinate 16,084 of JAJEJO010002013.1, forward strand.
GTGGGCCTGGCTCTGGTGTTCAGCCTCACCGTGCCTCCGTTCGGGCACTACCCAGCTCTGCGGCTCAGTCCCGCCATGTATGGCGCCCAGGTGTCCTTTTTCAGGTGAGTGCAGAGGAGAGGGGCTGGGGGCTGGCCACCCGGGGGCACAGCTCTGACCCTGCACACCCACAGCGAGGACACTCGAGGGGACCCCAGGTATTCCCACTTGCTCGACGCGCTGCTGGGGGAGGCAGGACTGGAGGAGCCCCGCCCACAGCACACCTCCCACAGGTGAGGCCCCAGCCTGGCCCTCTCCATCTCAGCCTCTGCGTCCCCCCTGGGCTGTGGTGTGGAGCACCCCCGTGGCACCCGGCAGCTGGGAGCCTCCACATGTCCAGGGCCCCAGCAGCGGGTGTCCACAGTGCTGCCCCCTGACCCACAGGGTGCCCGAGTGCGCCGCGGCCCTCTCCTGCCTGTTCTCCGTCCCTGAGGTTGCTGAGGATGTGGCCAGGGTCATGGCCCGTGGCAACTGGACCCAAGAGTCTCCATCCCCAGCCTGCCAGTGCAGCCGGCCGGGTGCCCGCCGCCTGCTGCCTGACTGTCCAGCCGCAGCGGGTGGCCTCCCTCCACCCCAGGCAGTGGCCAGCTCTGGGGAGGTGGTCCAGAACCTGACGGGCCGGAATCTGTCCGACTTCCTAGTGAAGACCTACCCGGGCCTGGTGCGCAAAGGGTGAGCCACCACCTGGGATCCACCCGCTGCATCAGGCCCTGGGCCGGTGGGGCCTGGTCTCAAGGGAGGTGGGGCAGGGCGAGGTGCCCAGCCTGGCCCTGAACCTCTGTCTTCTATCCCTGTCCCTGTCTCCTCCACAGCCTGAAGACCAAGAAGTGGGTGGACGAGGTCAGGTAAGGAGGGACCTGGGGTCCCTGGCCCATCGGCCTCCCTCTCAGCCCTCAGCTCTTCTCTCCCTGCCCCCCAGGTACGGGGGCTTCTCACTGGGGGGCCGAGACCCAGATCTGCCCTCAGGGACCGAAGTGGCCCGCGCTGTGGAGCAGCTGCGGGCTCTGCTGAGCCCCCAGCCAGGTGGGGCGCTGCACCGAGTCCTGAGCAATCTCACCGAGTGGGCCCACAGCCTGGATGCCCGCAACAGCCTCAAGGCAAGAACTCAGAAGGTGGCTGGGAGGCCTTGGGAGCCGAATCCGGCCTCGGCCACCCTGACCCTGTGGTCTCCACTCCACAGATCTGGTTCAACAACAAGGGCTGGCACGCCATGGTGGCCTTCGTCAACCGAGCCAACAATGCACTGCTCCATGCCCACCTGCCCCAGGGCCCTGCCCGCCATGCCTACAGCATCACTACGCTCAACCACCCCCTGAACCTGACCAAGGAGCAGCTGTCTGAGGCTGCTCTGTGAGTCCACCCGCCCCCCACCTCAGCAGCTCTGTGGTTTTAGGCCGTGGGCTGGATTTGAGTTCTGCACCAGCTGCCTGTGCACACCCCTGCTCTGGGGGCAGCATGATGGGCACCATCAGGCTCCACACTCCAGCTCCCCCGCACCCCGTGTGTCCCTGTCCCAACAACCTCCCCTGCCACACAGCTCAACACCCCGCCCCCATGGCCCAGGCCCTGTCTGCCCTGTGGCAGCCCCAGGGGCCCTATCCCTGCACAGTGTGCATGACCGTGCCCTGAGCAGCCTCTGCCCTCGCCCCCAGGATGGCCTCCTCTGTGGACGTGCTTGTCTCCATCTGCGTGGTCTTCGCCATGTCCTTCGTCCCAGCCAGCTTCACCCTCGTCCTCATTGAGGAGCGTGTCACAAAAGCCAAACACCTGCAGCTCGTTGGGGGCCTGCCCCCCACCCTCTACTGGCTGGGCAACTTTCTCTGGGACATGGTGGGGAGCCAGCTGTTGTCCCTTTGGTCCTTTATGGGCAGGGGCTGGTCATGCATGGGTGAGGTCTTGGGGACTGTGGGACCCATCATGTTCTCATGCACAAAAAGTAGGGACAGAGGGATCTGGGCTGAGGCTGGCTGAACTGCCCTTCTCACTGAGGAGAGTGACGTTCACCTCTGCAGTGTAACTACTTGGTGGCAGTGTGCATCGTGGTGCTCATCTTCCTGGCCTTCCAGCAGAAGGCATATGTGGCCCCTGCCAACCTGCCCGCCCTCCTGCTCCTGCTGCTACTGTATGGGTGAGGTCCCTGCTCCCTCACAGCCTGTTCTTGCCGCCCTCACCCCTTGCCACTGAGGGAGATGGGGCCCTGCAGCAGCTCCTGAGGAGAGAATATGGAGTTTGGAGGGAACCCGGGAACCTTCTAAGTCACTTACATACCATGGTGACCTTAAAAGCTCAGCTCAGCCTGATTCACATGAATAGAGGCCCAAAACATGCAAGATGTGGGAGGTCTGCACTCCTCCCGGGAATGCCCAGCGAGGCTCCTGTTGCCCTGCAGCTGGTCGATCACACCGCTCATGTACCCAGCCTCCTTCTTCTTCTCCGTGCCCAGCACGGCTTACGTGGTGCTCACCTGCATCAACCTCTTTGTTGGCATCAATGGCAGCATGGCCACCTTTGTCCTGGAGCTCTTCTCTGATCAGGTGGGTCGCAGCAAGGAGGGGCTGGGGCTGGGTCGCAGTGTTGGCCTCAGTTTGACTCGCTCATCTCTTCCTGTCCCCAAGCAGAAGTTGCAGGAGGTGAGCAGGATCTTGAAACGGGTCTTCCTGATCTTCCCCCACTTCTGCCTGGGCCGGGGGCTCATCGACATGGTGCGGAACCAGGCCATGGCTGATGCTTTTGAGCGCCTGGGTGAGAACTTCCTGTCATGTGAGACTGGCCAGCACCCTCAGAAGTGCCATGGTAGAGTCAGTTACACAGAGTGGAGACAAACTGCCTCCAGGGAGAAACCTAAGAACCTTAGGTGGCCTCAAGGTTGGGCCAATTCAGAGTTGTAGAAGTCATAAAAGTTAATTTTTTCTTGCGACAGATCACTAGAGATCTAATGCCCTAAATAAGGGAGGGAGGTGGTGAACCTCTATTTTCTATGCCCATGAGACTCCAGCAGAGTAACCTATCCAGATCTCCTTTGCCGTTTACCTTGAGAATCCAGGTGATCTGGATGGGGAGGATGCAACTTCAAGTCTCTGCCAAGACCCAGCCCTTCCTTCCTATTCCCACAGGAGACAGGCAGTTCCAGTCACCCCTACGCTGGGAGGTGGTTGGCAAGAACCTCCTGGCCATGTTTGTACAGGGGCCCCTCTTCCTCCTCCTCACACTCCTGCTGCAGCACCGAGGCCACCTCCTGCCACAGTCAGTGGGGAGCAGGGTAGGGTGGCAGGGGCCAAGGACCTCCCTGGGGCCCACCCATGTCTTTATCTTCAGACCCAAGCTGAGGACACTGCCACCCCTGGGAGAGGAGGATGAGGATGTGGCCTGTGAGCGGGAGCGGGTGGCCAAAGGGACCACCGAGGGGGATGTGTTGGTTCTCAGGGACCTGACCAAGGTAGGTGTGGTCAGACAGCGCTGGGTGGGGCTTCCACTGGCCACCCTCCTTTCTCAGGGACCTGCCTCCTCCCAGGTGTACCGTGGGCAGAGGGTGCCAGCCGTCCACCGCCTGTGCCTGGGGATCCCCCGGGGCGAGGTGAGTCCAGATGAAGGACCTGGTATGGGGCAATGGGACGCTGCACCTCACAGCAGGACTGATCTTCTAGGATCTGCCCCATTTACTGAGCACTTACCAGGTGCCATTATTTAACTCCTGTTTTGAGTCAACGTATCCTCATTAAGCACCTACTGCATGCTTACATTTATTGAGCATCACTGTGCTCACCAAAGGAGTACTGAATGCCACTTTTGTGTTAATCAGCTTTTCTCGAGCACCAAGAGCATTTAGTGAGCCCCTTTTGTATACATGTCTTACAAGCACTTGCTCACAGCCAGCACTTATTAGGTTTGGTTTGTACCAATGTACATTCAAGTACCTACGTGCTAACTTGTTTGCTGTGTGCCATTTACTGCTCTCCTTCTGGGGTCGGTACCTCTGTAAACAGTTGGGTGTGAGTGTGAGTTGCAGTGCCTCTTTGCCAAGCACGGGCGGACAGCACACCCAGCCTGACCACCCGCAGTCCCTTTTTCATTAGGTACCCGCACAGTGCCAGTGACATCTGGAAGTCTGTCCCCACACCTGTGTGCCTTCCTGGGACACCTACCCTAGCCCATAGACCGAGGCAGACACTGCCTGCTGAGGGGGCGCTGTGTCTCCGCACACCCAGCGTCGGCTCCGGGCTCGGGCAGGCCCACAGCCTGTGAGCAGGAGCTCCGGAGCTCAAGAGCAGGGGCCTGGCCTCCCTGAGCCCTTTCTGTGCTCCCCGCAGTGTTTCGGGCTGCTCGGTGTGAATGGAGCAGGGAAGACCACCACCTTCCGCATGCTGACTGGGGACACACTGCCCAGCGGGGGTGAGGCTGTGCTGGCAGGTCACAGGTGAGGGGGCCGGGAGTGGGCAGGGTGAACCCCCCCCAGGACCAGCTGTGCCCTGGGATACCCGTGTCCATTACCAAAGTGGCCCGGGGTGGTGGCCCTGAGAGCTCTGTGTGTCTCCAGTGTGACCCGCAACTAGCCACTTCTGAGCCCTCTGCCCCCACCCGCAGTGTGGCCCAGGAGCCGGCCGCTGCGCACCGCTGCATGGGCTACTGCCCGCAGTCGGATGCCATCTTCGAGCTGCTCACGGGCCGGGAACACCTGGAGCTGTTCGCACGCCTGCGGGGTGTCCCCGAGGCCCGGGTCGCTCAGGTGAGCACGCAGCTGCGTCTCAGCGGCCCCGCCCCCCGCGGTCCACCCCTCGCTCTCTCGCTCTTGTCTCCGCCCATTCCCCCGCCCCCAGGTCCCGGTGCTCAGTGCAAATGCTCGGCCACACCGCGCTCCCTGAGCTCCCAGCTCACCAGGCTCGTGCCCCTTCCCGCCCTTTCCTGGGGCCCAGCGTCCGCCCTCTTTGACGCCTCCGCCTGGGACCCTGGCCAGGTCTTCTTGCCTTTGGCCCAGCGGTCCCTGTGGTCTCTGTCCACTCCCAGGTTGCCCCCACCCCTGCACTTGCGCGTCCTCGCTCTTTTCTCCTGGCCCCGACTCAGCTCCACTGTGGCCGCCCCCCGCACCCACTCCACCGCCCTACCTCTGCCCCGCTCTGGTCCTGCCCGGTGCTCGCTGCGGCTGAACCCGAACCTGCCCATCACTGGTACCACCCCACTCCCCTGGTCCCCCCCATCGTCACTCCTGCCGGGGTCCGCAGACTGCCAGTGTGGGCCTGGCGCGCCTGGGGCTCCCGCGGTGCGCAGACAGGCTGGCCGGCACCTACAGTGGAGGCAACAAGCGCAAGCTGGCCACGGCCGTGGCGCTGGTCGGGGATCCTGCCGTGGTCTTTCTGGTGCGTGGGGCAGGGTCTGGGGCGGGGCCAGGTCTGGGGCCGAGGCAGGACACGGCCTGGACATTTCCCCTTCCCAGGATGAGCCCACCACAGGCATGGACCCCAGCGCGCGGCGCTTCCTTTGGAACAGCCTTCTGGCCGTGGTGCGGGAGGGCCGCTCCGTGGTGCTCACCTCGCACAGGTGGTTGGCCCAGGCTCTGGGGAGAGAGGTGGCGCAGGTGCCAGGGAGAGGCTGTCCAGAGCGCAGGGTCACAGCGGATGGGAAGGTCCTGACCCCGGCGGGACGGGGAGGGTGGCGGGCCCAGGTGTAAGGACACACAGTGGTGGTTCCCAACCCCAGGAACAGAGCAGTTGGGGCCCAGTGACAATGTCCGGAAAAGGGTGGCGGGGAGGGTCCCGGAACCCTAACCCTAACCCTAACTCCACAGCATGGAGGAGTGCGAGGCCCTCTGCGCGCGCCTGGCCATCATGGTGAACGGGCGGTTCCGCTGCCTCGGCAGCGCGCAGCACCTCAAGCGCAGGTGAGTGAGTGTAGAGGCCTCTGGGCAGGTGGGATGAGTGTTCGTGTGGGACCGGCTAGGGGAGACCAGACCTGGAGCCAAGCGAGGCCGACGGCCTTAGCTGTGGAGTGGCAGGATGATGGCCCGCAAGCGGGACGAGGGGGGGCGGGACGCCGGGGGGGGGTGCCGAGGGCTGCAGGACGCGCGGCGGGACGCATCCGACTGGTGGGCATGCGCGGGTGTGGAAGGCGCCAGCAGAGGCCGCTGGGCCCTTGGGAATGGGGGAGGGCGGTGGTGGGCGTGGCCACGGTTCCGAGGAGGCGCTGCCTCCGCTGGTCGGAAGGGGAGCAGGGTCATCTGCTTGGGCGGCGCGAGTGCAGTAGAACGGCTAGGGCTTGCGGAGGGTGTGGGCCAGGGGCAGAGGTGGGAGGGTCGGTGGGGAGATGGTGCTGCAGAGGGGGCGGGGCGGGGGCGGGGAGTGTGTGGGACAGTGTGTCCCTGGGGGCCAGGGAGAAGCGGGGCTGGAAGCTCGCTGGCGTGGGCAGGCGCGCTGGGCTCGGCCGTGGCTCCGCCGGTAGCTTTGGCCCCACCCACTCCAGATTCGGTGCAGGCCATACACTGACCCTGAGGGTGCCTGAGGACCAGCGAGAGAGGGCAGTGGCCTTTGTGGTGGCAGCATTCCGGGGGGCTGAGCTGCGAGAAGCGCACGGAAGCCGCCTACGCTTCCAGCTGCCGCAGGGCGGGCGCTGCGCCCTGGCACACGTTTTTGGGGAGCTGGCAGCCCATGGTTCAGACCACGGCGTGGAGGACTTCTCTGTAAGCCAGACGACACTGGAGGAGGTGACCGCAGCATTGGGCTGGGGCTGGGGGAGGGGCTGGGGCCAGGGCCCTGGGCTGACAGCCCCTCCTGTCCCTTCCTGTCCCCTCTGTGCTGCCAGGTCTTCCTGCACTTCTCCAAGGACCAAGGGCAGCAGGAGGATGACCAGCAGGAGGGAGTGGGGGTGGGGCCTGCACTAGGTCCTGAGCCTCCCGAAGGCATCAGCCAGGCCCTGGAGGACGCCAGTGTGATGGAGACCGTCCTCTGAGCCTGCCTGCCCTGGGGGAGGGTGGGTGGCCCAGGAGCCCCTAGCCCCCGCTGCCCTGGAGCAAATAAAGAGAAGGCCGGAGAAAAGCTGTGTCCGTGTGGCAGGCTGCGCTGGATGAGGACCTGCGGGTGTGGCTTGTGTGAGCCACGTGCCCTGTGGGAGCCACTCAGTGCCTCTGGGGATCCCAGGCATGAGGCACGCACTCTGGGCCTCGGGAAGCTGGGTCACAGGCCCCCGGCTGCCTGCGGGTCTAGCCCTTAGGGGTGCTAATTGAGTGCCTGACCGTGGAGTTCAGGGAGGTCAGGGCCTGGGAATGTCCCTGGCAGCTCTGAGGAGGCTGGAGTACCAGCCTTTGCTACCAAGGGCCTATGTAACAGGTTGACCAGCTCTTCCAGACCCCTGCCAGCAGAGCAATGAATGGTGGACAGAAGGTCCCCAAAGGGTGCTTGGCTGGGCCTGCAGCTGGACCAGGGCCTGGAGAGCTGGACTTGGCTCCAGGGCTGTGGCCTTCCTGGCCTGTGCCTGAGAGCCACCCATCCCAACAGTGGTCAACGGGAGAGGGGGTAGAGGTGGGGCAGGTAAAGGGGTTGGGGCTTTTGGATCACCAGGAGAATCCGGAGAGGGGAGCAGACTGGGGAGGAGAAAGACCTCCGGCTGGGAGGGCCAGCTTGGAAGAGGACGGGGACCCCTGAGGGTGCCTGGTTCAGGCTGGGACCCGTTTTCTATGGGTGCACACCTCACCCCGCATATCCAGCGGTGGCCTGGGTGTTCTGAGGCAGCAGCTGTGGGCTGGGTACCTGGAAAGCAGGATGGGGGACATGGTGGAGAGCTGAGCTGAGGCCAGGGACCAGAAAAGTGGGGCAGGGGTACCCCTGCAGGCGGAGCAGGTGAGCTTGGGCAGTGCCTCCGTCTGCCTCTGGGTCTGAGGCTCCAGCCCTCTGCCTCGTCTACCTGGGCACCTGGGTGTGCGTAAAAGTCCCCAGCGTGTCCCGGGCACGCGGGTCTCTGCACTCCCACTGACGTCTGAATGGGTGTTTCCGACTTGAGGGTCAGGCCCCTGTGTTGCTGAGTGCGGCGCGATGCCCACTGGGGGCGCCTCACCACCCGCGCGGGAGCAGATGCCAGGCTCCTGAAAGAGGAAGCCGGGGCGGGGCGGCCTGCGACCTCCGACGCGCCCACTCCGCCGAGCGGCAGGCTGAGGCTGGGCAGAGTGGGCGGGTCTGGGGCGCCGCCCGCCAATGAGGGCCGCGCCTGTCACGTGGGCCTGACAGCTGGGGGGGGGCCGCGGCAATGTGGTCTTGAGGCGGCCAGCGCTAGGAGCTGCGTCTCCAAGACCCCCAGCCCGCCTGAGCCCGCCGGCCCCTGGGCCCGCCCGGGGAGCCCACCATGTTCTCCAGGAAGAAACGCGAGCTCATGAAAACCCCCTCCATCTCAAAAAAGAACCGGGCGGGAAGCCCCAGCCCGCAGCCCTCCGGGGTGAGTCCTGGCAGTGCAGTGGGGACCTAGAGGGACTTCGCGGGAGGCTAGGGCCGCGGCCCCTGGGCCTGGTGCAGCGCCTGCAATGGGGCACCCCCGCCAGCTACAGCCCCCACCGCGCTGGACAGCAGAGGTCCCCAAACACAGGCCAGAAACTGGGTATTCGGCTCATGGTAGGGGGCACTGGGATGGCCACCTCTCCTCATCCCCTCCAGGGCGAGTTGTGGGCCTCACTGGGTCCTTAGGGATGGTGCCAGAGTGGGGTGGGCCTGGACTCCGCAGGATGATGGCTCAGGCAATTTGGGGGCTTTGACTGCTGAAGGAGGGGAGGGCCCTGGTGCCAGGCTGGGTTGCAGCTTGCAGCAGACCGTCCAATGGGCTCCCTGCACACAGGGGTCTGGGCGGGGAGTGTCCCCAGGGCGGGCGGTTCTCTCTGAGCTTAGGGGTTTGGGGGCATCTGTCTCCAAGGCCTGGGGTATCCATAGGTCTCAGGGGTACAGAAAGCCAGAGGCATCTCCTCCGGAAAGCAGACACATCTGCAGGGCCGGGAGGGGCTCCCTGGCTGAGGGCCGTCTCTGGCACTCCCTACCCCCATCAGGAAGTGGGGTTCCCCTCCCCCAAGTGCCTCGGCAGGCCCCGCCCCTGGCTGTGGTTTGGGCAGGGACCGTTGTTTGTGAAAAGCTCCAGGGAAGAGGATGTTGGGTAACAGGTGGGGGGGGCAAGGTCCCAAATCTCAGCCCCCCTACCTCTGGCCTATGACCCCTGTAGATGAGCCTAAAGATTCTCCAGCACTTAGCCGGGCGTGGTGGCGCACGCCTGTAATCCAAGTGACTTGGGAGGCTGAGTCAGGAGGATCACCAGTTCAAAGCCAGCCTCAGCAACTTAGCGAGGCCCTAAGCAACTCAGTGAGACCCTGTCTCTAAATAAAACACAAAATAGGGCTGGGGATGTGGCTCAGTGGCCGAGTGTCCCTGAGTTCAATCCCTGGTTCCAAAAAAAAAAAAAAAAAAGATTCTCCAGCACCCTATTTCATTTCTGGGGGAAACTGAGGCAGTGTTAAGCCTGAAGCATCCTCTTTGCCCTCTGTCCCAACCCCCTAGGAGCTTCCCAAGAAAGACGGGGCCGACGTGGTGGTCCCTGGGCAGAGCCTGGAGCCCCCTGCTGTGTCCTCAGGGGTCAAGGCCACAGGCACGCTCAGGCGGCCCACCAGCCTAAGCCGCCACGCCAGTGCTGCTGGCTTCCCGCTCTCCGGTGCTGCCTCCTGGACACTAGGCAGGGGCTACCGAAGCCCCCTGACAGCTGCCAGCCCTGCCGAGCTGCCCGCAGAGGGGCCTGGCCCTGATGTGGTGGAGGACATCTCGAACCTGCTGGCCGATGTTGCCCGCTTCGCCGAGGGCCTTGAAAAGCTCAAGGATTGTGTGCTGCATGATGGTGAGAGCCCGCAGAGGCAGGAGGCCTGGGGGCAGCAGAGCTGCACCTGGGATCCGGGGGCCCTCAGGAGAGGAAGCAGGGAGCGGGTGGGGAGGCTCCAGATGGATTAGCTGCCTGGAGGTAGGACTGCCTGGAGGAGGCCATGACAACTAGGGTTCAGAGGGACCTGTAGGAGTTCGGTGACAAATAGGAGAGAAAAGCATTCCAGGGGAGGGAACATCATGTGCACAGGCTTAGCATCATGGAAGCAGGGGGTGCCTCAAAGGTGTGGGTGCCATGGTGTACCCACTGTGAGAACAGAGGCATGGGCATGGGTCTGAAGGACCCTGGACCTTACCCTGGAGGCAGCAGGGAGCCATAGAAGGTGTTAGTGAAGCCGGGCGCAGTGGCGCACGCCTGTAATCCCATCACCTGGGAGGCTGAGGCAGGAGGATCGCGAGTTCAAAGTCAGCCTCAGCAACTTAGCGAGGCCCTAAGCAACTCAGTGAGACCCTGTCTCTAAATAAAATACAAAATAGGGCTGGGGGTGTGGCTCAGTGGCGGAGTGCCCCTGGGTTCAATCCCCTGTACCCCCTCCCCCCAAAAAAGAAGGTTTAGTGAAGAGGAGGGGCAGGGTCCATCTGCATTTTGGAACACTGTGGACTGGTGGGCGGAGGTCTGCGTGGAGAGCCTGTGGGGCGCATGAAGGTAACCGGAGGTGCTGGCGGTGAGGCCCGCGCGATAGCAGTTCCGTTTTCTCCACGCGGCCCCTGACAGCCCGCTTCCTGTCGTTATTTTCATCTGCTTCCTGTTTGTCCCTGGCAGCTCAGGCGGGCACCTCAACCCGGGGCGGGCACAGCACCTCGTGCACCATCTTCAGCCTCCACAGGGGACTGCAGTGCCAGGGCCCTGCGAGCGCCCTGACCTGCTTCCCCAAGCGGCCCATGCCAAAGACGAGGACGCCTAAGTTCCAGCAGGCTCTTTCTGGGCCCTGCTGGGAAGGGTTGGAGCCAGCGGGTTATCTAGTCCCAGGGGCGGAGGCCAGAGCCGGTTTCCTGGGGAAACCCTAATCTCGGTTCCTTTCCGATCCTGGCGCTTCCTTGGAGGCCGGGCCTGGGCAGGGTGCTGCCCGGGACGTCTTGCAGACTCACAACTCACTGCGTGCACCGTGCTCCTCAGGCGCTCACCGCGTGGGGATGAACAGCGCGCAAAGGATGGGGGTTGGCGTCCCGGGGCGCCCCTGCCGGCCGGCTGGCCGGAGACCCTGGGCTAGCCACTGCCCCGTCTGGGGTTCAGGCGCCGGGTTTGTAAAACGGGCAAAGACCCAGGTCCCGTGGGATCATTAGCGCGACAGCCGCCAGAGTAGTCTTTGCACACGGAGACTGTAGTGTGGCTCACAACACAGCCCACGTGGCCCTGCCAGCCCTGACCGAGCCTCCTCGCGCCTGGGCTTCTTCTGAACCTCGGTTTCCACATCCGACCTGGACCTCCCTTCTTAAAACCTCGCAGTCTCACAGTCTAGCCTCCCGCGCGCGGCGCTGCACTTAGCCCGGAGCCAAGGACCTTGACAAGTCCCGCTGGTCGCAGGGGCGGGGTTCTCCTCTGCGGGGCGGGGCCTCCAGGCCAGCCACGGCCGCTTTGGCCACTGGCCAGTCACTGAGACCCCAACCAGATAGGCGGCTCCCCGGCGGGCGGGGGCGCGCTCCCAGTCCCGGGGCCCTGACTGGCACGCGATGCGCATCTGCCGGACCGTGACCCAGCGCTGCTGCCGAGCGGGGCCCCGAGGTGAGGGGGCAGTGCCAAGCGCAAGGTCCCCCGCACGTGGCGCTCCCAACATTGGGCCGGCCGGGGACGCACGGCTGCCGGGCACTTGCCTTGGCCGTGCCAACCTGGCACCTCAGCGCTTTGCAGGTCCCCTGCCTGCAGCCGGCTTCCCGGGTGGGGGTGCTGCGGGCACGCTGGTGGCCCAGGCCCTGAGGGGCGGGCCGCGCGGAAGGAATGTGTGTCTGGGGGAGGGGCGTGACCTTCCCTGCCGGTGCCCTGCGTCCCTGCGGGCCACTGCTTGGTCTGTGGCCCAGGGGCCAAGCGATCTCCCCGGAATGACGTCCACCGGGCTGAGAAGGGAGGGCAGCTTCAGACTTCGCTTGGCTCTTGGGCACCCTCCCCACCAGGTCCTCTCCCAGATCTCCTGTCGGTCATTCTACCTTCCAGGAATCCCTGCGGCTTCGTTTCTGAGAGTGCACTTCGTCCTCGCTCTGCCCGTCGGCACCCACCCTTCTTTGTTTCTTTTCCTGGGTGGAGAGGGTTTGGGCATGGAACCAAACTCGGGAAGCCCAGCAAGCTAGGCAAGGGTCCACCACGGACCCACATTCCCCAGCTCCCCATTTTTATAAAACTCTTAATATTTAGAACATTTCCGGAGGGCATTTGTTACCTCCCAACACCCCACGAGTTCCCCACGCCCTTGGCTCCTAGGTGCCCAGGAAGCAAAGCCAGGCAGGGTGCTTGGCCTCAGTGTCCTGACGATGGTGGCGCCCCCTGCAGCCGCTGCCAGGATGTGCGCAGTGGGGGTTGTGTCCAGGCAGGCTGGAGGGCAGGAAGGAGCCAGGGGCTTCGTGGAGGAGGAGGGGCCAGGACTTGGGCTTGGACACCAGGTGTTCGTTTTCTGGCGTGTCAAAGAGTTCTGAGGGGCTGGGGTCGTGGCTCAGTGGTGGAGCGCTTGCCTGGCACATGTGAGGCACTGGGTTTGATGCTCAGCACCACATAAAAATAAATCAAGAAAATAAAGGTATTGTGTCCATCTACAACTAAAAATATAATTAAGGGCTGGGGATAAAGCTCGGCTGGTAGAGTGCTAGCCTTGCATGCACGTGGCCCTGGGCTCAGTCCCCATGCACACGGCCCTGGGCTCAGTCCCCAGCGCTAAAACAAACAAAATGTACAAATACAGAGAGAGAGAGAGAGAGAGAGAGAGAAAGAGAGATAATTTTTAAAAGAAAGAGAGGGAGAGTTCTGAGCAAAAGGGAATGTCTAGGTCAAGGCTGAGCCTTTGCTGACCTGGCCGGGAGCTCAGAGAGGGACAGTCGCCCTCCTTGGGTCTCGCAGCTGCCCTCTGCCTCAGTGTCCCCGCCAGGGGACAGGAACTGTGAGGAAGTGGCAGACTCCCTGGGACTGGGCCCCTCCTTTCCTGCTCACACCCCTCTGACCAGCAGAACTCCTGGAGGCCCGCCGGCCGCTGGCCCACGAGTGCCTGGGTGAGGCCCTGCGAGTGATGCGCCAGGTCATCTCCAAGTACCCACTGCTGAACACCGTGGAGACGCTCACCGCGGCCGGCACCCTCATCGCCAAGGTCAAAGGTCAGCAGCCAGGCAGGGCCCCCCCGGAGCTGGCCACGAGGCAGGACTTCCAGAGGATGGGTTACTTGAGGGGGTTCTGAACCATGTGTACGAGTTTGACAGGAAGGACTGCCCCCTGATGCTCGGGCTGCGGGCACCGGTCAGTCAGTCAGGGACCATGGCCCTGGGCGCCCTCTGTGTTGCAGCCTTCCACTACGAGTGCAACAGCGAGTCGGACAAGAGGGAGTTTGAGAAGGCCCTGGAGACCATGGCAGTGTCCTTCAGCAGCACGTGAGCTCGGGCGGTGGGGCGGGGTGGGGTGGGGTGCCCAGGGGCTTGGGGTGCTTACCCTCTGGCCCTGCAGCGTGTCCGAGTTCCTCATGGGCGAAGTGGACAGCAGCACGCTCCTGGCAGTGCCCCCCGGGGACCCCAGCCAGGTGAGCATGGGGCTGGGCAGCGCATCCAGCCAGTGCGCTCTCCGCGGGCGTCCCCAGGGCCTCACCTGCGCCCCCTCCTCCCAGGCCATGGAGAACCTGTACGGACAGGGCGGCGAGGGCCCCCAGCCGGGCGCTGAGGACTGTGAGGAAGGTGAGCGGCCGGGTCCCAGGGCAGGCGCTGGTGGACCGGGGAGGGGTGGGGGGGCAGGTGGCCAGGTGGCTGAGCAGGTGCCCCGCAGGCTGCCCGCCCCCCGAGGAAGTGGACGTGCTGCTGCAGCGCTGTGAGGGCGGCGTGGACGCGGCGCTGCACTACGCCAAGAGCATGGCCAAGTACATGAAGGACCTCACTGGCTACCTGGAGAGGCGGACGGCGCTGGGTGAGGGCCGCGGGTCTGGCCGGAGGGGCCCGGGGCCAGGTGTGGCTGGTGCGGGTCTCACACTGGGCACCTTGCACCCCTGCAGAGATGGAGTTTTCCAAAGGGCTGCAGAAGATCGTCCACCACTGCAGACAGAGCGTCATGCACGAGGTGGGCACCGGCCGCGCGCGGGGCTTCCCTTCCGTACCACAGCAGCTGAGGGGCTGCGGGGACCCTGGGAGACGGCCTGTGCCGTCCTTTCCACCCCAGTGACGGGCCCCACCCCGCAGCCCCACATGCCCCTCCTGTCCATCTACTCGCTGGCCCTGGAGCAGGACCTGGAGTTTGGCCACGGCATGGCGCAGGCAGTGGGCACGCTGCAGACCCAAACCTTCGTGCAGGTGGGTTGGGCTTCCGGGTGGGCTGGCTCAGGGCCTAGCCTGGCCTCCCACCGATGGCTCATCTCTCCCCAGCCCCTGACCCTGCGGCGGCTGGAGCATGAGCGGCGCAGGAAGGAGATCAAGGAGTCCTGGCATCGTGCGCAGAGGAAGCTGGTAGGGCAGCAGGCGTGTGACCCTGCTTTCGTGCAACCCCGCGGCCTGCGCTGGCGCAGCGGACTCCCCGGCTGCACGTGCGCCCCCCTCAGCTCTACTGCGCATGCGCCGATCGCAGCGGGCTCAGGGGTCCTCTGGCCGTCAGGCCCCAGCAGCGCCCAGGACTCAGGCCCCCAGCTCCCCTGTGCCGGCTGCGGGTGGTTCAGAAATGGGCAGAAACGGTGTCTCCCCAGGCTGCGGGAGCAGGTCCCAGGAGGCAGGGAGGCTGAGGCCCAGCCACTCAGGTCCCGCGCAGCTCCAGGTCCTGGGGTTTTCTCCCCACTTCTCCTTTGGGTGGCTCCAGAGACACCGGGACTGTCGCTTGGCTTTTTAGCTGAGTTGGCGGAGGGTAGGGAGAGAAGCCCCTTCCTGGCTGCTTCCAGCACGTACCAGCCAACCCTGGCAGATCTGCAGCCCCGGCGACCAGCTGGGCACCTGTCTCCACTGACCCCTGTCCTGAGAGGCTCGAGCTGCAGCCTCGTCAGCTCCTGGGCACTCAGCTGAGGCTTGTCGCTTGTCTGTGGAATTGGCAGTGGCTGTAACAAACGTCACAGGGAAGACAAGCCTGCAGCCCACCTCCAGAGCTCGCGAGGGTTTATTTCAGATCAGTGCCCCTGAACGCATGGGTGAGGAAGTGCCCGTGGGAGCTTCCTGCTACCCCATGGCCGTGCTTTTCAGTTCTTGTGGACCCTCAGGTTATGACCTTATCTTGGTCTGGATCAGACAGAGGCTTACTTCTTATTGGTTTGACAGAGCTCTTTACATATGGGAGAACTCAGACCCCAACACAGTGAGTTAGAGACTCCTCTTACCTGACTTTATCATTTGACCTTTTTTTTTGTTAATTTCTTTTTGGTGCTGGGGATTGAATCCAGGGGTACTTCACCCCTGAACTACATCCCCCGTCCCATTTATTTATTTCTTTTTAAAAGTGTATATACAATTTATTTCATTAAAGATTAACTGAAGCTGGGTGCTGTGGCCATGCCTGTAATCCCAGAGGCTTGGGAGGCTGAGGCAGGAGGATTGAGTTCATAGCCAGACTCAGCAAAAGTGAGGGGCTAAGCCACTCAGTGAGGCCCTGTCTCTAAATTGGGGATGTGGCTTAGTGGTTGAGTGCCCTTGAGTTCAATCCTCAGTACCCCACCCCACAAAGAAAAAGACTAGCCATGAACTGAACGTATGCCTAAAATTTAAACTCATTTAGTCATGTGAATTTAAAGCCACCAGTTAGGAAGATGGATTGGTTCTCTGAAGCTTTAAAACAAAGTGTCGCCGGGCGTGGTGGCGCACGCCTGTAATCCCAGCACTTGGGAGGCTGAGGCAGGAGGATCGCGAGTTCAAAGCCAGCCTCAGTAACTTAGCGAGGCCCTAAGCAATTCAGTGAGACCCTGTCTCTAAATAAAATACAAAATAGGGCTGGGGATGTGGCTCAGTGGCCGAGTGCCCCTGAGTTCAGTCCCTGGTTCCAAAAAAAAAAAAGTGTCTTCTCCCCTCCTGGCTGATGCCCGTTGCTCTGGACATTTTTATTTTTCAAAATAGAGCAGCTCCTTCTCTCCTCTGAGTTAACCTTCCTGGGGGCACTTTCCCCAGCCCTTTGTAAGTGTTAGTTTTTCAGAGAAGGTCTTGCCAACTCACTGAGTTGCTGAGGCTGGCCGCCCTGAACTTGCATCCTCCCGCCTCAGTCTCCTGAGTCGCTGGGGTCATGAGTGTGGCTGCCACACTTGGCTTGACATTTTTTTTTTTTTTTTTTTTGGAACCAGGGGTGGGAACTGGGGGACCCGGGCCCAGGGCCCCACCCCCCCCCCCTTTTTTGTATTTTTTTTAAAGACAGGGTCTCACTGAGTTGGTTAGGGCCTCGCTAAGTTGCTGAGGCTGGCTTTGAACTCGCGATCCTCCTGACTCAGCCTCCCAAGTCGCTTGGATTACAGGCGTGCGCCACCATGCCCGGCGGCTTGCCATTCTTTCTTCTTTCAGTCTCTCTGTGGGTTGCTGTGGATCCAGGACCTCCGAGTGCCAGGCGCACTCTGACCCCTGGGCCACGCCCTCAGGCCTCGCCTCCTTACTTGGCCTACTGTGCCTGTTTGGCAGGAAGGAGCCCCGGCTGCAGCTGGTTGGAGTGGTCCGTATGTGCTTCGCAGGACTGAACCAGGAGTGCTGTGTCACTGGGCCACCTCCCCAGCCCTGTTTCCATTTTATTTTGAGACAGGGTCTCACTAAGTTGCCCAGGCTGGCCTGGAACTTGTGATCCTCCTGCCTCAGCCTCCCTAGCAGCTGGGTGACAGATAGGCATCCACAGTTCTGGCTTTTTACATGAGTTTGTGTCACCCATCAAAAGGGCTTCCCCACTCATGGTTATTTTGGTATTCTCGATGTTGGGCCTCTGATGGTTTGGGTGAGTCCTCCTGGCTGCCCAAGGTGTCTGGCTTCCTGCCAGCCTGCTGCTCCTGGGCCTCCTGCCTGGGCCTCTGCTCAGTGCCTGCAGTGCCCTGGTGCACATCCCTGAGGGATCTGGTTGCAGGTGTCACCTCAGATCCTGCCGCCATTGGGCAGGGGACCAGTGTGTGCCAGATGGGACGTGGGTTCCTGGGTGCCAGAGATGGGGCTGGGGAAGAAGGGGCAGCAGCCAGGGCTGGAGGGGAGGTGGGACCTGGCGCGTCTTGCCCTCCCACCACCGCAGCAGGAGGCGGAGGCCAACCTACGCAAGGCCAAGCAGGGCTACGTGCAGCGCTGCGAGGACCACGACAAGGCCCGCTTCCTGGTGGCCAAGGCGGAGGAGGAACAGGCCAGCGCGGGGCCTGGGGCGGGCAGTGCGGCCTCCAAGGCCCTGGACAAGCGGCGGCGACTGGAGGAGGAAGCCAAGAACAAGGTGAGGGCAGGAGGGGAGCAGAGGGCCCGGCAGGAGGAGGCCCGGCGCAGTGAGGCGGCGGGCGGGGCCTCGGCTGAGGGCTGAGCCCGGGCTGAGCCCCCACCTGCCCCCTCCCCACCCCAGGCGGAGGAAGCCATGGCCACCTATCGCACCTGCGTGGCGGATGCCAAGACGCAGAAGCAGGAACTGGAGGACACCAAGGTGACGGCGCTGCGGCAGATCCAGGAGGTCATCCGCCAGAGCGACCAGACCATCAAGTCGGTGCGTGCGCGCGCGCGCGCGGGTCCGGGGGCCGCGGGAGGCCACAGCGTCGGCCGCCCTGACCTGGCCGTGTGCCCCGCAGGCCACCATCTCCTACTACCAGCTGATGCACATGCAGACGGCGCCGCTGCCCGTGCACTTCCAGATGCTGTGCGAGAGCAGCAAGCTCTACGACCCCGGCCAGCAGTACGCCTCCCACGTGCGCCAGCTGCAGCGCGGCGAGGAGCCCGACGTGCGCTACGACTTCGAGCCCCACGTCTCCTCCAACTCCTGGTACCCGCCCGCCCAGCTTCCCACCTGGAGCGGGCCGACTGCCGCGCGGCCCCCTGCCACCCTCCCCCTCCCCCTCCCCCCAGGTCTCCCGTCCTGCGCGCTCGGAAGGGCAGCTTCAATGTCGGGGATGCAGCGGGGGCAGAGACCACGAGCAGCACCCCAGAGGAAGGTGCGCCCAACGAGGGGGCGCCTGCCAAGGAGCCCAGGGGTGAGTGCCTGGCAAGATCGAGGGGTCGCTGGCGCCTGAGGCTGCCTGAGGCCCACACTGGACACACCTCCTTCTTCCCCAGGGTCTCGGGGACACCAGGCGCACAAGTCCTGGCCCATCTCCATCTCAGACGTGGACAGGAGTCTGGACCCCAGCCCTGGCTCAGGTGAGGCCTGGGGCCTGCCCAGAGGGCTGGGGCAGGGAGCTGCCCATCCATCCTGGCTCAGGAAGCCTGACCGCCCTGTGTCCCACTTAGAGGACTTTAAGAAGTTTGAGCGACTGTCATCCAGTGGCACCATGTCACCCAGTGAGGAGCTGGTGGACCAGGAGGGTGGCACAGAGGCGTCTGCCTTTGAGCAGGGTGAGGAGCTGTGGCCCAGGCAGGGAGGGAGGGAGAGCGCTTGGACACCGTCTGGTTGGCCCCCAGCCTCTGAGACACTGGCTGCCTCTCACCCCCAGCTGACCTCAATGGCATGGCGCCTGAGCTCCCGGTGGCTGTGCTCAGCGGGCCTTTTCGCAACGTTGGGCTGTCCAAGGCTGCCCGGACCCACCGGCTGCGGAAGCTCCGCACGCCTGCCAAGTGCAGGGAATGCAACAGCTACGTGTACTTCCAAGGAGCCGAGTGCGAGGAGGTGCGAGGGCCACTGTGCGCTGGCCGGGCTGTGGGGAGGAAGTGCAGGGGGGTGGACATGCCAGAAGTGGACAGGGTATCTCAGGTTGTGAGAACCAGTGTTGAAACCCTGGGCTGTGGCAGAAAACCATGGGGTTGAAAGGAGGCAGGAGGGGGGCTCAGAAGCACCATGTTCCTGTCAGTCACCGTGGCACACACCTGTGATCCCAGCAAGTCAGGAGGCTGAGGCAGGAGGATGGCAAGTTCAAAGGCAGCCTCAGAAGTTTAGCCAGACCCTTTCTCAAAATTAAAAATAAACAGGGCTGGGGTGTGGCTCAGTGGTAGAGCACCCCTGGGTTCAATCCCTAGTACTGGGCGGGGGGAGAAGAAGAAAGAAAGAGAGAAACCCAAACTCAAACCCCAAGCAGCACCAGTGTGTGCCCAGGAGGGGCGTCAGCCTCCAGGAGCAGGTCTGGCCTGTGCCTCAGGGGGTGTCGTGGGGTTGTGAGGCCTCAGGGAGGAGGGTCAGGTGGAGTCTGGCCTGTCCTGGGTGGGTGTGCAGCAGGGCTGAGGCTCACTACTTGCCGACCCCCAGTGCTGCCTGGCCTGCCACAAGAAGTGCCTGGAGACCCTGGCCATCCAGTGCGGCCACAAGAAGCTGCAGGGCCGCCTGCAGCTCTTCGGCCAGGACTTCGGCCAGGCAGCCCGCAGCAGCCCGGATGGTGTGCCTTTCATCGTCAAGAAGTGCGTCTGCGAGATCGAAAGGCGTGCGCTGCGCACCAAGGTGTGTCTCTGGGGTCTGGCGGGGTTCCCGGGTCCTGGGAGGGTGGGCAGAGGCTGACCTGCGGCCCCGCAGGGCATCTACCGGCTCAATGGGGTGAAGACGCGTGTGGAGAAGCTGTGCCAGGCCTTCGAGGCCGGCAAGGAACTGGTGGAGCTGTCGCAGGCCTTACCCCACGACATCAGCAACGTCCTCAAGCTCTACCTGCGCCAGGTGAGGCGAACTGGAGGTGGGCAAGCACAGATGCAGAGGTGGAGCAGTGGGAGGGGCGCGGCCCCGGCAGGTGCTGCAGGGGGTGGGGCCCTAACGTGGCGGGCGTGGCCAGAGCGTGTAGGGGCGTGGCCGCAGGTACTCTCCGGAGTGCGATAGGGGGCGGAGTCAGTTGCTGCAGTGGGTGGGGCCCGGTGTGGTTGGGCGTGGCTATAGCAGCGCCCTGACTCTGGTCGGGACGCATCTGCCCGCAGCTGCCGGAGCCTCTCATCTCCTTCCGCCTATACCACGAGCTCGTGGGGCTGGCCAAGGACAGCCTGAAGGCGGAGGCTGAGGCCAAGGCGGCGTCCCGCGGCCGGCAGGACGGGTGTGAGGGCGAGGCGGCGGTGGCGGTGATGGTGGGCCGCCTGCGGGAGCTCCTGCGGGACCTGCCGACTGAGAACCGGGCAACGCTGCAGTACCTGCTGAGGCACCTGCGCAGGTAGGGCGCAGGGCTGGGTCGGGGGCAGGGGCTCCACAGGCCGCTCACGCACCCTGTGCCCTCTGCCCCAGGATAGTGGAGGTGGAGCAGGACAACAAGATGACTCCAGGGAACCTGGGCATCGTGTTTGGGCCCACGCTGCTGCGACCGAGACCCACGGAGGCCACCGTCTCCCTCTCCTCTCTGGTGGACTACCCCCACCAGGCGCGTGTCATCGAGACGCTCATTGTCCACTACAGCCTGGTCTTCGAGGAGGAGCCCGAGGAGGCACCCGGGTGCCAGGTGAGGCATGGGTCTGAGCCCCAGGAGGGTGTGGTGTGCAAGCAGGAGGAAGATGGCACTGGGAAGCCCTCGCTGGGGACAGAGCAGCCAGGGCCTTTTGGACAGAGACGGCATGAGGTGTGCCCGAGTCCTGGGGCACGGTGCCTGGGCAGAGGCTCCACTGGCCTCACCCTCCTCCTGGTCACTGCCTGTACTTCGCTGCCTCCAGCAGCCTGGTTTTGGTTTCTGGGAGTTCGTTCCTTTTCCTAGCAGCTCCCTTTCTTTTCTCCAAGTCCTCTGTGCATTTCTTCACCTGTCTCCCGGTGTCCCTTGGTGTTCCTGAGTTTTCTCCTGCCCCACCAGCCTCGGTGACTCCGAGAGCCGGGGACCCCGAGGTTCACAGCCTGCACTGCAGCTCAGGATGGGGGCCAGGGCTCTGTGGCTCCGATGCTGGCGTGTACCAGGCCTGGCCCATCTGGCAGAGCCGTCCACCCTGAGTGGGCTGGGGGACAGGAGTGCGGTGGCAGTTTCAGGACAGGGCCTGTCTGCACAAGCTGTGGGAGCCACCTGGAGCCACAGCCTCAGGGCAGCAGTCCACAGTTCAGGGTCTGGGGCTGCTGGAGCTGCAGCCTCCCTGACTCCCTCCCCGCCTCCCCAGGATGGGCCCCCCAGTCAACGGGCTGAGGTGGTGGTCCCCATGGCCTACCTGGAGGCTGAAGAGGAATCTACCTGCGCCCTGCAGGAGGAGGTGGACGACGGGGGCCAAGGTGAGTGGGGCTGGTGCCCGTGGGCACGTGGGCACGATGGACCCTGGTGTGCACCGGGGCAGGTCGGCGGCTGGTGTCTGAGACGGCAGGTTCTGTGGGGTTGTCTGCCGCACTTTCCTTTAAAGTGTTCTGAACAGTCAACGGTGACCTTCCAAGGTGGCCGTCTGCACCAAGGAATGGCCACAGTGATCCACACCCACAGGCCTTGAGACTCCAAGGCACCAGCGTCAGGCCAGCCGAGTGCTTCCCCTGAGGGAGCGTGGGGTCCAGGAGAGGAAGCAGGCTGGGGTGGGGCCCCGGGATGGCTCAGGTCGGGATGTCCCAGTGTCCCCTCTGTCCGGCTCTCCCAGAATCCCGAGTTGCATCCAACGATTCTGACTCGGAGCTGGAGGAGGCCTCCGACCCCTTGTCCTCGTCGGATGCCAGCGCCCTGCACCGCCTCAGCTTCCTGGAAAAGGAGGGTGAGGCCAGCCTGGAGGAGGGCCCCCGAAGCCGCAGCGGCAGCGAGGGCCAGCTGGGGGAGGAGGACGAGGATGAGCAGGTGCCGCGGCTCGCGACCTACAACACCAACCAGTCCAACAGCGTGGCACAGGCCCGGCTGCCCACCGTGAGGCTGCGTGGCTGGCGGGTGGCAGCAGGCGGCGGCTGGGAATGGCCAGAGTTGGTCTGAGCAGGCAGTGGGTGGGGACCGTTGCTGGCTTCTCTCGCTGGCCTTTGCCTCCTGGGGCCATCTGGGTCTCGAGCTCAGCTAACCACGCAGGCCTGGGTCATGGGTGAGAGTGGCCGCACTGGCATGGTCCTGGAGGCTGGCAATGCAGCCTCCTCCCTGCAGCTTCCCACCGGTGGCGCCTGGTGCAGCCGTGTCTGCCTGCGGTTCCGCCACAGCTGGGCAGGTCCCAGCTGAGCCGAGCTGAGACCTTTGCTTCAGGTGAAGCTGCCTGGCCTTTGGTTGGCCCACAGGGCTCTACGGGTGGGGCAGCCCTGTCCTGTGAGTCCCCTTGCTGCCCCGAGCTCTCGGTCATTCCTCGGGACGTGGGCCCTGTACTGCTCTCTGCTCACTGCTGCAGGGCTGAGGCCATTCTGGGCGCTGTGGAACTGGGGTGCACTGAAGCCCAGCTGGGGTCGGGAGGGCCAGGCTCTGGCTTTGGGACCTGATCACTTTTCCAGAACACTGTGCACACCTCGGGTCCAGAACACCCAGGTCTAGGTACCCTGCAGTCTCTCACAGGCCACCACATACGTCTTCAAAATGTACATGTTTTGCTTAAAATAAATTTTGATCTGGTCCATTTGCTGTGACTCCTGGGGAAGGGGAGGGGTGGGCCATAGGCCTGTGGCATGTCCTCAGCTTCCTTGTGGAGGAGGGCCACAGGGAGGTCCCCCCGAGAGCCCTGGAGGTGTGGCGAGCGGGTGGTCCTGGAGGCAGCCCACAGCTTAGGGATGGCCTGCAGAGCTGCCCACATGGAGGACATGTTGGGCCTCAAGGTCCCTTGGCCAGCCCCACACGGCTGTCAGGGGCCAGCAGTCCAGCACCGCGGTTCATACTCTGAATCCAGAGATCACACACACTAAGCCTGCTCTCTGCCAGAGCCAGTGGGCAGTGGCCACCGTCCACCCGCTTCTTGGTCCTGCCCCTCACCTGAGGGGTGGTTCCCAGGGGCCCCTGGCCATGCCTCACCTCAGGCCCAGATCCTGGGCGGGCAAGCCTTGGCTTCAGGCTGGGAGTTGGGCAGAATCCACATCCAGCAGCTGGTGGGGAGGCAGCCTTCCCTTCCCACCCAACACTGGCTGCCAGGAACCTGCAGCAGCCCACAGAGCCGCCTCCAGGGCACAGGGCAGGCGGCAGGCTGGGGTCCAGGCCGCAGGTCATGTCAAGCGAGAGGGCCCAACTGGCCCACAAGGCCAGAAGCATTTCCTGTGGCCCTTTACGGAGCCTAGTGAGCCGGAGCCAGACCCCAGGGCCTAGACAAGCAGCCACCCTGAGATGCCCCACCCACCTTCTCTAGCGGGTATCCAGGCACGTCCAGTGGCTGACCGGCACCATCTCGGCTGGAGTAAGTGTAGAGATGTTGTCCACCACTCACCCCTGGAATGTTCCACCTTCCCAGACTCAAACTGCCTCCCAGCGCCTGACCCCCCCACCACTTCCAGCTTCTGGACCTGGGGCTCCATAGTTCTTCCTGTTGGCACACTAGAAGGCTAAAAGCCTCAATCACCCCAGAAAAGAGGACACCTCAAAACATGGACCCTGTGTCTGAGTTTCACATGAATAGGGTGCCTCTGACGGACAGGTCCAAACCCCCTCCGTCCAGGGCAGTTAAGCCCGGTATACAATGCCCAGAGTGAGTTCCAGATGTACGGAAGGCCCACTTGTAAACTCTGGAACCCTCCATGGGTATTTAGGGGCCATGAAAAAAAGGTTTTGCAGGGGGGTCTGGGGAGGTAGCTCAGTGGGTAGAGTGCCTGCCTCGCAAGCACAAGGTCCTGGGTTCAATCCCCAGCACCGCAAAAAAAAGAGGGAAAAAAAAAAAAAAAAGGTTCTGCAAATGTTGAATCTGGCGAGGAACTAAAATTGACAAAAACAAAGCCCCAAGACACACTTCACACCCACCCAGACAGCAGCAGGGGGACGTAAGGAAGAGGCACCAGGAAGCAGGGCCAGGTGCAGCCCGGGCTAAACGGCTGCGCAGCCACTCCTGGTGCACGTCCCAGAGCAGCCACAGCCTCTCACCGCAGCCCCGTGCTGCAGCAGCCCAAGGGCAATGTCCCCAGGTGAAGGGACACGCAGCCTGGTCCATCTACCTGGAGCGTCCCTCAGCCACCAGCAGGAGCGAGGTGATACAGGAGGACCTGAGGACCTCGTGCTCAGAGCCAGACGCACAAGGCCACAGTGCATGACCCAGTGACGGTCATCCAGGACAGAGGACCCCAAGGACTGGGGAGTCCAGAGTTGGGATGTGGACCCGCGGGTGTAGGGCTGGAGCGACAGCTGTTTCAAAACGAGACACAGGTGGTGCTGGCACACAAGGCACTGAATCCACTGCCTGCAGCTGGCGCCTCAGCGCAGGGCCCGTGCTTGGCACGCGTCAGCCCCGGTCTGACCAGAGTGACCAGAGCGACCAGGGCCTGAGCAGGAAGGCCGACAGATGCCTGCTTGTCACCAGGCAGGCTCACGCTGCTCAGGAGCCACAACAGGTACAGAGTGGCACAGGGGCGGGCGCAGGGGACACCTGCCCCAGACTGCTGCCAGAGCAAGGCTGCCCACGCAGACCTTGGGATTCACCTTGGATCTTCAAAAGAGCAAATCCACTTACTCAAAATACCCTTTATTTTAAACCAGGCAGAATTCTCTGACCACTGAGACCCCCAAGGAGCTAGCCATGGCCTCGCACCAGCAGGCAGCGATGGAGGCAGGGAGGCGTCGGGGGGCTCAGCCTGGCTGAGGGCTGCACAACAGGACACAGCCTGGAGAAGCAGGCCTAGCCCTCCACAGGGGAGCCAGGGTCACGTCCCTCCTGAGTCAGGGGCCAGCCAGGCCAGAGGAGTCCTTGCCCAGGAAAGCTGAACCACAGTAGAAGTTGCCCTCAGCAGTGGCGGATAAGGGTGGGTCCCTGCAGGCAGGCGGGCTGTCCATCTAACAGTGGTCACTTCCCCTGTGCCACCTCGGAGCCTGGGCATGGAGGAGCAGGGCAGCGTGAAGCAGGCACCTGGACAGTGAGCCCCGTGCAGCACAGGAGACTGCTCGGCAGGAGCGGGCGGTCGGGCCTGAGCCATGAGCACGTGGACAGGAAGCCTGGGCAAGCCCAGGAGGCCCCTGCCGGTCCCAGCGCTGCCCTCCCAGCTCTGGGTGCACTTGGGGTGGGTCTGAAGTCACCCTCCTGGTGGGATTCCCAACCCCTCCTGACCAGCTCTGCCTCTCACCTGCCTACAGTGGACAGGTCGGGAGGAAAGGGATGTGGGAGTATCGCCCCTGAATTCCTGGGCACATGGGGCAGCAGGAGCCGCAGGGCACAGGCCCAGGTGGGGTCTGGCATCTCCTGGGGAATAGCGGGCGGCCCAAGAGGGGCTGCCCTGGGGGCCCAGCCAGTTAGTCCCAGGACAGAGCCACAGCCTTCCTGGAGGCCAGCACAGGGAGAGCACCCGCCTCTGACCACTCCCACCAGTCTCACCTGCAGGGTGGCTACTGCACCAGGCGGTAGGTGATGTACCTGCCCGCTGTCTCGCTGGGCCGGATGATCTTCACCACCTGCAGAAGAACAGGCAGGAGCTGGGGCCAGCGGTGCCTCACCACGGCTGCACCGGGCGGCACCAGGTGGTGGGCAGGGCAATGCCTGCCGAAGAGCCTGGGAGCCGCTCTTCCTGGCCCAGCTTCTGTGGCTTTAAAGGGGTGTGGGAGCTGGGGAGGAAGCTCAGTGGTGGGCGCTTGCCTGGCATGTGCGAGGCCCTGGGCTTGACCCTCAGCATCACAAATGAGTGGACGAATGGATAGAATGAAAGATTCACTAACAACTAAAACAATACCTAAGAAAAAGGAGCGGGGGTCTGACCCTTCCAGGCTACAGGGTCTTGGGCGTGGGAGGGAAAAGCTGTGTCCCTGGCAGGCGGGTCAGAGCAGCGCTGGAGGCCTTCCTGCTCCTGTGGGGCCTCACCTGCCCTCGCTTTATCCCAAAGTAGCGGGCCACAGGGTCTCCCGCCTGGATCCTGGGCAGCTGGTTCTCTCGGAGTTTGCTGGAAAGCAAGTCAAGGAAAAGGCCAGGCAGGGCCATCGGGGTTGGGGTGGGACTCCAGGAGCCAGGTGGGGGTGGGGGGCGCCAGAAGGATACTACCGGGCCAGCAGCTCAGTCACTTCCTCCTTGGTCATGACCACATGCTCTGGGACCAGCTGCAGAGAGGAGCCCACAAGTCACAGGGCTGCCCGACTCCAAGGCCCTGGCGGGCACCATCCCCTCAGGTGCTCATGGGGTGCTGGCCAAGGTCCCAGACAAACCCCACCACCACCCTGACCACCTAGGGAGGGGTGCAAGCCCACACTGAAGCTGTGGGCCATCTGGGAAATGGCCACTGCATTACAGTCTCTCTGCCCTACTGGGGACCCCAGGAAGGACGGAGGTCCCTGCTCCCAACCCTGATCAGGTGCCCGGGTGCGGTGGCCACTGTGGGCAGGCCTCACTGTGGGCTGCCCGCTTGCCTTTCCCCACGCCTGCCACCAGGCCACCTCCTGCTCTCCCATGTGACGAGCGGCCCCCGACCCCACCTCCCCTGGCCCACCTCGTGCTCCGTGATGTTGATGAGCAGCTCCTGTTGCAGAAACTGCTCCAGGACGTACTTGGGGGCCATGTCCACCAGAGACTGCAAGGGACAGGCTGTCACGCACAGCAGGGGACGGGCGGCCCTCAGCCTGTGTTCCGGGGGCTGTCCCGCTGCCTCGTGGCTGCCTTCAGACCCGAGGCACCTCCTCCCCAGCAGAGGTGCCGTGCCGTGTGACTGTGTGGGCCCCACAGCCCGGGCTGGACAGGGGCAGCGTGCTGGTCACCTGATCCACTCGAACCCACTCGGCTCCGTTCCACCCCAACAACGGATGGAACGATGGGCAGGCCACGGGACCACACCCCTCCTAGGCGATGCCCACCTCTAGTTCCCACAGCCGCACCAGGACTCGGGGCTGACACCCCGACACGGAATGGAAGGCACAGCACACACTGCCTTGGTTCCCTTCCAGCAAGCAGAAGCAAGGACAGAGGCCACCCTAGCTAGGGTGTCCAGCTGAGACCTGCCGCTGGCAGGGGGTGAGGGGGTGGCAGGAAGGGGCAGTGAGGTGCTGGGCAGGCAGAGCAGATTGGGACCTATCCTGAACCCAGCCACTTCCTCCATGGGACTCGAATGGCCCAGCCCCTGGGTGGGACGAGGTGGGACCCCGACCTGCTTAGCGGAGGGCGTCATGCCCTGCTGCACCACAATGAGGGCCCGGGTGATGTTCTCCTCCTGCATGCGCTGGCAGTAGACTTTGATGGTCTTGATGCCCACCTTGGGCTCCTCTGGAAACAGATGGGTAGTGGCACACTGCAGGCTGCCCTCAGCACCCCAGGGCGCCCAGCCCAGCCCACTTCAGTTCCATCACTGCCCCTCTAGGGCCTCAAGATCCCCACTTGCAAGGCGAGATCTGAGCAGCAGGACCAGGTGGGGGCTGACTGCCTCAGCACCACCAGGGAGCCAGGTCCCACCGGGATCTGAAGTCTGAGGCCCCAAGCAGTCCTCAGGTTTGGGAGACTCAAGACCTATTGGCTCATTCAGTCTGGGAGCCCGAGAGACACAAGCCGGGGGACATATGGTGAGATGAGGCTGGTGAGTCCTCCAACAGGGCACAGGCCCTGCCACCTGAGAACGGGAGTCCCTGGAGCCTAGGGGTCAGTGCAGGGACACAGGCAGGCCTGTCCATACTTTGCCCAGACACAGCCTCTGCTGTCACTTGACCCACTGATGACAGCAGTAGGGCTAGACTGTGCCCCTTCATGTGCTGAAGCCCCAACCCCAGAACCTCAAAATGTAACTGTACTTAGAGACAAAGTGTTTAAGGTGGTTGGGACACAGGGTAGTCTTTAGGGAGGGTCCTGATTCACACTCAGGAAGAGATGGGGGCCACAGAGGGCCCTGGGAGGCACCCTGCCAGGCCCAGAGGCACAAACCCAGCATCCTGCTACTAAGGAAACCGCGGCAAGAGGATCACAGTTCCAGGGAAGCCTGGGTAACTTAGTGAGATCCCGTGTCAAGACAGACAGACAAACACCCCTGAGCATGTACCTCGGTGGTAAAGCACGACTGGCACCAGTGCCACACAAAATAAAAAAACAAAGCGAGGAGAGAAGGGTCTCAAGGGAACTGGTAGAAAGGAGGGCAGGAGCCCTGAAGCATCTGTGGGGACAGAAGGGGCTCCTGTGGCTCCAAGGATAGGACTGCGCCCATTCCCCAGGTAGGGGAAGCAGGGAAGACACATGCAGATCTGAGGTCATGCCCCCCCCACCAAGTGCTGAGAACACAGTTCAGGAAGAGATGGGGAGCCAGGGAAGGAAACGGAGGGTGTGAGCCAGTGCCTGAGCTGGTGTCTAGGTGACTACACCAGACCCATGCCCCCTTGGGGACACCTGCTGTGGACAGCAAAGGCCCTCACCTGGGAAAAAGACAAACATCTGGTCAGTGGGGTCATCATTGTGGGCCACCAGCACGGTGAGGTCCGTGCGCCGAGGACGTCCTTCACTTGGCTTGTCCCCAAACTGGGCTTTGAACTCCTCCAATGTCTGGTCCAGTTCATCCTGGGTCACCAGGTAGCCACGGTCATGGCAGAGCTGCTAGGAGAAAGAGCCAGGTGATGACCCTGCAGAAGGAGCTCAGCAAGCAAGAACTGTGACCTGGGCGGACAAACCCTGCAGCTGAATGTGGCAGTGGCACGGGAGGACACAGCCTGGAGTCATTCAGGAGAGAGTAGTGATGGCAAACTGGTTGGGCACCTGACTAAGCCATGCGACCCCTGCAATGAGACCACAGCAGTCCCAGAGGCTCCCAGAGACTTCCAACCGTGACCCCACGGCAGGACTCAGGCTGCAGCGAGTCCTCCTGACCCCGCTGCAAACCACGGAGACAGGAGGAGACAGCCGCGGGGCACAGGCACGGCTGGGGACAAGGCTCCGACTCGCCCTGGTTTCCTTTTCCCTTTGGCACGCTAGGCAAGCACTCCCCGGCCAGCTGCGCGCCCAGCGAGGAGCCCCGATTTCGGAGGCACGTGCGAGAGGTCTCCACCCGGTCTCCAAACCGGGGTCCGTCCGGGCCAACCCAGCAACGCCCTCCCTCCGGGTCTGGCCCGGCTCCCGCCGCGACGGTGCCCGCAGCGGGGAGGAAAGCGGGCCGGAGGGCGGCTCGGTGACGGCGCCTGCCCAGCGCGCGACCCCGCTCGCCCCAGGACCGCAGAACAGGCCGGCGCGCCCTCCCCTCCTCTGCGCACACCCGGCGGGTCCCCGGGGGACGGGGGAGCGGCGGGCACCGCGGCAGGGCAAGGGGGCCCTCGCGCTGCTCGCCTGCATGATGGTCTTGCGGATCTTCCAGAGCCGGTACGTCTCCTCCTCGTCGTCCATGGCGCCGCCGCGCGCGCCCACCTCCAACGCGCCCCGCGGGCACCGCGCGCACTGCGCCTGCGCTGAGCGCCGGGCAGGCCCCTGCCGTTCGCCCCCGCGCGGGGCTGTCCTCCGCGAACGCCTGAACGCAGCGACGTGCGCGCCCGGCAGCGCGCAGGGCAGCCTGAGCCCTCCGAGAGCAGCTGTCGGCTGCTCGAGATCCTGCCTAGGGAGTTCTCGCGTGGCTTTGGCCGCAAGGCCTCTCGGGAGTGCGAGTTTCCGCCCGACTCCTGCCCGAGGCGGCAGTTTAGTGTCCCAGGAGCGGGCAGGAAAGCTAGGCCAGAGCAGGGTCCAGGGTCGGCTCGGACCGTAGTAGGCGCTCGCTAAGGATCTGTGCGCCTGGTCCGGGCGCGTGTGATGTGCGCACCCTGTTTCCGTTTTATGCGATGTTAATAACGGGTGTCTGGCGCACGCCTGTAATCCAAGCGACTTGGGAGGCTGAGGCAGGAGGATCGCGAGTTCCAGCCTCAGCAACTTAGCGAGGCCCTAAGCAACTCAGTGAGACCCTGTCTCTAAATAAAATACAAAATAGGGCTGGGGATGTGACACAGTGGCCGAGTGCCCCTGGGTTCAATCCCTGGTTCCAAAAAAAAAAAAACTAAAACAAAAAATACCGGAAGGGAAACACAAACCATGGCTCTTCATAGGGTGCCAGTTCAGACAGTGGTGGGATTAGCATGCTCCCGGGGTGGAGTCTGCGCCTTCTGAAGTCAGGAGGCGAAGGTCACATGCCTGCAGAGACCCACAGGAAGCATCAATGGTTCCAACAAGTTTGAACTACTTCCAAGTTTCTGAAATGTGCGTGTCACCTAGGCAACCACTGCCATGGTGACACACCCTCAGGAGGTGCCACCAACACTGGGGGGGGGGGGGTTTCCACATAGCTCAGCTGCCTGTGGGTGGATGGTGCCACCTGGGGCACTTCCCAGAGGCTCAGGTGTTGGGGGCTGGTCCAGAGGGCTGGCTTTGGGGAACCCATCTTGCAGGCTCTGGCTTCCTCGGATTAATCCACGGAGGGATTAACAGCTGAATGGGATGTGGGGGGGGTGGAAATCATTGGTGGTGGGACCTAGCCAGCGGAAGTAGGTCAGTGGGGCGTGTCCCGGAAGGGCGCACGCACACGCACACGCACACGCACACGCACACGCACGCACACATAAATATTTTATAATATATGTCTGCTGGAGGAGTGTCCTGTCCCTGCTTCCTGGCTGCCCTGGGTGGACAGCTTTCCCCTGCCAGGCCCCTCCGCCGTGATATTTCTGCTTTGGAGTCAGCCCAACATGCACTGCAGCCCCTGAGAAGAAGCCAAAATAAACCTTTCCTCCCTGAAGCTGTTTCCTCAGGTGTTTGGTCATAGCGATAGAAACTCACACAGCAAGTGGAGCTGGAGGGTTTAATCAGGCTTTCACTGGGTTTTGTTCCCATCTTTGCAAACCAGGCACCCCCACTCCATTGTGAAGGAGGCTGCCACCCAAGCCTCCCTGCGCCCTCTACCTCGAGGCTGCCTGTCAGTTACTTGGCTGAGCAACCAGAGGGGCAGGGAACAAAAGGGGCCTGTGTCCCTCATGCTCCAGGGAGAGCCTGGGCAGGAGCCCTGCGTGGACGAAAGCTGAGGCATGTTGGGGGACCCAGGTGGGGAGGAGGCGGAGGAGGCTCAGGGAGCCGGGGGAGGGGCTGCCTGGAGCACCAGCCAGAGAAGAGTGGAGGGCAGAGTCCAGCACGGGACGGCGGGAGGGGGTCCCGGGTGTCGGAGCAGGGAGCAGCAAGGGCGAAGGCCCTGGGCCTGGGCTTGCCTGCGTGGCCGCCTGGAGGCCTGTGCAGGGAGGGGTGGGGACGGTCCCACCAGGTGGGGCAGTGCAGTCGGTGCTGCAGGGCAGCTGGGGCGCTGGGTGCGCTCCTCAGCATGGCAGCGCTTGGAGCTGCTGTGCTGGAACAAACTGGTGGGAGCCAGAGCAGAAGCAGAGCCCAGGGAGGCCGCCTGGCCGCTGGTAAGGGGGCTCTGACGGGTCAGCAAGGGCAGAGTGTGCAGAGCCCACAGCATTGCAGATGGCGGAGTGGAGGGTTTGAGAGAAGGAGTGAGAAGGGGAAGAGCCGCCCTGAAGGGTGGGAGGTCACGGGGCAGGTGTAGGAACAGATGGGAACGGGGTCCTGGCATGATGAAGGTCAGGCTCCTCTAGGACCCTGAGGGGAGGTGCCCAGGTAGCAGGGCAGGAGTAGGGTCTGAGGGAGGACCAAGGTCCATGAGGATGGACATGCCGGTGTCCTGGACACTGGTCTGGGATTGGAGGCGATGCCTGGATGAATCCCTGGAGCAGAGCAGCATGGGGGGCCAGCCAGGCATTGTCCGCAGACTGGAGCCTTGGCAAAGGAGTTCAGAGTCCACGGGCTCCAGCCTGGCTCTGTGACCTCAGGCCCATGACTTAACCTGTCTGTAGCCAGGCGCGGTGGCGCACGTCTGTAATCCATGCACCTTGGGAGGCTGAGTCAGGAGGATCATGAGTTCAAAGCCAGCCTCAGCAACTTAGCGAGGCCCTAAGCAACTCAGTGAGACCCTGTCTCTAAATAAAATACAAAATAGGGCTGGGGATGTGGCTCAGTGGCCGAGTGCCCCTGAGTTCAATCCCTGGTTCCAAAAAAAAAAAAAAAAAAAACCTGTCTGTTTCTCAGTGTTGTCCCCCATGCACCTGATAAGACAGGGACACGAATGCACCCACGTCCTGGGCTGAGCAGCTAACAGGCACAGCGTGCTTGGACAGCCCTGCCTTACAAGCCTGGTGTCCAGGGAGCCGGATGAAGAGGGGGCTGGAGGTGATGGAAGGAGCCTCTGCCAGGTGCCACTGAGTCACCAAGTCAGGTAAAGCTCAGGATTGAGCAGGTGGGCATTGCTTGTGACCAAGAGAAGAGACACCAGGAAGGAGCTCCAAGCAGGTCCAGGGCAGGATTCTGGGAGGAAAGGGATCCTAGGTTTGGGCAGAGTCAGAGGGAGAGGGCCAGGGCCAGGCTCAGGCACCTTAGGGGTGGCAGCAGGAGGCAGGGAAGCAGGCCTGGGACAGCACCAGGGGACGGTGACCTGGGCCCACATGCTGCTGCTCCACAGGTCCGTGTTTCTCCTTGGCTTGCAAAGTGATAAACCTCTTTTCCTTTTTCTGAAAAATGTGTCCTCATTACTGGATTGGCATCAGGGACGAGGATGGAGCTCGGACCATGCTGTCAATGCAGTCACACTGTGTGGCCTTGTGTGTCTGACCTTCTCCTTGCCGCTGCTGGACTGTGCTCCCAGGGGACTGACCGCACCTTGACCATCATCTGTTGATGGACACGGTCATCGGGCTCTGTAGTGCCAGGCGAGGTTTTAGTGGGGGTGGACGCTCTCCCCCTCTGGGCGTCCCCCTGGAGTGGGGCTGCTGTGTCCTGCTGGGACCCTGCTCACTGCTTGAGGGGACACTGGGCTGGTCTCCGAGTGGCTGTGCATCTCCTGTTCCCGCTGGCCCGGTGAGGATCATGGCCTGATTTCTGGCCTCCTGTCTCTGCCAAGCACAGCAGACGCTGTGATTCTGCCCCTCAGCAGGTCACATTCCACTGCTCTCTGCCTGGACTTGCGATTCACTCAGGGACACTCGGCCACTGAGCCACATCCCCAGCCCTATTTTTTTGTATTTTATTTAGAGACAGGGTCTCACTGAGTTGCTTAGGGCCTCGCTAAGTTGCTGAGGCTGGCTTTGAACTCGAGATCCTCCTGACTCAGCCTCCCAAGTCGCTTGGATTACAGGCGTGCGCCACCATGCCCAGCTCAGCCCTTCCTTGAGAAGATCCAAGACTCCATTTCTCCACTGGTGAAATGAGGGCCCTGGGGGAGAAGCTGGGGAATTCCAGGCACAACGCATTCCGGAGCCCAGGTGCAGCTTCCAGACCGGCCAGCTGCTGCCAGTCTGCATAGGGCCTCTTCCACCTCCCGCCCTTATCACAGTTGGCACCGAGTCAGGAATGGAGGGAGTACCTCAGGTCTCCTGCCCTGAGGGCGCTGCCCGGAGCTGTTTTTCTGGCTCCTTGTGTTTAGGGCAAAGTCAGAGTGAAGCAATGGTGAGTAAGCCCAGGCAAAGCTGGAGAGAGCTGAGCCGCCCCAGCCCCACAGCGTGGCCATGCTGCTGTGTCACTGTCCCACGAGCGAGCGAGCGGGAGGAAATGGGGGACTTCCTGAGCGGCTGGTGAGACAGAGCCAGTGGAACTCCCTGCCAAGCAGCCGGTCTCAGCGCTCACCGCCTAGCTGGAGGGGAGCCCCAAGAGCTTGCGCAAGGCGGGGCTCTGGCCACCGAGCTGGCAGGCCTCCTGGGTCCCCCCAGATGGAACCAGCCCAAGTCCTGCCCCCAACTTCCTGGACAGATGTGGTCTTTGGAGGTCAGAGAAGAGGCGAGACCCAAGGGGAACACAAAGCCAGCCGCCAGTCCTGGGGGTGGACCGGCTGGCTGGATCCTAGGCCCCATGTCCTCAGCACCCCTGGGTGCACTGTCAGGGGAGAAGAGCAGAGGAGGGTCCAAGGAGCCCCTGGGCGGTGCGGGAACTGACTCAGGATGGCAGGGACTGTGACTTACAAGACCCGAGGGAAAGGGATTTATTTCATCACCGCCAGGGGCACAGCTCCAGATGAACATGCAGGCCGGCGCTGAGTGAGACAGCACTCCCAGGGGACCCCTCTTCTTTTAAAGGGAGCTTGGGGAGGGTGGGCTTGGGAAAGAGTGTGGGGATGGCGTCGGATGGGTGATCACAAGGAGGGACACCAGGGAAAGGCAGCTCTCGGGATCCTTAGACTGCCTTAGTCTCCATTATCTGATCAATAGGTAACACCGCTAAGTCCCTTAAAGTTGTTTCTCAAAATATACCTCTCTTTACTTATTGGGGGCTTAATTAACAGTGCACAAGGTATAAAGAATGGATTTAGCCGGGCGCGGTGGTGCACGCCTGTAATCCAAGTGACTTGGGAGGCTGAGTCAGGAGGATCACGAGTTCAAAGCCAGCCTCAGCAACTTAGTGAGGCCCTAAGCAACTCAGTGAGACCCTGTCTCTAAATAAAATACAAAATAGGGCTGGGGGTGTGGCTCAGTGGCCGAGTGCCCCTGAGTTCAATCCCTGGTTCCAAAAAAAAAAAAAAAAAAATGGATTTACAGATAATTTAAGATTTACAGATTTCCCAGGAATCTGGGAGTGGCTGGTTTGGGAGAGACCGGCTTAGGGAGGGGCAGGCCGGGAAGTTTGCAGAACTTCTGAACTGAATTCTTATTTCCTTGTGTTTCCCGACGTCTCCTTTCCAACCATTTCTTATTTCTCTCCCTCAGGACTGCTGGGATCAACACTCCTGCGCATGCTCCAGGCGCACGCTGGAGGCCCGCGCCTGGTGGACCCCGCACCGGCTTGACTTTGCGCTAAAATGTCCTTCTTCCAATGTCTTTTTTAAAGATATATTATCACGAATCCCTGCCCGCAGAGAGACGCGACACGTAGGCTGATTAAAAGCTTTATTTACAGCATGGCCATCTCGTTAAGTTTTTCTTTGTTCTCCCCCTCAGGGGAGATAACTACAGGTTATATAGGGGAAAGCAACCAATCAGAGTACTGTCCATGCGGCCAGCGCATGGACCTACAGTGCTATAGATAGAGAGCATGCGTTGATCACGCGCAGGACATGCATCTTTAACAGCCAGTGATGGCTGCTTTCTCAGAGATAAGCGACTAAAGGAATGCAATGTGGCCGTGCTGGCACATTGCCAATCGCCATCTTGCAGGCAAAATAGAGGATGGGGTCCCGGGCACCCCGACAATATATGCTTTTCAGACGTTGGTGGACCTTATTTTATTATTTATATGTGGTGCTGAGCCCAGTGCCTCACAGAAGCACTCTACACTGAGCCACAATCGCAGCCTCTCCTAAAGGCTTTTATTGGGGGTGCCTTTTACTTTATTTTTAAAATTTTTTTTGGCACTAGGGATTGAACCCAGGGACACTCCACCACTGAGCCACATCCCCAGCCCTGTTTTGTATTTTATTTAGAGACAGGGTCTCACTGAGTTGCTTAGGGCCTCGCTAAGTTGCTGAGGCTGGCTTTGAACTCGCGATCCTCCTGCCTCAGCCTCCCAAGTGCTGGGATTACAGGCGTGCCCCACGGGGTGCCTTTTATACTACTTGGAGTTCTTCGAATTGGCGGACGCACAGGCGCTCTGGGAATCCGCCAGCGCAGCCTGCAACCGCTCGGATAACTGTCCGCAGTCCGCGTGGACGCGACTCCCTAACCTGGGAGCATGCGCAGTCGCTGATCACAACAAACCCGCAAGCCCTGCCCCGCCCCCTTCTCCTCTCTGCAGCCCGCCATTGGCTGACTCCGGCGCGCGTCTACAGCGCCGATGCGGATGGCCAATGAGGGCGCTGGTGGGCGTGACCGACGGAGGGCGGGGGAGGCGGGCCGGCGCGCGTCCATTGGCCGGCTAGGCGAGGGGAGGAGCCGCTGGCTCCGGCCGCCGCCGCGATGATCCTGGGCCGCCTGAGCCGCCTGAGCCGCCTGCTGAAGCCGGCGCTGCTGTGCGGGGCGCTGGCTGCTCCGGGCTTGGCCGGTGCCATGGTGAGTGCCGCCTCCGCCTGCCCGCGGGGCCGTTAGGGGACGCGCGGGATCCCGGCCCCGGGCCGCAGCGTCGGGTGGGCGTCCTCCGCCCCACCGGCCCCGCGCGGACGCGAGTGGCTGCGTCTGATCGCGCTGTCCGCGGCCATCGGGAGCCGGGCGGCGGGCCGAGCTCGGGCTCAGGGCGGGGTCGGGAGAATCGCCAGCCCCGGGGGGCGTCCACCCGGGAGCGGCGGATCAGGGTCGGGTCAGCTTCCGGGACTGCGGGCCGAGGTCTGGTGGAGGCCGGCCGGGTGCCGTCGTCCAGGGTAGAGGTCGTTCAGTCCGGGCGGGTGTTGGCGACCGGGCCGGCGCAGCAAAGCTGGGTCGCCGGGGCCTTGGGTGGCGCCGCGGGCACCGGTCACGCTCGGCGGCGCGCCCCGCTGGGCCTGCGCAGTGCGTCACAGTCGGCCGCGGAGCTCGCTGGCTCCCTCCCTGCCCTTTGTCCCGGCCTGGCGGTTGGTGGGCGCAGGCTGGTGGGCCTGGCTGTGCGGCCGGGGGCTGCATTCCAGAGGTGCTGTAGGCAGCAGGGCCGGCGCCCCTGCCCCGGAGGGCGCCGCACCCCTCCCTCGCCGTCGTGGCAACCTTTGGGACGACCTCAGCGTCGGTGTCCCGTAGCCCCTCTTGAGCACCGTGGAGGAGGAGGAACCCTGACCTTTTCGTGCCCCAGGGCCCCGGTTTCCTCAGCACCAGGCTGCCCGGGATCCCTTCCTCCAGCCAGGCCCCCGGTGGCTCCCGGCTGCGCAGGCCTGCTGCTGCTCAGCCCCCCTTGCCTTGCAGTGTGCGTCCCACGATGACTGGCGCTGCTGTCGCTCCATGCATGAGTTCTCGGCCAAGGACATTGACGGGCATATGGTTTGCCTGGACAAGTACAAGTGGGTATCTGCTCATGGGGGTGCAGAGTCCTCCCGGAGGGGAGCTGCTGACCTCTCTGACCACAATCACCCCCTCTAGGGGCTTCGTGTGTATCGTCACCAATGTGGCCTCCCAGTGAGGCAAAACCGAGGTAAACTATACTCAGCTCGTCGACCTGCACGCCCGATATGCTGAGTGCGGTTTACGGATCCTGGCTTTTCCCTGCAACCAATTTGGGAGGCAGGTAGGACAGTGCCCCAGCCCTGTCACTCGAGGGACTTGGACAGTGTCCAAGTGTGTGGGGGCAGGCTAGGACTGGGGTGCCTGCAGCCCACACCTCTCACTGCTGCAGGAGCCAGGGACTAACGAGGAGATCAAGGAGTTTGCTGCCGGCTATAATGTCAAATTCGATATGTATAGCAAGATCTGCGTGAACGGGGAGGATGCCCACCCGCTGTGGAAGTGGATGAAAGTCCAGCCCAAGGGGAAGGGCATGCTGGGAAAGTGAGTGGCCCCTGGGGGGTGGGGCCCGTGCACCAGCCAGTTGCTCATTCCTCACCTCCTTGTGCTTCCGTTGTAGCGCCATCAAGTGGAACTTCACCAAGGTGAGGGCGGTGGAGGGAGGGAAGGGAAGGGTTGCTTGCAAGGCCAGTGTCCCCCCAGGTCCTGCCCCTACCAACACCGGCCCTCCTCTTTGCAGTTCCTCATAGACAAGAATGGCTGCGTGGTGAAGCGGTATGGTCCCATGGAGGAGCCCCTGGTAGGTGCCTTTTGGGGAGCCAGCCTGGTGGGGGCCCTGGGAGGGGCCACCCCTTACCCACCTCTCCTCACAGGTGATAGAGAAGGACCTGCCCTGCTATCTCTAGCTCCACAAGCTGTGCCCCTGCCGAGCCTCTGCCCATGCCCCCAGAGCCTTCTATCTGGCAACCATGACGGCCCGCCTGCAAACCAGCCTTGCTGGTGGGGCGGACCTGAGAACCTGGCGTGCACCCGCTGGAGGAAGGTCCTGTGGCCCCGTGGGCTTAGCTCGGTGCTCCACCCTGGCTGCCTTGTGGGAATAAAATGTAGAAATCCATCTCTGTTGTCCTGCCTGGGGTGGGGCTCCCCTCAGGGTTCCGAGAACTCTTCTAGCTTTGCTGATCCCCTAAGCTGGACCTCAGGGCACGGGCAGGACCTGGGCTGGGCAAGGAGGATTCCTAGAGGAGGTAATTCTCCTAAGCTGCGTTGTTCCTGGCAAGGTATTAGCCTCTCAGGAGGCAGTCATTTGAGGCCGCCTGCAGGAACCCCCCCCTTCCCTGTTCTTGGGGGCAGCAGTCAGATGGGGGAGGGTCAAGGTCCAGGGACACTGTCAGGGTGAGCATGCCTAGGCTGCATCTGTTCCTTGGGGTGCCTGGGGTGTCACTAAATGGTCTCCTCAGGTCTGGGCATGGACTGTGGTCAGGAAGGACCTGCAGGCCAGCATTAGCCGCCATTTGGAGGGGCAGGGGCTGGCAGGGTAGCCAAGCCCAGCTGTCCCTCCTGCCCTCTTGGAACACCTCCAGGAAGGGCCAGCAGCAGGGGATCTGGCCCCGGGGGTCAGGGAAGGGCTGGAGGCCTCAGGGTTCAGCAGGATGGGGGGTCATGGGTCCCGTGAGCCCTCCCCAAACACTGTGAGCTGTTTCACAGGGTCTGTTGGCTCCTGCCTTCCTGTCCTCCCCTCTCCTGAGCAGTTGTGGCCAGAGGCCAGGCACTGCTGTGGGATGGCATGTCTGCTCCCCAGCGTCCAGCGAGGGCCTGGCAGCACCTGTCCCTCCAGATTCTGGGCTGTGGCTCCTCCAGAAGCCAAATTGTGTGGGCAAGGGCTGGAAGGAAAGTGAGCCCAGAGGCCTGTCCTGAGCCCTGCGATCACAGGTGGGTCCCCCCCAGGGACGCCAGGTGGCTTCTCTGAGGCTCCCACAGTGCAGCAGGAGCTGGTGGGTTTCCCTGTGGCTGTGCCCCCAGGAGGGGTGCATCCCCTCAGCTCTGGTGCCACCTGGGGTACCCTCCCACTCTCCCAGCAGGAGGAGCAAACTGGGGGAAGTAGGCAAAGGCACATGTATTTAGAAAAGATCTCTTTACATATATACATCAGAATTCGTTATAAATACATTAGAAACTAGAGCCGCCTGCCCATGGATCCGGGCCTGGAGAGGTGGCCAGGCAATAATTTAGGGAGCAAGGGAAGGGATTGCATATATTAACGGGGTCTGCCCCACCGAGCCCCCAGGTCGCGGGGCCTGAGCACCGGGGTTTCCTGAGTTTGCAGCTTTTGGGACCACCAGTTTTGCATCTTCAGGCTTCGGGGCCTGGGCCAGGTGGTCCTGTGGGCCTGGCTGAGGGTCCTGCACCCGGATAGTCCTGAGTGGGCCTGTGCTGGCGCTACCAGGCGCCAGTCGGTGGGGAAGGCACTGCGGGTGCTGGTGGGCCCTCAGTAGTCACAGGGTCCTCAGTGGCTCCCACTGGCTCCCAGGGAAGCTGTTTGAGTGCGGCAGCTGGACAGCCGTCATGCGGGGGTGCCCGCTGTCTAGGAGTTGGGGAAAGGCGGGCTGAACTGGATGACGCTCTGCCGCTCTGGGCCTGCGGCACCAGCGCCAACTAGTGGGCCCGGGGGCTCTGGAGGCCCAGCGTGCAGGGAGCGCAGCATGTCTTCCAGCACCTCCTTGAAGTTGATGTCACAGCCCTGATGCGCCAGGGCAGCGGGGTCGGCCATGGAGTCCCGCGTGCCCAGCAGCAGGGCACCTGGGTCAGGGTGTGGCGCAGGGAAGGCAAAATGCGGAGGTGGTGGGAAGGCCTCGGCCGGTGGACTGTAGGTGAGGTCGAGCACCTCGCCGGGGCCATAGGGCAGCGCTAGTGCGCGCGGGGCTGGCAGAGCGGGGGCAGCGAGGCCCGGGCCGCACGCACTCCTGCGCTTGACGTCTGCGTCCATCTGCCGCAGCTCTTGCAGCACACGACGCACGCAGCCCTCGGGGATCTTGATGCCTGCGGGTGGTGGGGGAAACCTGTCAGCGCCCTCCGTGCGCCCGCCCCCGGCGCCTGCACGCATGCGCCCACTCACCCACTTGCTTCTTCTTGTCCTTGGTCTTGAGACGCACGATCTGCAGGTGGCTGCTGCTGCTGACGTCAGCCATGACGGCGGCGACGCGGCCCCACACGCGCAGCAGCGCCCCGCACAGCATGTAGTGGTGCCGCAACCGCAGCCCCTGCGCGCAGTCCTTGCCCTCCTGCACCAGCCGGCAGCGCTGGTTCCTGTGGGTGGCCACGGTCAGCAGCCTCTGCCCTGCCTGCCACAGCGCCCGCTGATGCCGGCAGGGCCCCCAGCCCCAGGTGCCCGATGGGCTGCCCCTCCTCGAGGAGCGGCCTGAGGGGGCAGGGCTCCAGCCACAGGGTGGGCCCTCCCGGCCTGGCCCAGGCTCTCACCACGCGGTGTGGCTGCAGTGTGTCAGCGAGAAGGCGTAGCCACTCTCCCAGTGCTCCCGGGCCTCCTCTGCAGTGACCTGGGGACACAGCCATAAGCCAGGGCCTGCCTCCAAGGCAGGGCACAAGGGGAGGGGCCTGCTGGCCCTGAGGCCCCTCGGGGCGCCTGGGAGCTGTCCACTAGGGATGGCCGGGCCCTAGTCTGGGGAGGAGGGCCTGCTGGCCTCTGCCCACCTGCCGGAACTTGCGGCACAGGCTGTCCCAGGTCTCCAGCTGGCTCTGCCGGCCGATGTTGGGCTTGTACACGGTGAAGTGCTTGCCGCGGTTCTGTTCTGCCAGGAGGCAGCTGGGCTTGTTGCCACGCACCTGGGGAGGGAGTGGCGAGGTCGGTGCCCTCCAGGGTGTCCAGGAAGGTGACTTCCTAGCTACTCATCAGCAGTGAGGCCCACAGGCAGGAAATGGCTGTCCTGACCAGCCCCCCTGGCCACCCAGTCTCTGGTCTTGCTCCAGTGTGCGGAGCCGGTGGCCGCCCACCTTGTAGGAGAGGTAGAAGCCGTCGTAGGGGCCTGTCAGCTCCAGCGACTTGGCGAGCGCCTCCTCCCACTTCAGGCCACGGTCCACACTGATCTACCACGGCAAGTAGGGCATTAGTGGGGTGGAGCCAGAGGCGAAGGCTGGGAGCTGGGCAGCGCCCTGCTCACCTTATAGAAGACCACTTGCCCGTCCTGTGGGTGCCCGGGAGCCAGGAACACCTGCTGGCTTTCCTCATAGATCTCATCAATGCCAGGAGCCAGGTCTGGGAAGAGGGCAGGTGGGGTGAGCAGAGCCAAGGTCTAAGAGCCCTGGGGTTGGGCCAGTGACCCTTGCCCCAGGGGTCCATCCCAGGGGGTCTGGCTGGACCTGTGCTTTGGGAGTCCTTGATGACACCACTGAGGCAACCCCAAGGGGACCACATGGGACAGACAACTGGCTCAGACATGGCTCAGCATGTGGGCGCCACCTGGGGCCAGTCCCTCCTGTGCGCCTCTGTGCCCTGCGCTGTCCAGCTGCCGAGGGTTGCGGGGGCTTTGTGAACCAGCTGTCCCTGCAGTCCCGCCACTGCGGCTCACCCAGGATGCCCATGTCGTATCTGCCCTCCTTCTTGTCCATCTCGATGAGGTGGTCGAAGGTGTCTGAGAAATACTGGAACAGCGCGTTCTGCTTGTGGACCTCCAGCCCCAGGATGCGGTTGAGGAACTTGGTGATGGAGCAGTCTGGGGGCAGGAGGGCCCAGGTCTCAGGCTGCACTGGGCCACCTGCTCCCCTGCCTGTGCCCAGGTGCCCTGGGGACTCACCCTTCTCCACGTCCAGGCAGCCAGACCGAGACTCCCGCCCGCCAATGCCGACTGACAGCAGGCCTTGCTTCATGTCTGCAGGAAGGGAGGCCTTGCATGCTGACCCTGAGAGGCCCTGCTCCTCCCCAGCCGCCCTGCCTGGCAGCCATGTGCAGGGCTGGGCCCCGATGCTGAGCACCAGGGCCAGAGGCTTTATTCATACAGAAGTCAAACGAGTTCCGGGCACAAGCCTGAACTCCACCCCTCAGCCTCAGCCTCAGCCTCAGCCTCAGCCTCAGCGGGCGCTGCTGGGGACCACTGGCTCCCAGCCGTCCAGCCCTTGGTGTGAGTGTGGGCTCTCACACAGAGAGCCTGCAGGACTGGCGCTCGACTGCCGCACCCTGCTGCCCTGCTGTCCTGCCAGAAAGACCCCACATCCCCCAGCTCACCCCGGAAGAAGGCTGCATCCCCTCCAGGGTAGCCGCGGGGCAGGGGCACCTTGCTGTCTGTCTGGCTCAGGATGGTGCTGAGGACGCGGCTGAGGGCCCTGGCGCCGTACTGGGGGCAGGAGGTGGTCAGTGAGTCGGGGAGAGCCAGACTGCACATGGCCTTGCCCGCCCCTGCCCGCCCCAGTCTCCCCCAGGTACCTTGTTTTCAAAGTTGTACTTGCTCAGGTCACGGGACTCAGTGGCACGGCGGTCTCCGTGGGTCAGCGCGCCCTACAGGGTTGGGGAGGCCATCTATGTGCTGCCCGGAGGAGCCTCCCCTAGCCCACCTCAGGCCCAGCCCAGGCCCGGGCCACTGCTCACCAGGCTCTCCAGTCGCTTGGCCACGATGGAGGCGAACCTGCGCTCCCCAGCCAGCTCCGAGATGAGGAAGACGTACTCGGGCGCTGAGACCTGGTTGGACCGGTGGGTGCGGCCTGGGGGCAGAAGGGCTCTCAGGGACGGCCTGAGGGGACACTGGGGCAGGGCCAGCCTTGGTGGGGGCCAGGCTCACCGAACTGCTGGATGGCACGGTCAGCGCTCCAGGGCAGCTCCAGGGTCATGTGCACACGCCGCCGCTGGTTCTTGACCCTGCGGTCTGCTTGGAGGGAGACGCCGGAGCTGGAGGCCTCCGAGATGATGGCCACGAGCTGGAGGCGGGGAGGGGTCAGTGGCTGGGCGCAGGGCACAGGCCCTGCTCAGTTCTATGCTGCCCTGTCCAGCCAGCCAGCCTCTCCTCAGCGACTCAGCTCAGAGTCACAGGACAGATGTGACCAACGTGTCCTAAGGACACCCAGAGATCGAAATCTGGA
Organism: Glaucomys volans; assembly: GCA_020662805.1. NCBI lineage: Eukaryota > Metazoa > Chordata > Mammalia > Rodentia > Sciuridae > Glaucomys > Glaucomys volans. The sequence goes on from JAJEJO010002013.1 coordinate 59,093, forward strand.
GGCCTATGGGGACAGCCATGTACGCACACGCAGGAGGAGACAGGAGTGCACACTCACACCTGCACGGGCACAGGTGTGCACACTCACACCTGCACGGGTACAGCGGTGCACACTCGCACACGCCCGCGTAGGCACAGGCGTGCACACTCACACCTACAGGGCAGCAGTGCTCACACAGGGCAGACTGCAGCCTCAGCCAGGCCAGGTCCCCACCCCGCCGCCGTCACACTGCGCACCTTCTCGCCACTCATGAAGCGCTGCTTCTCCCTGAGGTTCACGTGGTCAATGGACAGGCCCTGCTCTGCCCGTGACTCAAAGGCCACCGTCCCGTCAGGCCTGGACACAACACGGCCTTTCCTGCCGGTCATCTGGCGGAGGCAAGGAGCCCAGGCACAGGCCATCAGTGGGGTGACCCCCAGATGAGCCCTCTGGGCCTGCTTCCCTATCTCCCCACTGGTGACCCGGGGTTCCTGGCTGTGTGGTTGGCGGGGACTCTGTTGAATCCTGGGCCGCGCGGGCTCAGCTGGCCCACAGGGATTTTCAACATATCTGAAGACCTGCAGTTTGAGCTACCTGGTGGCACAGGTGAGGGACAGCAGGTACGGGCAGGCTGAAGGAAGACAGCAGCCCATCTTCTGTGCTCAGGGCCCTGCTCCTGTCCCGGGATCTGGCCACGGCACAGGGCGGCCACAGGGGCTGCCAGGGCCACCCAGAGTGGGCGTTCACAGCTGCACTCACCTCTGCCACGCGCTCAGGGCCCCCAAGCTGGTCAATGAGCTCGTCCAGGGTGTTGACTGGCAGCTCCCGGCCCAGGGCTCGCACCTTGGCCAGCAGGTCCTGCTTCAACCGCTCCACCCGTTCCAGGACACCAGGACCATGCAGGTCCCTCTGCAGGGGACACGTGGGGCCTGCAGGGCAGAGGGATGGGTGGGACTTAGCCCCACACACCATAAAACCCCTTAGAACCAGGATAAGGGACAGTCAGGGGTCCTGGCCAGCCTGAGGGATGGTGGGTGACCCTGACCTTGGGCACCCTGGGAGCCGCTTTCCTGGGCCTGTTTGCCCTGAGACCAGCTAGAACACCAGACCCGCCTCCTCTGGCCCAAGCTGCATGACAGAGCCATCTCCACTTCTGACAGGCCATGTGGCCCTGCCCTGGCCTCGTGAGCCTGTTTCCCCTGTCAGGAGGCTGCAGCCACCACCAGAGCCCAGGAGGCAGCAGGACCAGGGCAGCACTCAGCCCTGACCCAGGTGGGCCCCCACCTCGGTCATCTGTGGGGAGCCCAGTGGTGTCCACGATGACCACGTCGTCGTCTACCAGGGACTCCGGAGAGGAGTTGAAGTCACTGTCCAGGCCGGCGTCTGACTCAGTGCTGCTGTCATCGCTGATGCGGATCACGCCAGTCCCCTCCAGTGCCAGCCTGGGCACCTTGACCCCGCGGCCCCGCGGCCGCCCTACAGGACAGGAGCTGGGGTCTTGTGGCCACCCAACAGTGAGATAGGAAGGGCAGGCAGTGCTGGGGCAGTGGGTGCAGGGGCCCCACGGGGGCTGAGCCAGGAGGGGCTTCCTGGGGAGACCTGTCTGCACACCACCACTGCCCGGCTCTCGCTGGAGCAAGGACACATTGACAGAAGCCAGTGCTTGGCTGCTTTCCTGTGTCCCCAGTGCTTGGCTAGGGTGTGGGGAAGGGGGCAACCTAGTGAGTGCATGCCATGAGGCAGCTCTGGGCTTTCAGGCAACACTGGCCCAGCGTTGGTCAGAGCATACACCCAGAGCCCACCCCCAGGGACTGTACGTGCTGCTGCTGCCCACGGCTGACCACCCTGAAGGCCTGGTGAGTGGAAGGAGGGGGTGGGAGGGGCTTCAGAGGAACAGAGCCTGCAGTCCCGGCTCTCCCTTCATGCCTGGCTCTGGCCAGGGTGAGTTCCAGGTTTCTCCTGGCCTGGCTCCCATGGTACACTGGAGGACGACGGCCACACCCCCCACGTGCTGATGGTGCCTTCAGGGTCTGGGAGACGCTTTCTGGGGCCCCAGCCTGGTCTACGCAGCCAGTACATCCAGGACTCACTTATCTCTGAGACGTGCAGGCTCCTCAGTGTCCTGAGGTCCCTCACCTGCGCTAAGGGGTGAGGCCAGAGGCCATGGCACTTGGCTGATGTGGGGAGCAGCCATGCTGCCCCAGCAGAGAACCAGTGCAGGAGTGGGGCAGTTGGGGAGTGGTTTCTGGGCCTGGGTGGCACACCTCAGTGTGGGCAGGTAGGCCTGAGGCTGTGCCTGCTGGGGCTCCTCTGGGAACTTGTGCTGGCCAAGCCTGTGTCAGTGTCCCCAGGACACCCCCTGAGCTCCTCTTGTGGCATGGGGGTCCACCCTGCCCACTGGGGCAGTCCTGGGTCAGAAGAGAAGCCCAGCTGGTTCTGGAGTGAGGGCGAGGAGTGGGGAGGAGGAGTGGGAGGCAGAAAGCAGACGAGCAGAGGCCTGAGGCAGGGGATCCTTACGTCTCCTCTTGCCGGCGCCTCTGTCCCGCTTCCTCCTGGTTGAGGGGAAGTGCTTCTGGATGAGTGACAGGAAGACTCCCCTGCAAGGAGAAGCAGGGCTGCTCCCACCACCAGGTGCAGGCCTCTCGGGGGCAGGGCCCACACGACATGCTGCAGGGGTCTGGGGATGCACTCTCCCAGGGCAGCACTGGCCCCAGGTGGAGGCCCCGGGCGTGCTCAGAGATGGGCAAGAAGAGGCCTGGGAGGTGTCCTTGCTGCAGGCAGCTTGGACAGTAGCTGAGCACCTCCATGGGATGAGGGCAGCCTGGAGCCTGGGGCTGAGGGAGCTATTTGGAGCCCCTGTGGGCTGCCACAATGAGGAGCCAGCAGAGGGGGTGAGGACCCTCAGCAGGGTGGGCTGGGGCAGTCCTGACCCCAGGAAAGGAGGCGGGGGCTGCAGGGACCACAAGAGCGGGTCCTGGAGACGGTGGAGTTCTGCAGAGGGCCCACCCATGAGAGGCTTAGGGGCCTGAGCCTTGCTGGACCCGCAAACCCCCACCACAACCTCTACACAGCTGCGGGTGGGGACCATCCATGCTTAATTTTTCTAGTTTGAAAATTTGGGCCAGAAAACAAAAACCAAACCCTGAGCCTGGCCTAAGGCTCCAAGGTCAGCACTGTGGCTGGAACATAGCTTCCAGACCCCCATCCTCAGCTGACAGGGAGCAAAGGGCCAGGCCAGGCCGGCCAGTCACAGGAAGCCCAGTGCACCCAGCCGGGCACCGCTCCACCTCCACCACCACCACTCACTCAGCGGCGGACACAAAGCAGTCCAGATGCCCCTCGTTCTCGTCCAGCACCTCACGGGTCCGCGCCTCTCCTGTGGACTGCAGCCCGATGACCACACACTGTGGGGACAGGGACTCTGAGCTGGGCTCAGGGAGGCTGCTGTTTCCACCCACATTCTTTTGCTGTGGCCAGGAGTCTCCCCAGGGGAGCAGTTGGCTTCCCATCTCAGGACTGCCCAGCCTGCCCACCACGTGGTCACAGCCTAAGTGTCCCCATTCTGCAGACCCCGCCCAGGCCATTTGCCTCAGCAGCACATTTCTGACCCCTGCCACCCTTGGGCCTGATGACCGAGCAGGACTACAGCGTCCGATCTCCTCCATGGCCACACCCCCCGAAGCGGCTGATGCCCCGTAGCCTCGTGGGAGGCCGGGAGGGGTCCAGGGCAGGAGTGAGCGCTGGACGGTGGCCGGGCCTGCACACCTTGTCTCGGGCCAGCTCCTCACGGGCCAGCTCCACGAGCCGGCGCACCTTGGCAGCAACACACAGGTACTTGAAGAAGCGCTGGTGGGCTGACCAGAACTGGCCCCACAGGGACTTGCGCGACTCCAGGCCCACCCAGTCGGCCGCCTGCTGGAACACGCCCAGGGCCTCGGCCCACTGCAAGGACAAGGAGTCTCCTGAGTCCAGGCCCCGTGGCCAGGCACGGGGTTGCCCCTCTGCAGAGGATGAACAACCGGACAGGAGCAAGTGGAGGAGGGGAGGGCGGGGCAGCTGCGGGGTCCACCTCCAAGGACATCCCCAGGCCATTCCTGACCCCGAGCCCCAGGGGACACCTCTGGGGACATCTGGGAGTTCCTGGCCCGGGATGGCCTGCAGAGCCCAGGATGCCACCAGAGGATGACCTCACCCCATGTCCACAGTGCAGGACCTGGGTTAGTCTGACCTAGAGCAGTCACCTGCGCGGGCAGGGCAGGGTCAGGGTGTGTGCCTGGGCTGGAGTAAGGAGTACGCGGCCACCAGCCCAGGCCACCGCAGGAAGAGGGCAAGGGGTCCAGCTGATGCCCTTGCATCACAGCTACACAAAAACCCCCAACTGGGGAGCAGGATGAAGACGCTGGGTTCCCCGAGCCACACGGCTCCAGGGAGACACACGAGGGGCCCGCAATCAGACCCACCACCTGCCCCCAGGGGCGCCCGGCTCACCAGCAGGGCCGCGCGGTTGTAGACCCGCTCAAAGGCCGGGGCCAGGGGTATCTCCTCAATGCGGAAGGTGACTCCAGAGAAGCTGAGCTGGCGTGCGATGTACATGCCGCTGACCTTCATGTCCATGGCCACAATTTCCATGGCACCCACACCCCTGGGAAAGGCATGGCCTCCTAAGCACTGGGTCCCACCAGAGGATGGAGCGACCCTGGGAGGGCGAAAACTGGGACGAAGAAGAGCCAGGAACACAGGGAAACTGGGACGAGGAAGAGCCAGGAACACAGAGTAGCCAGCCCGGGCAGACTCAGCTAGGCCTGGGTCCCGGGAGCCTGCAGGGGGCAGAGCCTGGGGCCTGGGCAGAGATTCAGCCTCAACACAGGCACCCGGGCCTCCCCCAAGGGCAGGGCAGGGCTCACCTCTTCTCAATGGCATGCAGGAATTCCTCAAAGGTCCGGAAGGGTGTGCCTTCACCCCAGATGCCCAGGCGGCTCATGTAGATCATGTTCCGGGGCTCGGAGGCTCCTGTGGGGGTGGGGAGCTGTCAGCTCACTTGATCACCCCAGAGGTGGCGGCTCTGAAGCCAGTGGGGTGCAGGGCTCAGGCGTGACCTGGGGTGACCAAAGGCCGGGTGAAGGGACTGGAAGTTCTCAGCACCTCCAGAGCAGGGCACCTGCTGGACTGGACAGGGCCAGTTGGCAGAGGGGAGGCCCCACTGGGGATGGTAGGGCTGGCTAGGGACAGGAGCGAGAGCCCTTGCCCCAGGCCTTGAGAAGCTGGGTGTGGACTGGGGCCTGAGGAGCAGCTGACAGGGCCCAGCTGCCCTGGGGGGCCCTCAGCCCACCTGTGGCGCTGGCATAGACCACCCTGGCCAGGGGCAGCTTGCTCTGCAGGTCCAGCACGGCCTTGCCCATCTTGGTGGAGCTGGCGTTCTTGGCCTTGTGGCACTCGTCGAACACGATCTGGTTGGGCGAGGGTTAAGGAGCACTCGCAGGCTCGGGAGCGGCCAGCGGCCAGCGCACAGCACAGGACAGGAGGTGCGGACGCGCGGGCACCGCTGCCCCAGGGGAGTGGCCAGTGCCCGGCCCTGGCTCCTGGGTTCACTTCTTTTTCCCTTTTGTCCCGGGGATTGAACCCAGGGGTGCTTAACCCTTGAGCTACTTCTTGAGGTTTTTAAAATATTTTTACTGTTTTTAGTTTAAATTTGAGTGAGACAGGGTCTCATTTAGTTGCCAAGCCTGCCCTTCAACTTGTGATCCCCCTGCCTCAGCCTCCCTGGCCACTGGGAGGACGGAAGTGGCCACCACATCAGTCTGCCTGTCTCAAATCAATAATAACAGTAAGGGAATCACAGAAGGGGGCTGAGGACGTGGTCAGGGGTGAGCCCTCTGGGTTCCACCCCAGCACTGACCAGGAACGAGGCGAGCAGAGCCCTGACCTGGGCTTTGCCAACCACAGGCCCTGGGCCTGCCTCCCTGACCCCTGGAACTCCTGCAAGGCTGAGCACGGGCAGGGGTCCGCCGGCACCGGGCCTTGTCCCCAGGACGGCGGGGACTGTGCACCCCCCGCAAGCCTGCGGGTGTCACCGCAAACGCCAAGATGGAGTCCTTGGTCACGTCTGGCTGGCCGGTGCCAGGACAGATGGCGTGGGGGCAAGGGTGAGAGGTGGGACCCTGCTCCTGCGGGAAGGCCAGGCCTCGGGGACGCCTGGGACCCCCGGGGCGCCCAGCCTGCAGGATACCACGCCCTCGAAGGCCTCCCCACACCACTGGAGGATCTGCCGCAGCCGCGTGCGGTGCTGCCCGCCAGCTTGGCTCTCCCCGATCAGGGCGGAGTAGGTGGCGAAGAGGACGCCCTCCGAGGTAGTGTTGTCGCCGTACTTGATCTGCAACGGGCGAGGCATGAGGGTGCAGGCGGCCCTCCCGGCCCCTGTCCCCCTGGGGACGGGGTGGGCACTACTGGGCCTCATGGCGACCCCGCCCCCGCACCTTGCTCAGAGCATGCACGGCGATGCCTGGAGCCTCGATGTCCCGCAGGTCCCGCTCCGCGTCGTACTTGAGGTCGTTGGAGACACTGAACCTGGACGGCACCTGGTTTAGGGGACGCGGCCTCTCCCTGCCTGCGCCACCCGTCTCCCACCCCGGGGCAGTGCTCACCACAGGGCCTTTTTCCTGCCACGCAGGAAGTTCTCCATGATGATGCCGGCCACTGTCCGGCCCTTGCCCACGCCAGCCCCGTCTCCGATGAGGAAGCCCGCACGCTGCCCGCTGGGCAGCAGGACCTCGTGTTGCTGCGGCAGGATGGGGCAGTTAGGGCTTGGGCTTCCCTCGTGGGCCTGCCCCTCCCTGACCTCCTGGCAGCTGGGGTCAGGCGGGGTCTGGGGAGTCACCTGGCAGGCGTAGGTGATGGCCTCCAGCTGCAGGGCAGACAGGGCCCCACTGTCTGAGGTGGGCAGCGCCAGGGTGTAGGTGATGTCTGGTGGAGGGACGCTGGACAGTGTGCTGGTCTCCACGACACGGTCGGGGTGCTGTTTCCCAAGCTTGGCTGGAGGGGCAGGGGGCAGTCAGACCCGGGCCTCAGTGGTTGGTGGGTGGGCTGGGAACAGGAAGGTCGCACCAATCCCAAGGCCAAAGGACCCAGGGAGCACTTGGCCCTTGACCTGTGGCTGTGGCCCTGGGCCCCTTGGCTGTGGGGCCCACTGAGCGGGCAGGGTCTTGCCCTTGGGCTGAGGGTGCCTGAGCATCCTAACCCAACCCATGGCCGCTCACATTTGGACGGCACGTAGTCTGCATAGGTCTCGGCGTGACCCAGCTCTTCGGCCTCCTCTTCCTCTTCCGCCTCGTCCTCCTCCTCAGGCTGGCTCTGTGACTGCAGGTACAGACGAGAGTCCAAGGGCCCGGTGCCACCGTGTCTGGTCTAGCCTCCCTGGGGACAGCAGCCTGTCTGCCCACAGCCAGCCCAGTGACCTGGTGGGGGTGGCCCTACCTCACCCTCAGGTGGCACCTCACCTGGGCCTCAGTTTCCTCATCTGTAAAGTGGGGCACTCACTGGTGGAGATGCCCGAGATTTGGAGATCCCTCCCTAGGTACCCAGGAGACCTGAGAGGAAGGGAGGAGCCCGCTTGCCTGGCTCACCTGGTAGCTGACGAGAAGTGGAGTGCTCGGGAGGGAGGTCACAGGGTCCTCGAGGCCTGAGAAGGGCCCACCGTGCAGGAACAGCTGGAGGAGACAAAGGGTGTCGGCTGAGGCCTAAATGGCTGGCCCTGGTCACCCTGGCCCCAGTGGGCCTTCCAGACCAGGCTCCGCCTCCTCCGCAGCCTGGGAGAGGTACTAACTGACAGACCACAACCCAGCCCTGGCCTCGGGAGCTGCTGGGACAGACGATAGGCTGGGCACACAGGCCCACAGGGCACACGGGGCTCACAGGGCACACAGGCACACAGGCCCACGGGCTCACAGGGCACACGGGGCTCACGGGGCACACG